>QLTV01000769.1:1384281-1397403 GCA_003457575.1 Thermophis baileyi | reverse complement strand
CAGTTCACAGCCACAACCTTCGAGGGGTACCTGGCCGAACAGGGGATACGCCATGCCCTGTCCTCGCCGTACCATCCAGCTTTGAACGGCTTGGCGGAACGATTCGTTCGCTCCACCAAGGAGGCACTAGGCCACTTAGGCCCCGGGGACTGGCAGGCCCGGATAGATAAATTTTTAACGGTGCAACATATCACCCCAAGCGCCACCACAGGCCGCAGCCCCGCAGAACTTCTCATGGGTCGCAGACTTTGCTGGATTGTCTGCACCCTAGATACGCCACAAGCCAGAAACCAGAAGCCGCACAAAAACCCAGGTCCTTCTCCATAGAGGACTCTGTGTTCGCCCGCAATTACGCCAAGGGGTCCCTATGGCTACCTGGTACAATCGAAAAAGTCCTGGGTCCTTTATCCTACGAGGTCCGTCTCGAAGACGGCCGCCTCTGGAAGAGACATGTGGACCAATTACGTTCTAGACAACGTGGGGAATTAATCAACCCACAAACAGTAACACCTTATTTTCCTCCCCTAGCTAACTCAAGCCCGGGTGTCTCGGAAGGCCTACCTGTGGAAGCCGAGAGCCAGCGTTGTCCTCCCTTCGAACCGGTCCCTTCGGCCGGGGAGGCCACACCCAGTAACTTTCAGGAGCTTCCATGCTCAGGCCCCGGAGCAACAGCAGACCTGTCGGCTCAGGCCGCTGCCTCACCACCAACTGAATTGCGCAGGTCTAGTAGGGCACCTAAACGCCCCGCCTACCTGCGTGATTACGTATGCTGGACTGCTCCATCCAGGAGGGGAGGGGTGTTATGTTCTAACTGTTATAACTGTGTTGCATGGTTCCAACCAGGTCCAGCGTTTGAGCGGGAAAATGCTCAAACGCTATTGGCTGGTCTGTCTGACAGCTCCCTATAAAAGGGCAAGCTGTCAGACTGCTCTTTGCTGGTTGCTGATACAAGAGCTGAAATAAAGAGCTGTTTTGGAAGTCTGTCTCCTGACATCTCTACCCACTATCTAACAATGACCAGTTTTCATATTTACAATTGTTGCAGCATCCCCATGGTCAAAATTTGGGCATTTGGCAACCGGTATGTATTTATGACACTGTCTTGGGGTCTTATGATCACCATTTGTAACCTTCCCAGCCAGCTTCTGACAAGCCAAATCAATGGGGGGAACTAGATTCCCTTAACAACTGCATGATTCACTTAACAACTGTGTCAAAAATATTGTAAAATGAAGCAACTCACTTAACAACTTCCTTGCTTAGCAACAGAAATTTTGGGCTTAAATATGGTTATTAGTCAAAGACTACCTGTACTACAAAACTTTTTAGATTATGAATTCATTGAGTGGAAAAAAGGTTCATAAGAACATAAAGATTCTCTGTATCAGGCCATAAATCTCTCCAGCATTTTGTGTACTATAGTGACTTATCAGGTATATCTGGGAAGCTTATAAAAAAGACACAAGGTAATATCTCTTCCCTATTTTTCACTAACATTTATTTTTGATTGTAAAACTCTTAATAGAGCAATTGTTGTGTATATATCTTCCATGAATTTATCTAGTCCCTCCATCAAATCATATGTAATGTTGCTCTAGAATTGTTGCCTTCCTGGATCGATCTCCTGCTGTACTCTTTATCAGCTGAGATAGTTTATTTGCAGCTCAATTGCAGTGCATATCAAATTGCACTTGGAGGGAAAGCTCTGAAGAGCTTGTGAATGGACTGGTTTCTTATTGGTGGGAACTGTGGCACTATGCCTCCTACTCCAAGCCAGTTCATTCTTATCTCCTTAGTGGTTTGGTTGTTAGAGTGTGTGCCTAAGACACAGTTATATCAGAAGAGTTTAAAATGGATCAGGATAGGTTCTTGTCTGTGTGTCCCCCTCCCTTTAAGACAGTGGTTCTCAACCTTTCTAATGGCACGACCCCCCCCGCCGCCGCCGCCGCGACCCCCCGCCACCACCCCAACCCCCCCCGCCACCTAGCGTCGGAAGCGGGAGACTTCGCCTGGACGTCGCCATTTGGGTTCTTTTACCCTCTGCGCATGCGCAAAGCATTCTGTGCATGCGCAGAGGGTAGAACCACCTAAATGGCGGCGTCCGGGCTACCAGCTGACGGCGACCCGCAGGCATGGCCGAACCGGGACCTTTTTACCCCTGCAGTGACGGTGGCACCAGGATGGCGGGCTAACGTGCGTGGCGACACCTGTGAAATGGTCGTTCGACCCCCAAGGGGGTCGCGACCCACAGGTTGAGAACCGCTGCTTTAAGAGAAATGAATGAAGGATAGATTTTCTTTTAAAAGCAGCAGAGATGGGAGGGGGCACTCTGGCTGATTACATCTTTCTGCATTTTTTAAATTGACAGCTAGAAGAAGTACCAATTGACTCACAATTGGCTTATGATTTTTTTCAGTGGTTCAAGATCAAAAGCAGTGAAGATGATTGCTTGTGAAGAATTTAGAAATGAGAAATCTGCATCGATTGATGGTTATCACATCTAATAAAAATGAATTCCTTAGTTTAACGATGCATTTAAGCCAGCGGTGAAATCTACTTACCTTCCCTACCGGTTTGGAAGCACGCACCCTGCTCGTGCGCACCCATCGCACGTGCTTTTTCACCCTCTGCGCATGCATATAATGCTTTGCGCATGTGCAGAGGGTTAAAAACAGGAAAATGGCAATGTCCAGGTGGGTGGGCGGAGCCTCGCGCTGCCACCGCTACCGGTTCTCCGAACCACTGGCGGCCGCCGCTACCGGTATGCCCGGACCGGGCTGAGCTGGTAGCATTTCACCCCTGATTTAAGCACTTCCTTACCTATGTCATTATCTATCTATATATTTATGCGTAGGTGTATAATTCATATACTAAAAGTATAGTCCTGTACATTTAGCTCCAGTTGATAATCTAGGGTTTCAATATCATACTATAGGAAGAAAAGCTTCTTATCAATATTTTCCATGGCATATATAATTTTATATTTGTCTCTTTCATTTTTCATATCTTTCTACTGGCCTTGTTGTAGTGCTATGTTCAATCCTTGAGTTGGCAAAAAACAATACTGGCATGAAAGTTGCTGCCTCCATTGCTCATATCTTTCCTTACCTGATTTAGTGTGGAATAGTGCAATCCTTATTCTATATGTGCAATAAGTGATAAATATTCCTTTAATTCTCTGGTCCTATTGGCCAGTGCATCACCAGCTGGTGGGAAAAGAATTCAGTCATTCTAGCACTGCAACACTTTGTCTGTCATATCTAAGGTTCTTCTGCTTGCTCTACTACACCCCATTCTTTCATAACCTGAGTTGAATCAAGTTTTAAAAAATCAAATCAGAATTTTGAAGGGAGGTAAGTCAGAATAACAGAGTTTGAAGGGACCATGGAGGTCTTCTACTCCAATCCCCTGCTCAAGCAGGAGACCCTATACTATTTCAGACAAATGGCTGTCCACTCCAGTCTCTTCTTAAAAGCTTCCAGTGATGTAGCGCCCACAACTTCTGAAGGCAAGCCGTTCCAGTGGTTAATTCTGCTCACTGTTAGGAAATTTCTCCTTAGTTCTATGTTGCTTCTCTCCTTGTTTAGTTTCCATCCATTATTTCTTATCTTGCCTTCTGGTACTTTGGAAAATAGGTTGACCCCCTCTTCTTTGTGGCAGCCCCTCAAATATTGAAACACTGCTATCATATCACCCCTAGTCATTCTTTTCACTAGACTAAACATATCCAGTTCCTGTAACCGTTCTTCATATGTTTTAGCCTCCACGCCCCTAATCATCTTTGTTGCTGTTCTCTGTCCTCTTTTAAGTCACAAGGCTTAAATCTTCACATGCAAAACTGTACTGAATAAAATAATTATAAACTGATCTTTGTGGGAATTTGTAAGCTTCAAAATAAATTATGAGATAACATTGTCCCCCCCCCCACTTCCTCCAACTGTCTTCCTAGTATCTATTGCTTCTCATGCATGTATTTTCTCAGGGTGAAGTCCCCATTCACCCTCTAGTTGTCTGGATTTGTTCACTATATTCAACAGGTGAAAGAATGTGTGTCTCTTCAGGTGATGCATTGAGAGGAAATGTGTGATGCATGAGTCACAGATAAGTCATCCTCCCTGGATATAGGTGTGGTGATTTGGTGTCCTACTTTTTCATTTCAATAGGTTGCATCTCTCATCTCAGTACATAAACATCATTTCTAGTTTTCCAACTACCTTGTGTAATGATTGCAGAGAAATAATGACTGACAGGGATTATTAGATTCAAATTGCCACATTTGAACAGTTTTGGCAAATGTGTATTTATGTATGATTCACTGATACCTGACCAGACTTGCTACAGCAAAATTAGTAGACAAGTGAGTGTATTTTCAACCTCAGATGGATAGTATATCATCTTACCACTTTTTGCTGTTTTTTCCCGGTGTGCAATCACTCACTCCTTTCACAACTAAGCTATAATAAATCCAGAAGAAAAGGAATATACTTTCTACTCTAATCCACATAAATCATGGTCCAGGATCGACCTGGATGAATAGGGAAATAGAAAACAATATAAACTCAATAGAAATTATACCCAATACATGGGCAGACCATAACCCCTTAAAAATAACTTGGAAAGGTCAAAAGAAAAAAAAACAGATGATAGATGTTAACCTGTACACAGGTTCTGAAAGAAAAAGAGTACATCCAGCAGATTAAGAAAGAAATGGAATTGTTTCTTAAAGAAAACAAAAATCAAGACACAACATTGCAAAATTTATGGGATACCACCAAAGCATATTTGCGCGGAATAACGATAGCATACTTAGCCCGAAGAAACAAAGAAAAATGGAAAAATCAAAAGACATTACAGGAGGCCCTAAAAAAATTAGAAACAGCACTACAAAATGACCCACAAAATGATAAAACTAAAAGGGAAAAGGACTTAATGAGACATAAATTAAATTTGATAGAGCAAGAAGATAATGCAAGGAAAATAAAATTAGAAGACAAAATTTTCTTCGCGCATGCAAAATAAAATTAGCAAGACAAAATCTCTTCAAACAAGCGAATAAACCAGGAAGATGGTTAGCCTACAAATTGAAAAAGGAAAAGGAAAAAAACCTAATACATCAATTAGAGGATAAGAATGGAAACCTCCAGCACCAGATAGAAGGGGAAAAAATATCATACAAAATTATTTTAAGGAGCTATACAGAGAAGATAAAATAAAGAAGGAGGAAATTGAAATATATTTGAAAGCAAAAGGCTTACCCCCAATAGAGGAGGAAAGTAGAGAAATGTTAAATAAAGAAATAACCCAAACAGAATTTAAAAAGGCAGTATTCAAACAGAAAAGTAACAGAACACCAGGACCAGATGGAATCCCAGGGGAATTCTATAAAAAGATATACGAAATATTGGAACCTCTAATGTTGGAAATATATAATGAGACATTATTACAAGCAAAACTGCCGAAATCTTGGGCTGAAACCTACATTACTTTAATTCCCAAATAAGATACTGATAACAAACAAATTCAAAATTATAGACCTATCTCTTTGCTAGATGTTGACTATAAAATATTTACGATGATTGTGGCAGAAAGAATGAAAAAAATATTAAATAAAATAATTCATACAGACCAAAATGGATTTCTACCTCATAGGCAAATTAGGAACAACACTAGGATAGTACTAAATGCATTAGAATATTATGAGGCACACACGGAGAAACAAGAAGCGCTGATTTTTTTAGATGCGCAGAAAGCCTTTGATAATTTGAATTGGGAATTTTTTATTCAACAAATATGAAATATGAATTTTGGACCAAATTTTGAGAAAATGATAGCAGTAATATATTTGACACAAAAAGCTAGCGTGATGGTGAATGAAGATTTTACAGAAAAGTTTAACATATCTAAGAGAGTAAGACAGGGATGTCCGTTGTCACCCTTAATCTTCATCCTTTCAATAGAGGTATTATTAGAACATGTTAGACAAAAAAAGGAAATAAAGGGAATTAAGATAAGAAATGAGGAATACAGGCATTCGCAGATGATCTGGTATTCTTTATAGAAGACCCGATAGATTCAGGAATGATATTATTGAATGAAATAGAAGAATTCGGTAAAGTGGCAGGTCTCAAAATCAATAAGGATAAGACTAAAATACTTACGATAAATCAGGAAAAAGAATTGGTAGAGAAAACTGAACTGCAAATTGCAAAAAAAGTTAAATATTTAGGAATTTGGTTGACAGTAAGATGTTCAATGATAAAGGAGGATAATTATAAAAAATTATTGCAAAAAACAAGGCAAGACCTGGAACAACTATTCCTACAACTATCATTGGTAGGGAAAATTGCCTCAATCAAAATGAATATACTTCCAAGATGGTTATACTTATTTCAAACAATCCCCATAAAATTAGACCAAAAATTCTTTGGTGAACTGAATAAAATAATAACTAAATTTATATGGGCAGGGAAAAAACCTAGAATAAAACTTAAATTACTACAGGATAGTCGAATTAGAGGTGGCTTCGGACTCCATGACTGGGAGCTATACTATCAGTCAGCAACACTAATATGGATTAAAGAATGGATACTTCTAAATAATAAAAGAATACTCACGTTAGAAGGACATGATTTGCAAAAAGGGTGGCATGCGTATTTGTGGGAGAAAAAGAATATAAAACATACACACTTTCAAAATCATTTAATTAGAGGCGCACTATTGCAAGTTTGGAGGAAAATTAGGAAAAAACATTACAACAGAATACCAGGGTGGCTATCTACAATGGAAGCAATGATTTATCCTAATACTCTAAATGTAACTAAAATGAGAAGGTACAATCAATTGTTGGATAATCGAGGTAAATTGAAAACAAATCAAGAATTGAGAGAACAGGGAATAATTATTGATTGGTGGCCATACCTACAACTGCAGACAAGATACAAAAAGGATATAGAAGAATTTGGCATTGATCGGGAACAACAACCAATAGATAAAATCTTACTAGGAATGGAGGAGAAATTCATATCTAAAATGTATAATTACTTGTTAAGAATTGATAGGGAACAGGAAGTAATAAAAGGAAATATGATAGCTTGGGCAAGAAATTTTGGCTACAATATTCAGTTGGAGGATTGGGAAAAATTGTGGACAAAAAATTATAAATTAAAAATGTCGGCCGCATATAAAGAAAATTTATACACAATGTTTTATTGTTGGCATCTGGCACCGGCAAGATTGGCAAAAATTTACCCGAATTTGAGTCCCAAATGTTGGAAATGTAAGCATGAACAGGGCTCTTACTTCCATATGTGGTGGTCATGCCCTGAAGCAAGAAAATATTGGAATAAAATAAGGAGTTGGTTGCAAGAAATAATAGGTTCCCAAATTGAATTTAAACCGGAAATGTTTTTATTAGGAATAATTAGAGGAACCTTTGCAAAAGAAATGCAATATATTATAATATACATACTGATGGCAGCAAGAATAGCGTACGTGTAAAAAGAGATGCAATATATTATAATAAACATACTGACGGCCGCAAGAATAGCTTACGCGCAGAATTGGAAATTAGAGAGTAGCCCTTCTGAAAACATGATAATTAAGAAAGTAATGGATTGTGCGGAGATGCTTAAATTGACTTTAGAACTGCAGGATAGAGAAGATAAGGAATATTATACGGTATGGGGAAAATGGTATTATTGGTTAGAAAGCAGAAATAATAAGTAAGCTTATATCATATATATGTAATATTAGTTTATAGGAAATGTAAATGTAAATATGAATACTATATGCAATGTAAATTGAATGAAAAACATGTATGAGGTAACCAAAAGGAAGGTTGATGTCTCAGGATTGGGAAGATTGGATGTGAGGTGTTTTTAATGTTAAAAAAGTTCAATAAAAATATTTTAAAAAACAACAACTAAGCTATAACATTCATGAAACACATAGTGTACAAATATAAATTATCCAAATAATGTATTACTACAGAAGCTTATATGAGAAAAGGTAAATGTAGCATTTATAAGTAAGCTTGACTACAAAAGTCTTTTATCTTCTAGGACACTGTCAGTAGACTAGCTAAAATTACCAGGTGATTGTTGAGTGTTTAGAAAGTAAGAACATATTCACACAGCCTTTTTCCCCAACATGAAAACACTCAAGTAATTATTCATGGATGACATGTCCACATGCCACTGTATGTACCTCAAGGTCGCATATAGTTGAAGTATAACTTTAGGAGGTTCACTCCTTAACTCAGGGGTGTCAAACTCAAGGCCCGGGGGCCAGATCCGGCCCGCAGGGCCACCCTGGAAACAGCGAAGGACCGGCCTGCAGTGCCTCTACCAGTGAAAATGGAGCTTGGGAGGGCTCCGTGCAGCCCTCGCGAGCTCCGTTTTTGCTGGCAGAGGGTTGCAGGAGGCCGTCACAGCTGACAGAGTGCTTGGACCACCACAGGTGCCCCCGACACGAGTGACGTCAAGCTGACCATGCCCATTGTTTACTTCATTTACCTAAAGTTAGACCTTTGTACATGAAAACATTCAGATATTAAAACATTTGACTTACTTATATTTCTGTTATTGAAGTATAAAATATGGATGCACCAGAAGCTATTAGTTTGTTATGCACAAGTCTGTTTTGTAGAATATTAATGTATTTAGCCCTGTATATAACTAGAGATATTTTATGCCACTGAACTCAACACTTTGGAATGTATATACAGTAATTGAAGGAGAAGATGGCATTGCCAGTCCTCTTATAAAATATCTGAATATTGGTAATTCTTCAGATCCAGCAATAGATACTTTTGTTCTTACTCTAAAACTATACTTTGTCCTCTACTACAAAATAGAATGCAGAATTATTTCATAATCAGCAAATGTGTGTAGATAAGGAATTATAGAAAGCACTGGAATTAATTTTCAGATATTCTTCTGAAATCATAGCTATGTAGGAAGCCGCATTTTATGCTAAGGGAAGCTGATCTTACCACCTACTCTATTACATAATGGCTTTCCTTTAACCGGTATTAATTCTGAACTCAATGCTCTGAGACCGACATGATCAGCTAAGTTATAATCTTTAATTCTGCAGAGTATGGATGTCATATAATTATGCTAAATGTATTTCAGAATAATTGGCAGCTCATATAGGAGATGGCAGAGAGCTAAGAAAGTGATAATTGATTTTAAAATTTTAGTCTATGGAGACAATTCTTTGCATAGTTGAGTTAAAACGTAATTATTCCTGCTAACCCAGCTGCTACTTATTTTACTTAATAGCCCTATCCCAAGTCTTCTGGTGTCCTATATTAGCAAAAATAGAAATGTGCAAAAGCTTATTGTATTTAAATATTGTAACACTTGTGCAAACTGCACTTTAAACACATTAAAAAAAGAACTTTGGTACAATGTTGACTGTTGTAGACATTAAGAGATGTAAGGTAGTAATTATTGCATTTTAAATATGTTTAGTACTTGACATTTATATGTTTGAATTAGCAAAGGGTAAAAAGGAAAAAAGGCATAACTGGATTTATCTTTTTCATTTCATTGATGCTTAAGAAACAGGAATAGTTTGGATTAAAATTAGGAAATAAATTGTCAAATGGTTGAGAAATATAGAGTTAGAGCATTTTTCCTTTGATTTATGAACCTATTTAGATTTATGCAGGCAAAGTGGAAAGGGTGCCAAGTCTATAATTTAATTATAATGTGGATCATGGGCTTTGCATCTCTGAAAATTGTAGCTCATTATGGAAGGTAGCCTCAGTTCATTTAAATATATATATCCCAAAGTAGCCTATATAATGTTTCCTACTTACTAGTTTAGTGAATATTTACTCCATGAAATCAGCTGTGATGTTGACATTCATTAAATACAGTGAACACAATCATTATATCTGTGAAATGAGATTTAGAGAGATGCCTAAAGTGTATCCCTGGGCTTTGGCTATTGGAGAACTATAAGTACTGTGAGGCATACATAAGAATCTTCTCTGATTATTTCTTTCTAAACTAGGAAATTTAGTGCATCATTACAATTCTATTAACCCACTTAGATGGCATAATGACAGAAGTGTGATTCCGTAATTTTAAAAGGATTTCCATATTTTGAAGAATGCTAGGGGGAAAGGGAAGCAGACAAATGTTCTGCTCACATTTGCAAAGGTCAAGTTTTTGTCAAATAGATGATTCTGAATTACAGAATATTAAAACTAATGGTTCACTAAAATATGGCTGGCAAACTGAATTTAAAAAAAATATACTGTGATCAAAAGAACAAGTAACAGCTGCCTGCTCTGTACTAGCCTCCATATGTGTATGCTATTGTCTAGATCAGGGGTGTCAAACTCGATTTCATTGAGGGCCACATCAGGGTTGCGTTTGACCTCAGAGGGCGGGGAGAGGAATGACCATGGTGGGCGTGGCTGGGAGTGTCCATGGCCATGATGGGCATGATACGGGACTCATCCCCCCCGAGCTCCATTTTCGCTGGCAGAGGGATGCAGGAGGCCGTTGTGGCAAAAAACAGGGCCCGGGAGGGGGGGCTCATGCGGTCCCCTCGACCTCTATTTTTGCTAGCAGAGGCACCATGGGCAGGTCCTTTGCTGTTTCCAGGCCGGCCCCGCGGGCCAGATCTAAGCACCCCATGGGCCGGATCCGGCCTGCGGGCCTTGAGTTTGACACCCCTGGTCTAGATGGACAAATGTAGGACTCCTTGTATTTATATGCAAGGACATATTGTATTACTTTTAAATATTTTAATGTGTTATGTTAGTTTGTATTAATTATTTCTAGGTTTTTTTGTCTGTTGTACACTATCCTGAGTCACATAATTTGAGTTGAATTCATAAAGAAACCTTGGTCTCACTGCTCATAATCTAGGATCTTAACCCTTAAATTGTACCATCTGTCTTGTTTTCTCTTACTTTTCCTTTGGTATTGGAAAATTAATTTTAGCCATCACATAATTAAATGTTAGTGTGTGCAAATGGAAATAATTACACTTGATATTGCTTGTCCATTTATCCCTTCTTCCACATCCCTAATCCTCCTTCCCTCCCCCAAATATATTTTAGGATGTATTGCATCTTGAGGTAGGGAGGTGACTTAATGCATTTGGTCATTTGTTGTGAGAGATAGTACCTGGTGGGGAAGGGGATCTGGTGTGATGGATCACAGTGAAGCAATTTCTCAGGAAGGAGGGAGCACATTCCAAAAATGGGAGGGGGAGAGAAGAGAAAGCAGAGCCTTGGGTTGGATAGGAGACAGAGGAAGACAGTCTATGACAACTCGCCATAGCCAACTCACCACAGCCAACTTGCTGCAGCCAACTTGCCATGGCCAATTCGCTGCAGGACAACTCGTTGTGGGACAAGTGTTACACTAATTTTGAAGAAATAGTGGAATAGAATCATTAAAGAAAGGATGTAAAATGAAATGTGAATGACAAAAATTAAAATAATTTTTAATTACTGGAATTTTAAACCATTAAATTGAATTGTTGAATTGTCCTGCAGCAAATTGTCCCATGACAAGTTGGCCATGGTGAGTTGATTGTGGTGAGGTGGCCATGGTGAGGTGGCTGTGGTGAGTTGTCTCATTTCGCTCCCTAGAATCTCCCAGGGTAGAGTGAGAGTAGTAAGGGTTCAGTCTGGCATCTATTGTGTGCAAATAAATAAAGAACTGAACTCTAGCTGAATTCTTCTATCTCATAGTTGGGCTTTGCTTGACATTAGCACCCTAATAAAAATGTAGAACCCAGGGTTCAAAACTATCACTAGTTAATATAATTCGATTCTTTATTCTTTTGTCCATACATGCATAAGAAAAGTATAAACCATAGACTGGTAAAGAAAGTAAAGGAAGCTAAACTTTACTTTTTATGCATGCTTAAGAAAGTATATTTCAAATTGCAATTAACTTTTGGTAACATTTTGGCATTAGAAGAGATAATGTCACATTTGTAACTAATACCTGAGCCCAGATTTTCACAAAATACCTCACATAATTCCAACGAGTTGAACAAGTGCCTGTTGTGTATTCATATCAGCCGCATCCAGAAGAAGCATGTGCATGAACAGATGGAATGCTTCAGTTTGGATGACTATGAAAAACTGATAGAAATATGGAGTGTTCCTTAAACATATACTCATGAAAGACAGCATGTCCTATGTCACATAGCTTTCCCCCCCCTCATTGATTGAGGGGTGCTACAACTTATTGCTACTTAACATGCTAAGCCAAATAGCATTGGAGTAGAAGTTACTTATCTTGGAAAGCAATAGTGTGATGAAGGCAATTCAGAGTGTACTAGAAAATGAAAAAGCATGATCAGTGTCTGTGTTTTCCTGTATCTTGGCTATTACTTGCCATTCAAAGCTGAACAGATAATGTCTGAGAAAGAGAGAAATGCAGATAAATATGCACAATGAGAGAGACAGAAATTATCTGGGATAAAATACTTTATAATTAGAGGCCTAACATCTTTTGATAATTTCAATAGAGAGAAGAATGCATCATGAAGATAATAATGCACCAGTCATGTAAACCCTGACTAAAACTCAAAATTGTATGTTGGGCTGCTCCGGTCTGAATGTCAGTCCTGTAAAGATATAAAAGTTCATGCATGAAAAAAAGATGAAGTTTCAGTAATTTATTTTAAAAAAGATATCAAAATGCAAGTGGCACTGTTTGACTACATAAATCACAGGTCACCAACCGGTGGTCCGTGGACCACTGGTGGTCCGTGAGAAAATTTTGGTGGTCCGTGGAGAAATCTTGGCCCCCAGGCCGGATATGACCGAGACCAATTACTGCGCGGGAACACAAGGCTGCACCACCCAACATCACCCCGCCCACACTCTTAAGACCACACCTTGAGTATAGCGGTGCGAGCCACACAAGCTGCAACAGGAAGGTAAGACCAAGAACTTGCCACGCCCAGCCGAACGGCTGCGGGGGGGGGGAAGGTCCAGCCAGCCGCCTACATCTCTCCTTCTGCTAGGCCTCCTGGTGAGACGCCTGAGCCTGCTAGATCGGCCCCCTACAAATTCTCATCTCTAGGAGCCCAGCCAAAGTTTCCCACACCACCTCAGCGAGCACTCCACGAGAGAGG
>QLTV01000769.1:1341315-1369960 GCA_003457575.1 Thermophis baileyi | reverse complement strand
CCCTCCCCTCCCCTCTCTTCTCCTTCCAGCACAGGAGCCTTCTCCAGAGAGCTACATTTTCGCATGTGCCCAAAGTATGATAATTTCAGTCAGGTCATTTGTGCCCCAAGAACTCTGGAGTGATCTGTTCAATTGTCCATTTCTTTGTTTTCTTGGCTGTCCACCATATTCTTAGGATTCTTCTCCAACAACAAGGTTCCAGAGTGTCAATACTCTTTCTGTTCTGGTTCTCCAAAACCCATTTTTCATTTCTGTAGAATGTCACAGGGAAAACTGTTGCCTCATAATTCTGATCTTCCTAGATGTAGACAGATCACTGCTTCTGAATATCTTTTCCAAGACTTTCTTTGTTATTCTACAAAAATAAAAGGAATAAAATAATATAGTATTATCTATTTTTTCTTGTATAGTTTAAGTAAGTGATAGTTTAAATACTAATGTGAAATAACCCTAAATTGGAGAAATTTTGGAGAAAAGCTTGGACTAAGATTATATTAGGCTAGCATTTGCTTCACCGCTAACTGCAAATGGAGCAAAGGCTTGATAACTGAAAGGAATCTATTCAGTAGGTAAAACTATCCCTGTTTAATAAAAAGAAAATAATAACTTGTTTATTTGCATAAATATTTTGCCTGATCTATGGCTTTTTCTAAAATGAGGCTACTGCTTCAAAATAGATGAATTGCACAGCTTGAAACATTGCTTGGATTACTTATCTGTGTTGGGAAAGGTTAAGAATCTTCCTCTTCTGAAATGTTAAATCTCGCCTTCCATTTCATTCATATGCATTGCATGGATAAGCAAATATTTCCTTATAATTAAATATTTAAAATAAACTCATTTGCATGCCTTTGATATTGGCACATTACCTTAGTAGCATCTCTACTTCCTATGTAGTAATGGAGACAATTAAATTATTCTGTAATGAAATTAACATTTATTTTTGTTAACTTTACCTAGGAAATACATAGATTATGTTGGTGGGAAGTGTTTAATATTTCTACTACTTTCATAGTTCCTGAGATTCTGTCCAAGGATATTATCCATAGTGGAGAAGGAAGGTATTGCTTTAAAAAACTGAATAAAATGGGTTATCCATCTCGCCAGCTTCGTATTTATGAGAAGCCCTATCATACTATTTCTTAATTTATGTAAATGGAATGTCTGTGTAACAAGATCTTGGCACAGAGAATATTGTGTTCATGCTTTTTTTGAAATGAAGAGATGACAGTCCTAATCTTATTTTCCAGAGTAAAAGCTATTTGTCAGGGTTCCGAAGCCATATTTTATTAGAGACTTTGGCCTGCCACTATTTTTGTTTAGAAGGAAGGGTTATGGAAATGAATAGGCAAGACATACAAGAAACCTGCTAACACAGATATGTGATCCAAAGAATTAGAAAATAAACATCTTCCAGATGGAGTAATGGAAGAATCCAAATGTTATTAACATTATCACCAGATTGACAGATGAATATATAGTTTCAACCTATCCATAACCACTGTTGTCAAAATACATATTGCAGCTGTTCCTTTTGCTTGAAAAGACATCTCTTTTTAAGAGACAGCCAAGAAAGTCATATTAGGTATTGTTGATATAATTTATAAGATCTATTTATTATCTATCTATTATGTCACACAATATTGCAGGATTGTTAGGAAGTTCTTCATTTTGAAACAAGATTCTGTTTTGCCTTGTTTTGGTGCGCACTTGTTGAATCATTCATGGTTCCAATAAACTACATTTTAAAATATTCACTTCATCAGTGCTTTAAAATTAATTTTTTCTAATTAATATAGTAAAATATTAATTGTAGAACATAGATTAAATAAGAACCCTTCTCCTTTACATTACTACATAAGGACTGTTAATAGATGTCAATAATACATATATAGGACTTCACTATAAGAGGGTTGATAATTTAAATAATTTATTATGAGTTCTAGTTAATGTTTTCATTTTTCTCCATAGCTTTAAAAATTACTCGAACTTTATTAGAGGTTATAATATTTTGCATTTTATAGACTTGTAGGTTTTTTTCCTCTACCTAAAATCTTTAGTCCCCTCTAAGATGCAGTTTTTAAATTCTGACATTACTTGTCCCTTTTATGTCTTTCAAAAACCGAAACAGATCCTATGAAATCTATTTGCTCTTTAAAATTTCAAAACCTTTTTGTAAAAGTTTCAATATTACAAATATATCTGGACCCTTAGTCCATTTATACATTTTTAAGATCAAAATCTTATTTAGCTTTTTGCTGTTAATTTGACATTCTTTAGGTTCTCAAGCTTATAATTATATTTTCTTTTGTTCAGATTTGAAGATAAACTCTCCCAATAAAGGCTTTTCAAACTTCTTATTTCTAATAACTTTAAAGTGGTTAATAGGCAATTTTTCAAAGGTGATTAAAGAGTGAGATTTGCGAACTTAGTGCCCTTTAAAAGGCTCCACCATGTTTGTGAGCAATTCCTTAGTCTCCCAGCACCCAAACCCCTACGCCTAAACCCCTTGAAAATAGCTGTCTAGCACAAGGAAGAGCTGACCAGAGCACATTTGCTCTTTTCTTTATCTGGAGAGGTTCCAAGGACCTGGTCTATTCTCTGGTTCCTTGGTCTTTTCCATGGTTGTCAGCTCTGTGAAACTTCAGTTCTCCATATCTCCTTTTGGAAGACCTTATAAGAATCACATTTTCTATTCATCCATCCATCCATCCATCCATCCATCCATCCATCCATCCACCCATCCACCCATCCATCCATTTATTTTATTTTCTCTGTAATTTCACTTCTTTCCTTTCTTCCATCCTTGCTTTTTTCTAAGATGCTACTTAATATACACATATCCTAATGCTACTTAATATACACATATCATATGATATATGTATAATCATATACATATAATCATCTGTCCCACATTCAGAATCGTACATCCCCAAGTATCCTTTACTAACTCAACCAATATTTCATCACATATTATTAAACCAAACATTTTCACTAAGGCTGCATTACTATTACTATTAGTCTTCTCATCGTTCCTATCACCCATCTCCTCCCACTTATGACTGTATGACTGTAACTTGTTGCTTGTATCCTTACGATTTATATTAATATTGATTGTTTCCTGATTGCTTATTTGTACCCTATGACAATCATTAAGTGTTGTACCTCATGATTCTTGACGAATGTATCTTGTCTTTTTATGTACACTGATAGCATATGCACCAAAGACAAATTCCTTGTGTGTCCAATCACACTTGGCCAATAAAGAATTCTATCCTTTTCTATCCTCAACTCCTTTGTATTATTCTTTTGACAGTTTGTAGATAGGTACTATTGGAAAACGTAGAAAGACTCATAGCTGGCAAACATTTCTGAAGTGGTATGCAGGAAACGAAGGAACTCTATTTTGCACTCTTGTCATAGTTGCTGTCTCTATGCAAAATGTTCAGATGTGATGCCAGCTGGCATGATGCCTGTATACTCTGGAGGTTATTGGGTTTAATCCTTGGAGTAGACTTTGATTTATTTCTCAGTACTAATGTTTACACAGAAGTCATCCTGGCATATTTAGATATCCAGTTTCAGGATTATAGCATAAAAGTAAGCAAGTGGTGCCAGTTCAGTAAGTAAGCTGAGTAAGCTGTGCATCAATATTGGAAATTCTTCATTTCTACATGAAGCTTTCCAGTCCCAACTTTTTTGCTTTGCCAGCTATCCTGATGGATGAGGACATGTCCAGAAGCCTTTACCCCAAGCAGCCACCCCTCTGAGCCTCAGAGCAGCTGCGTAAAGCAAATCCAGAAGAGAAAAAGAAGGTGATGTGGTAAAAATAGTGACATATCAGAAAGCTCACCAGGCTTGTTTTCGCCTCGGGCATATAATTATCATCAGAATATCCCTAGGTGACTGTGCCTGTTGCCCAAATAGGGGCAACCCAGCTTCTGTTTTAGATAAAACATGTGTGGTTCTAATAATGTGTTACTTGTTCTTTCCTCAGCTGCTATCCTATCCTGGGATTCATGTGGTGGGTAAAACATAGTTTTCTTCCCAGAATTGTCTTATCACAAAGCACTTTGGCATTTTCTCACCGTACGTCCCGAAGTATGACCTGGAAAGCTTCTTTTCTGCAATGTCCTCATGCTATTGCCTTGATTTCATCTTGAACCCATAGCTGAGACAGTAAAGTCATTCTTAGTTGTTTCAGCATTAAAGTAGGATTTTCCCCTTTAAAAGGCCAAAAAACCAACAACTCACAGTTTTGCTGGAGAGTGTGTATATGTGTGTGTGTGTGTGTGTGAGAGAGAGAGAGTGTGTGTGTATGTGTGTGTGTGAAAACGGATGCAGTTCACTTAACATCCAGTTGATGTTGCAGTCAATCCCTGAGAAAAGAGATCTTGACACTACCACCCATTTTAGGCTAATGTGGGTACACCCTGTCATTTTGATTTGTAGCCATTCTCTTTACAGGACCATTCTTTTTGAGCAGCAGGAGAATCCAGATCTTTCAAACATGGCTTCCCCCCACCCCCCACCCCATCCCATACCAGACAAGTTTTGAAAGCAGAGCCCTCAGAGCCCTGGATCAGCCTGCACAGCAGCTGACTATTGGTGATAGTGGCAGAGGGTGACCTGCACAGTGAAGTAAGAGGTAGATTTGATTCTTCTGTTGCTTCAGAGTACAGATATTTGCAAACCTTTCTGCTCGTGCTTGAACTGTTTTGGAAGGTGGGTTTAGCTGTATTCCAGAATAGTGCTAAACTGTATCAGTCGCCAGCCTCTCATTAAATTCATCCGTGCAAAAGGCTTGTGCAATATCAGAGGGAATTTTCCCGCGACTAAATTCACCAGTCTAACCATCTGTGAAATTGTGACTCCTCAGCTGTTTCTATCCTTATTTCACGAGAGTGATTGGTGGATGCTTTCATTCCAGTTAGTGATGTTTGGTGGGAAGGAAAGGAAAGAAAGCCAAGGGAATCCATCCCCATCCCTGTATATTGTAATCCATGACAGCATGATTTTGGGGTAACTTTCCTTTAACCTGGTTTATTAATGAAACTCCAGACTTCATTCACTCCTCAGGCTAAGGAGTTGGGCGGCATAGAAATAAAACTAACTTAAACTTAAATAAAAATAAACAAAGCACGGTATGACTTAATGCAATATGTGAATCCAGTTTTGATTGATGATTCTGCTTTTGGAAGAAATTATGGAAACGGTTGTGCTGAGCTACTGCATTTAAGTAGATGCCACTGCTTATTGTGATTTTGTCTCTGTTTAAAAGGAATTTTTTTTATTTTTTTTTTATTAAATTTATATGCCACCCATCGTGCCAAAAGGCAACCCTAGGGGAGCTTACAATCAAGTAAAAGCAGCAAGATAGAACATTAAAATAATAAATATTAACATTAAAATTTAATTAAAATGTAATTAAAATTAACAAAGATGGCAAGGAAGGGAGCTAGATGAGCACAAGGTGGAGGTGGAGTATTATCTCATCCATGACATACCCCCAGAGAAGCTCCAGAACAAATGGCAGAACCAGGCTTTCGACTCTTTTGGATTCTGATCCAAGATCATTCAGTTTTTACAAATGCAGAATAGATTTTATTACTCAAACTAGCTGATACCTGTGCTTCGCTACGAAACTATGTGATGGGGCTTGATAAATTGACACTTAAAGCTTGAAAATTAATGAGTAGTTAAAAAAGGGACTGTATTATTTCATTAGAGATGGTAAGCTAAGTTTCTGTCACAGATGAAGACATTACCGTATTTTTCAGAGTATAAGATGCACCTTTTTTCCCCCTAAAAGAGGCTGAAAATTTGGGTGCGTCTTATACTCTGAATGTAGCTTTTACTAAGCTTTTTTTCAGCCCTAACGAGGTACTTCACTGAGGTGCTAACAGTGAAGCGGTCTTCCGTGCTTTGCTAGCGAAGCATCTTCCCTTTGCCTGCTTTTCTCATTGTTTCTCTCTTTGAAGAGAGAGAGAAGTGAAGTGTTTTAGAAACTGTTTTTTATCTCCAACCAGGGGAGAAAAAGCAAGCAAGCGCGCTCAAAACCAGCAAACTAATGTGCTGAAGCTGACCAGACTAAGGACTAGCCAGATGAATACCTGGTAGGCAGAATTCCCCCCCCCCTATTTTCCTCCCCAAAAACTAAGGTGCGTCTTATACTCCGGTGCGTCTTATACTCCGAAAAATACGGTATTTGCATAGCATAGACTTTCTAATCGCATCTGTAAATCTTTTCCTGCGTTTTTTGCTTTTTTTCCCTTTAACTGGTGTTACAGTAGAAGGAACAGATTCGTCTGAACTGAGGAGGAAAATAAGGAGGGGGGGAAATCTGTCTGCCTACCAGCATCCATCGGTGTTCATTTGGCTAGTGTGGCTTAGCTCAACTGTTCTGTAGTAAAGCTGCTTGCTGCTGTGAAAGCAAAAGCAAAAGCGAAACTGAAACTTTTCTGCTTGTGTTTTGCATTTGGATCAGATTTCTTTTCAGGTGGGGAGGGGGAGTAGAACTCCTTAGCATCAGAGCTTGTTAATATTAATATAAGAAATACTCATGCTGCGATGGTCATTTTGAAAAATCCTTTCTTAGTGAGCACCTAGAAGCCAAGAGGAACATACGTGGCAAATTTCAAGTTTGTAGGCTTTACGGTTCTGGAGATTTCGTGATTAATGCATGAGTGGTTTTCGCTTTTATATATATAGATATGCATTGACTGGAGAAAAGTGTTTGCTAAGTCTCCACAGTGGAAAGATGGAAGCCATCTTTCTAAAAAGTCATCCCTAAAATATAGGTTGAAATCTTGATTTAGGCAAATGGGGACATATTTCCTCCCTTTAATATTTTAAATTGTCTTTAACATATAAACAAAAGAGGGAGAAAGATAACTAATATGTTATTTTTAAAAAATAAAAAGTAAAAAATAATAATAAACTAACCAAAAGAAAAAAGAGAAAAAACAGCAGAAGTTCTAGCTGCAGCTACTTGGTCCCATAGAACTGAGTAGGGATACTCCTGATTTTTGGTTTTTTGATTATTTGGTATCCATTAGTATTTGAACCACCAGATCCAGGTATGAAACTGGCAGAAACAGAGAGACACAGAAATCTTTGAATTCTTTGCTGATGTATAACATTCATCCAGACTTTTGCAGACTAGATCTTGTAACTGTAATTACCGGTAGTTTATAGAATTATTGCACACAATCACTTAGTCCAGGGGTCCCGAACCCCCTGTCTGTGGACCAGCACTGGTTCATGGCATGCCAGCAACTGGGCCGCAGAAACAAATGAAACCCCCATCCGTGGGATGCAGGCAGCACACAATACCACGCCCTTTCCGGTCCGTAGAAAAAACCTTTCTCCACAGAACTGGTGCCCAAAAGGTTGGGGGCCCTCTGACTTAGTGAGTGAGAAGTTTATTCTAGCATGGATTTGTTCTGTCCTGCAATAGAAAAAACTGGGTTTAATTTTGTTTCATCACTCTTTTACTTTTCTTTCATTGCCTTTTTTACTCTTACTTTAGGTGTCAATTTTTTCCTGGCTTAAAGTATGTGCTGAGCCCAAAGCTCTCAGTTCAATGTATTATTATTAGATTATTAGATTAGTCAGATCCTTATTTGTAAGAAGGATTAAGCCATGTTTTTCTAATTTAATTAAGTTCTTGTGTGGAAAGGGAAGGGAAAAACTGCCATTTCAATTTCTCACAGTGATCAAGAAAAAACATTAACTTCAGGTGTTGTTGAAAATAAAAAGTTAGTTAGATTTGAAAATAGGGGCCAAGCCAGAGCCAGCATTGCTGAGTACTTGTAAATAATGTAATATTTTTTTAAAAAAATTACATGGTGCTATACTGTTTTGCTGCATTCTTGTCCCTTTCTTTCTTAGTTCTCTATAAAAGCTACTATTTATATATAAATTGGCTGCATTAGATATTTTGCATAGTACAGGGAGTTTCCCATTTTCACAAGAAGGGTTTCTGTTTTACTATAACTTCTCACTCAGTATCTTTGATGGTCTCAAGAGAAAGGCACTTGTTCAAAAAATAAAACTGGCTTGTCTGGGTATATATATGTATCTACTTTTTAGCCAAAATAAAATGGAAAATTCTATTTTAGAACTGTAATCTGCAAATACACAGAACATTTGCTTTTGTACAGCCATAAATGGAATATCCAATTAAACTTAATTTTTTATTCAAAGCATTTTCAAATGACGAGTCTTTTGGTTTTCAGACCTTTCAGAACTGAGTTTACAATGTATATACCGCATTGATTCTTTTGGAATTGAACCTCAAGACTGCTGTGAACCTGGATTTGTTTACAAGTCCATAGAAAATGAGCAGTACTTGCCAATGCTGGCTTATAGAGCATGGAGAACTGTTAGCTAATCTTTGCTTTTTTTGCTGGCCAATAATTGCTTGATTGTTGGCCCACCTTCTTAATCTTACCTCAACACATACTTTTCCTCTCTTCACAAAAATAAGAATAAGATTAGATTTCCAGACTTATCATGAGGTCATACCACGATTGCCATCAAGGCTCATAATGCTGATATGCTTTCATTTCTGCTTTTAAACTTGTTTATCAATTATTACTTTATTTATTAGATTTTTATCCCACCTCTATTAATTCAAAGCAGGGAACATACATGATACTCCTCCTTTCTCCTCTTCCCCCCCCCTCCCACAACAACAACCCTATGAAGTGGATTGGCCTGAGAGAGAGTGACTGGCTTAATATCACCTAGCTTGCTTTCGTGCTTAATGTGGGACTAGAATTCAGAATCTCACAAAGCATAGTTTCATACTGCCACTTTACAAATACTGAGATCCAAAATTGAAATTCATGGCCCTGTCCCAAGTTTTGGCAAGTTCTGTAGCTATGAGTTATTTGATGGATCATCTCTTCCTAATCATATCTGCCCATCCCATCATGTCCAATATAAGAAGTATGCTGCATGTTCCATCTGTTAAGGAGATACATCTGGTGAGACCCAGGAGATAGGGCTTTTTTGTTATGCTGCCCACCCTGTAGAACAGGTGTCTCCAACCTTGGCAACTTTAAGACTTGTGGACTTCAACTCCCAGAATTCCTCAGCCAGCTTGCTGGCTGAGGAATTCTGGGAGTTGAAGTCCACAAGTCTTAAAGTTGCCAAGGTTGGAGACACCTGCTGTAGAACATCCTTTTCCCTGAGATAAAACTAGCTCATCCTTGGCAGCCTCCTGCAGCCTCAAAATATGGCTGTGTCAACAGGCTTGGGGATCTCAAGGGAACTAGAGAATTGGTGCAATGGCTACATGTTCATTCTATTGAAGATGATCTCTTTTAGGTTTTCTTAACAATATTGATTTCTTAAGCATAGAATACTTAATTGTCTGTTATAATGGTTGTTTTTTTATTGTACAGTACCCAGAGTCATATTTGTGTGATGAGCAGTTATAAAAATATGAGGAATAAATAAAGTAAATAAAAAGTCTCCCCAGACATACATAAAAAGGAGAGAAAGGACAAAAGAACAGCTTGCTACTATGCACAGAGCTTGTTCCATGCTGAGGCAAAGAGAAAAACTGACAGAGTAGCAATAGCGCTTAGACTTATATACCGCTCCACAGTGCTTTACAGCATTCACTGAGTGGTTTACAGAGTCAGCATATTGTCCCCAACAATCTGGGTCCTCATTTTATCAACCTCAGAAGGATAGAAGGCTGAGTCAACCTTGAGCTGGTCAGGATCAAACTCCTGGCAGTGGGCAGTCAGCCTGCAATACTGCATTCTAACCACTGTGCTACCATGGCTCCTTGACAGAAACCTGTCAATTCAAACCTTGCCCACTTTACACTTTATTTACAAAACTGTAAAGCCATCAGTCCTGCTTGAATAACTGCCACAGTGGCTGAGCTTCAATAGTCCATACAATTGGGAAATTGTCTGCCCTAGACTTGGAAGAACTTTAATATTTCCAGCCGAAAAATGGTTTGTAGGTGGTTCCCCTTGCCTCACAGCTGAGCCATAAGTGAATCTGCTCAGTTATTGTAGAGGAAGATGGCATACATGGTGCAGTGGAATAGAAATGATCTGGAATAATTCCCATTTATATCAAACAAATTATGAACAGAATAGAGAAACTGTAACACGCCTGGACAAAATATTTGTTTTCCTCTGAGATTTGTAAATTAAGATGTATTTTCCACATCACAGCATTATCATTAAAAAACCTATACCCTGAAATTAGACTGGCTCCAATCCTTGTCAGAAAAACCTAAAGGGCTGGTTTTGTTCCTGGACATGTGGGTTAGCAGGTTAGTCTGAGTCCATGGGATTTTGTGATTTTTATTGTTACCTGGATGTAGCATGTGGTAGCCGTTTGGAGAGAGAGAGAAAGATATTTTGCATTTATTTTTTAGTGTATTGTGGTTTGTTATTGTTTGAAATATTTTTGAAGGTTTTTATTGCATTACTAGCCACCCAGAGTCACAGGGGTCTGCAACCTTAAACACTCAAAGAGCCACTTGGGCCCGTTTCCCACAGAAAGCAAAACAACGGGAGCCATAAAACCTGGGTGGGCGTGGCCAACTCGACGTCACTCACTCCCACCCAGTCACATGACCCCCCCCAGCCACACCTACCCAGGTTTTGTGGCTCCCCGTGTTTTGTTTTCTATGGGAAATAGGTATCTCCCTCTCTCTGTCTCTCTCTCTCTCCCTCTCTCATCTCTCTCTCTCTCTCTGGGCTGTTGTGCTCGGCGCTCGGCGGGGGAGGGGAGCACTTCCCCACGCTGCCCCCTTCTTTCTCTTGGCCCCGCCGACAAGGGATGAGGAAAGCCAGGCTTGGGGGATGGCCCCCACCTCACAAGATCCGCTCCTGCCATTCTCTCCCAGCCCTCTTTGCTGGTGGCAACAGCAAATGTACCACAATGAAGGTGGAATGCTGTTGCCGCGCAAAGGCAAGTAGAGGGGCGCCTCGCTCCCGCACTAAGGCTCCGGCCATGCTACTGCCATGACAGGATGATGGCTCTTTCATCCCTCTGCATAGACAGGGTGACAGGGAGCCGCAGCAGAGGGACCCAAGAGCATCAAGAAGCATTACAACATATAAAAACAAACATACATATCACTTAAAAATATAATTTCATTAATACAGCTTTATGCCATCATAATTTCTTTCTTATTTCCATATTTCCCTAGGTTTGGCTATTGTGATATACCTAAACAGCTATTGTCTTTTCCTATTTGATACATATATATACACTTTTACCTATTATCCCATAGTTTTTTACTTTTATTTACATTATATACATTAACAACCTTTTAACTTTACAATTACATCTATCACATTTCCTCTATCTTATTCCCTTTTATAACATATTTCATTCTTATCTTAATTTATGCATTAATTTTACTTTTCTTTTCGCGCCAATCATACCATATATCCCAAATTTTATAATACTCTGTTTCTTCCCTCTCTCTTAATTATCCTCCCTCTCTCTTAATTATCCAAATTTTTCAAGTGAATAAACAAACAGTAAATAAAATTGCCATCAGGTTGCAGCCATGAAGTTCTCTATAAAATGAATTTTGCAAACAGAAACAAGGTCAGAAAAAAAAGTTCTTGTAAAACAAAAATAAGCTATTTTAGGGTTTTAAAACTACTGTAAAAATATTTTTGCCCAAACAATCATTGTTTCCTTAACAACTTCATCCTCCATTTTGCGGGTTAATAGACAATTATAAAATTTAGTAATCAGTTTTTCTTCTGTGCCTAGTAATATCTTATCAATTTCTTGTTTTTCGTCTTGAAAGCCAAATTGTTCTAAGTCCATTTTATATTTAGTTTGAATTTGTAGATAGGGCCACCAATCTATTTTAATTCCTTGGCTCTGTAACTCTTGATTTGATTTTAATCTTCCTTGTTTATCTAATAATTCTTCATATGTAACTATTTTGTCTAAATTAATCAAATTTGGGTAAATCACTGCTTCCATCGCTGAAGTCCATCTTGGCATCTTTATATAAAATTTTTGCTTGACTTTTTTCCAGTTCTCTATTAGAGCATCCCTTATTTGGTATCTCTTAAAATAATTGTGTACTTTCGTTCTTCTTTCCCAGAGAAACGCATGCCATCCTCGTTGCAAGTCGTGGCCTTCAATCATTAGAATCCTTTTATTCTTTAACATTACCCATTCTTTTATCCATGTCAATGAGGCGGCTTGATAATATAATTCCCAATCCGGGAGACCCATTCCTCCTCTCAACCTAGCATCCTGTAACAGCTTGCATTTAATTCTGGCCTTTTTTCCTTGCCAAATAAATTTTAAAGTTATTTTATTTAATTCTTCAAAAAAACTTTTGTTTAATTTTATTGGAATTGTTTGAAACAAAAATAAAAATTTAGGCAGGATGATGGCTCTTTCATCCCTCTGCCGCGACAGGGTGACAGGGAGCCGCAGCAGAGGGCCCAAAGAGCTCCGGAGCCGCAGGTTGCAGACCCCTGCTCTAGTGAGATGGGTAGGTCACATTAAACAAATGAAGTATTAAATAACATAATATCTATTCCAATGAGACTAAACACATTTTTTGATCTTTCAAAATGTAAATTGTAATGCATACAATATCTTCTGACTCTGAAAGGCCCAAATAAAATTTTAGACATTTCCTATTCTTTTACTTAGTGATTTTTTTTTACAGTGTTCATGAGAGTAATGACTAGTAGACTGGCTTTCAAGATAAATATACAGTTTTATTTGTATAAGCCAGGTATATTTGTCAGGCCATTTTAAGCTAATAAAATGGTAATATATGACTTTTGAATCTCCAATATCTGAACAAGTTGAATATTACATCAGCTATGGCACATACTTTTCAAGCCTGAGGTTAATTTTTAAACTGCTGAGACATGCTACATTCATAGGCCTGACAGTATTTAAGAAACCATTTTACAAATTTCTGATGACCCAGTGTTTAATATATATATATATATATATAAATGATAATATTACTCAAAATATTATGGCTGGTTGTAAAACTATTATAATTTGCTAGTTTTAAATTGTCCTGTTATTATTTGAAACTACAGCTTTTTTCAAACTATGATTTGCATATGTTTCAAAGCCAATTAGTTTAAATTTCTTTGGTAGACTATAGTTAGACAACCTTGGGTTAGTATAACATTGAGACCAAGTCTTTGAAACTGCCCTCTGAATTCCAAAGATTGTACTTGAAAGTTAGTTATAATGGGTAATACCTTGTCTTTCTGTTATACTACTACTATACAGGGTGGATAAAAATTGATGATTTTTTAAAAAATAATAATAAAAAAATGGATTTTTTAATTTGAATCGGATTGTTTTAATTTAAATCAAAAATTTTATAATAAAATGCTTTTGGAGTAAAAATCTATCTAAAGATAGTTTTCTATTTAAGATACATTACTAATTTAGTTTATTCAGCATGAAATGGAGTTTAGTTATGTAGCATGAGGCTGTATATTCTGCAATATTTACATTTTTTTGTAAACTCATTCAATGAATCCAAGCTCTGCAAGCTAAATAGGAAACCTTCATTTTGTTTGCAAATAATAATATTAAAGATTCTAACTACCAGCAAGAATGAGTCCTTATAATTAAAGAACATCTGTCATTTCAGATCCATCATGGCAGCGCCTGTTAGCGGGCACCCACTCACCTGCTTTCCGCCATGTCCCTCACCGTGTTGTGTCACTGTTGCATCACCAGCTGTCCCATTAAAGTGAATGGGACTGTGGGTGAGTCAACAGCAGGTCAGAGGAGGAGGAGCTGCGGGACAGAGATGACAGTTGCTCTTTAAAAATTATGTTGATTTAAATCAAGCCTTTTTACTAGTGATTTAAATCATGATTTAAATCAACTTGATTTAAATCAAATCCACCCTGCTACTATATTTGTGTCAGGAGAACTGAAGTGCTTCTGGATTGAGAGAATTAGCTGGTGATATCACTGTTGCCCAGACTCTTTTCATGTCTTGTTGAACTACCCACCAAAGTGGTACCCATCTATCTTCTCATGGTCACTAGCTTTCGAACTGCTGGGTCAGCAGAAGCTGGAGCTAGTGATGGGAGCTCACCCTGCCACATGGCAGCAATTGGGTCTTGAATGTGAGCCTGCTGATCATCAGCCCAGCATCCTAACCACATGAGCCACCACGCTCCATGTCTTTCTGTTGAAATAAAAAGACAATTAATGCAACAAAAATTGCATATATTAATCTATGAAATCTAATGTTCTGTATTTGGATCTGCATACTTTTATATATTCACCATGCTAACTTCCACAGTAGTCTCATTCTCCAAATCAGAATTTGCATAACTTTTAACTTCTTTTTATGACTATTTAGAAGGTCAGTAGTCAGGTGATTTAAAATAATTTTAGTATATACAGTTGCCCCTTTTCTAATAAAAACAAACTGATTTGATGGCAGCTTTGAGAGATTGGATTTGGCATTGGAATAAAGTATTATAGCTAGTGGTTACACTTTAAATTTTTCATTGCTTTCACAAATAAAATATGTAAACAATTCAAATTAAAATAGAACATCAAGAGAAACATACTTTGACAGCTGAAGATGCAAAAAAAAAAAAACCACATATGATCTACATCTGTCTATGAAAGGAGCATTCTGAACCCTTTTGCTGAAAAATTACTCGGAACACAATACAGTGATAGAGGAGTTGTGATTTTTTTTTTTACCTGGAACAGATTACAATAAATTGTAACTAGGAGTAGATTTGAACTATTGGTATGGTACACATGGATTTTAGTGTAAGAATCCCTGAGCAGAGAATGATCTCCTTGCCTTAATGTTAACATGGTTACATGGTGTAAAAAACTACAATGGATGTTATGCTTGCAGTACTTAGAAGGCCAATAATATATGTTTAAAACAATGTTCATTTCTCTTATAAGTGATCAACCCTGAAACTTCCTAAGACTCCCTAAAGTGTTTGACTATGGTACAAGTTACAGTTGCCACTGCTACTTGCTCCCATCAAAAGTTTAGTGTGCCCCCATTTATCTTTTTTGTTTTCCTGTTAGTGGTCTTTAGAGTTAGCAAAACCTTGTTCAGTTAGTCCTGTGGTTTTGGTGGAACGGTAGCTTCAAGTTCCTTAAAACTCACATTTCCTATTCTTCTTTGGAATAAATGCAAGAAATAGGAAGAACAGATCCCTATTATGGTCCCATAAGAGCTTAATGGAAACCAATGAAGGTTAAAAACCATAAGGAATGAATTGAATTATGGAAAATTCTGGTGGAAGACAATACTAACAGCTCACTTTGTCATTACAATAATATAAAAATGCCTTATCTTTGCAATAATTTATTAAAAGTTTAATTTTGGTAAAAGAAATTGTGCTCAGTTCAAAACTTTTGTTACCAATTTCTTCAATTAATTAGGTACTGGTCTTTAAATTTTGTGACATATGTGGAAAAGAAGGCTGCTTGATTAGAGATGAGATAATTATAATTTTGGTGGTGTTTCAGCTGAGAGGAATTTTATACCTGTTCTGTTAAATAATTATTATTTAATTATATTAGATTGCCATATGGAAAAGTGATAGGTAAATCATTTAAATATTAATAGCTTAGTTTGGCTTTCATAAGTCAGTATTCATTTATAGCAGCTGGTTTGTATGTTAAGGAATTATGCAGAGTAACCTCTGCTTCTGAAGGCTTGCACAGTGAACCGTAATGTTGCAGTAGATATGAGTAATGGTTCAGTCAATAAACAGATACGTTAAAGTGTATAAAAGTAGTTTACTTAAAGAAATAGCACAGTCCAAATAACAGTCCGAATCATACACGTTTAGTCAGTCAGTATTCAGAAGTACAGCAGTCTTCTTACCAGCCTTTCTTTGTCTTAATCAGCAAAGATTTCAACTATCACAGATAGTTAGCTACACACAGAGCTTACTCTCAGACATGAAGTCACTTCAGCAATGAATCAGCAAAAGAGAGAGAGCTAACCATGTTCTCTAGCTCCCTCTTATGGCCGTTACTGCCAGTCAGAATGCAACAATGCATTTAAAGCCATATTACATATATACATTAAACAGTGATTTGTGGCTTGTTTATATTAACCAACTCAACCGTTTGGACAGAGTCCTAACATTGTACATTTAGCAAAGGTGGTGATAAAGTTTTTTATTTATTAGGGATGGGCAAAGCCTTAAAAAGGATATCTCGTAATCTGGGGAAACATACATGTATAGTGCCTTTATTTTCAAGTTGTTAAAGTACTGTGTTGTTTCTAAAGCTTATCCTGTAGTCTGGGAAGATGCAGGCAGAAAGACTTGGTCCACTGAAGAAAAATGTGATGTGTACATCGTACAGCCATAACTATACATGCAGGCACCTGTGCCTTGTAAATAACATGGCTGCTTTAATGATTGGTAGAGATGTACAGTACTTGTGTGCAATTCCACACATAGTAAATCACCTTAAAAAAAAACACCTTTGTAGAGCTCTAGTATTTATTGCTTAACACTGACTGTGCTGAATGCTCATATTTATTGCACAACAAACCACCCAGTTTATTATAGTAGCAGTAACATTTTATTGATTAGCCGTAAGGTCATGCTAAGAACCTATTTCAGAGGGGTGGGGAGAGAGAGTTTAGAAAAACTTTGGCAAACATAAAATAAACTTCCAGCACTAGGAGCCTATAAGAGTATGGAAGAAGTTTTACTTGTAGGGTGTGACTTTTGAATTTGGGAGACAGAAGTCAATACTAGCAAATGATTATTTTCCTTTTTATCTAAAGAAATGATATTTATATATCCTATTGTGAAAGACACCATAAGATGGAGTTGTAGCAATTGCTTTCAAAAAGAAACAACTTTATCATTCATCAATGTTATCTATATTCAGTAATATACCACTCAAACTGGAATTTTAAATACATTTTGTAGAACTAAGACCATATTCTGAATCTTTCATTTTAAATAAATATGATCATGCTGTTTGTAACTTAAGAAATACCATTATAATTTGAGTATTACAAGCTATAATAAATCAGTTTGATCTGTTGTAAGGAATATCCTTCTGGGTTCGGTTCCAAGTGGGGAAAAAGACACTGGAAGCATGGAGGCTGTTTGGAAAGATGGTTTAATGGTGGACAGCAGGACCACATGGTTTGAGGTCCTGGGGAAAAGGGGGATCACATGCCTTGAAGATGTTGAAGAAGAAGAGAAAAAGGAAGGGAGATGCTGAGAGTGCCTGAGTTGTATACTCTCTGTTCGGCCCCACCTTAAGAGTTTCCTGTAACTGTGTAAGAAATGTATCCCATTGGCTGTCAGACTCCCAGGGGGCGGGGGTCTTAGCTAACTCTGTAGGCTTTGTCTGTGTCCCAGGCTAGTTTGAGTGCTGGCTGATGCAATCTTCCCAGGTGCCATGTGGTGAGATGGGCAGAGGGCTAATCCTATCTTTGTTATGTAGAATAGACTGCGCACTGACAAAGGTGGGGGAATGAGTGAGCTGGGAAGCTCAGGCTTAATGGTCCATTGACAAAGGTGGGGGCTATTAAGAGTTAGTCTATTTTCTGCCTAAAACATGTTTCTCCATTTTCTCATCCATATAAGATTCTGCCTTTTTTAAATATTTCCTAAAATATTTCATTCCTCTAGGAGGGGGGTAGGTGCTAACTTCCTACAGATCCCATGTCATATTTAATTATTATGATCTTGATTTTTCAGCAAACTATGCCTAAATTCTATTATTCTTTTTATTAAATAAAAATACCTTCAAATTCTATAGAGTAACATTTAAGCTTAAAAATATTATAATGATCAAGTTTTTCCAGAAGGGTAAACCAAAAGCTGAAAGGATGTTTCCTTGGAATTTGGAAACCTACAGGCTCTTTAATAATTATGTGACAATTTGTTTACAGTTAAGCTGCAGTGCATTCCTCAGACACAATTTTTCTTTACTGGAATGAGAATATATTTTGCAACAGCAGTTTATGATGTGAGACTAATTTTTGTTTCTATGATACATTTAACAATCTGGAAAAGTGACAATGCTTGCAGATCTCCATTTTCATGAATTAGAAACTGGGAAAAAGGGGAAGAAAAATAAGCCAAATATCTCAGGAAAGCTAAGCAGCTTCTGTGCCCTCCTTTTAGAATAAATCTGTGCTGTTTTCCCTGTGCTATTTATTAACATATTGTATTGTTTTTATTATTTTTCTTTCATTAATGTTTTTGAAAACTTTGGTTTATTATGCAAACTAAAAGTAACACTGATTGGCATAATTGCTATTGAAGCAAGGGGTATGGCTTGAAGACACTAATTTCTAGCAAAGGGTTGAACAGATTATTCCAGGTGGAATACAGTATTGAATATAAACAATCAAAGAATTGTTGCCTTCTCTGGAAAGAGAAGAAAAATTATTGTCCTCTTGCTAATAGCTTTTATCTGCGTCATCTGTGTATGGAGCAGTTTGTAAATGGAGCATTTGATGCCATCAGACATGTTGAATTTAAGTTCCCACAGTTCTTAGCCATTTATCATGCTGACGTTCAAAAACAATTAAAAAGTGTCAGTGAAGAATATGCTAATTTGGAGAGTGAAGAACAAATTATCCATAGTATCAGGTCTGACAGAAGGTGAAGCAAAACATATGGGTGTGATTGGTCCAGGGTGGTGTCTTAGTTAATGGAAAAGTTGAGGCTTTGTGACCCTCAACCATTTCTTTGAAATGTTGGTTATGGTAGAACTTTGGATTCAGAAGTTAGTGGATCTTTTTTTTTTTTTTTGGCATGATTAATATGGATATTTGGTCAATTTTTGTCCACACAGCTTTGAAAATATGGTTCTTTTTATAAGGGAAAGAAACCATACCTTCATATGGTATTGTACTAGTGACTCACTATTATCACAATTGAGGTATACTTAACAAACTACTTGTCTTTCTCTTGTATTGCAATCATGACACTATCTGTTTGATTTAACCATGGCACAGTTAATGCTCTGATAATAATTTTCTGCCATGTTCTCATATATTGCTTTTATCGTACCTCTAGTCTGTGAATAAATAACCAAAAAATAATGTAGAACTGGTGAACACTTTTGTTCACCAGTTTTAATCACTACCTTTTCCCATCTCCTTGAAGCAGTGGTTCTCAACCTTTCTAATGCCGCGACCCCCCCGCGACCCCCTCCTACTACCACCGCGACCCCCTCCCTACCCTCTCCCCACGCAGGATGAGGTGATAAAGGGGGCGTGGCACCAGGGGTGAAATGCTCCCGGTTTGGGCTTGCCTGCGGGTCGCCTCTGCGCATGCGCAAAGCGTTCTGCGCATGCGCAGAGGGTAAAAGAACCCAAATGGCGGTGTCCGGGCGGGTGGGCGAAGTCTCCCGCTTCTGTAGCTACCGGCTGTCCGGTGACCCGCAGGCACGGCTGAACCGGGAGCATTTCACCCCTGCAAGTGACGGTGGCACCAAGATGGCGGGCTAACGCGCACGGCGACCCCTGTGAAATGGTCGTTCGACCCCCAAAGGGGTCGCGACCCACAGGTTGAGAACCGCTGCCTTGAAGTAAGAAAGTGGTTACCTGCAGCAAATTAGTTTCAATTATCCCTCCTCTCCCTCCCAATCTATTAGTTGCATGGTCATGTCAGGGTTGGCCTCCTAGTGTCAATTTATGTCCTGGTATGTTCCAATATATTTATTTTATATTATTTTAACTTGGGAGATGCTCCAATAGGGTGTGAGAGGAAAGGCAAACCTGCCAACTTAGAGAAGAATCCTAAAGTCAAATTCATACCATTCCTCTGCAGTACCCTGATTGATGGTAGTTTTTCTTGCCAGTTGGTGATATGCCAAAAAAGGATGGCAGAAAATCAGAAGAAAAAGTAAAATACCTTGTCCACAACAAATGGAACATTCACAAATTAGGGCAATATCATTTGGCAGTGACTCAAAATAAAAAGCAGAAGTAGGTTAAGGATTGGCATGGGCATAGCAATTTTTTTTTGCTGGCATTGTTTGGTGCTCACTCAAGGATGGTGGAGAAGGTCCTATAGTTGATAGATATGAGTGGTAGCGTATAAGGCAGTGATGGCAAACCTTTGGCACGCGTGCCACAGGTGGCACGCGGAGCCATATCTGAGGGCACGTGAGACGTTGCCCTATGTCAGCTCCAGCGCTTATGTGCGCACTGGCCAGCTGATTTTTGGCCTTCCGGAGGGCAGGGGGAGGTCTTTTTCGCCTTCCCCAGGCTTCAGGAAAGCCTCCGGAACCTGTGGATGGCAAAAAACGGACCTAACGGGCCTACGGATCTGTTTTCCGCCATCCACAGGCTCCAGAGGCTTCAGTGAGTCCTGCGTGCATGTGTGCAGGGGGGGGCAGCGCACGCATGCGTGGGGGGGAGGGCATTGCATTATGGGTGTGGGCATGCGCGCGCAATAGCCTGTGCGCAAGCCCTTTTGGCACTTGAGCAAAAAAAGGTTCGCCATCACTGGTATAAGGAGTCATCTGTTCCTTACAACAATCCTGTGAAATCATTTTGTCATACTAACTAAAGAACAAGTGTCCAGGATAGTGTTCAGCGTATCAGGAAGCTTTCTAAAGAGTCTTTAGAATTGTGTCTATAAAATTTGTACTAAAAAGTCCTTAAGTTCTTTTATTGCATCACCGGGTGTTGGATCTGAAAACATCATTGTTACATAGGAACAAGGAAGTACTTATTGTTCTTCAGTAGGAAGTTGTACATAGAGAGATAAATGCATCACAGTTATAAGCCAATGTAAAACAAAACAGATTTAATCTCTCTGTATCTACATTACTCTGAAATTATTGAAGTATCTTAAAGTATTTTATACAAACACACACACACACACACACACACACACTTTTTTGTTCATTGATTAAAATGTTTCAGATACATTATTTCATGACATTGTTACAGTGAACTTGAAAATCTTTCTGTTAAATTTATTTAGCGTAATTTATTTTATTATGCACCTATATCATTATTTTCCTTGGTTTATAATTTCTGGAGTGTGATATTCTTTAAAAAAGGCAATGTAGATGAACAAAAGACAATATGTTAAGGTTGCTCCAAAGCAGTAAAACTCTATTTTATTTAATCATACCTTAGAATGATAGATTGCATAACAGTAATAAAATGAGCATATTTCCAATCGATAAAAATATGTTCAAAATATATTAATGTCGCAGTAGTGCCCTGCTAGCCTGTTATTACGACTGTACATTATCTAGTACGCAAAGGAATAGCTATTTAAAGAAAGACAGTCATGAAATTGAAATAGCTCTTTTCACTTTAGCAGCCTGTTTCTGTCTGATACCTTCAATATAGTTGGTAGTGAGTTGTCCCTTTAAGAAATCTCAACATATGATCAAAATTGAGGATTATGAGAGCTGCAGTCCCCAAACCTCTGAAGGGAACAGTTGTAATGAAACCTGCAGAAAAGGCTTTCATTTTTACCAGGCTTCTATGGATTTCCACAGAGGTAAAAAGAAGCTATCTATATACTAACATACCTTGCTCATGAATAGTGGTAGGACTATGCAGCATTTTCAATTTAAAAGTAAAAAGAATTTGCAGGGGCTTCAGGGCAATTTCATTGCCAGGGTAGGTGCTGCCACAGAGAAGGGATACTTCCAGACCCTGATAGGTGGCATTCTTTAATCGATGGAACCTGAAATGTGCCAAACCTGCCAGATCAAACTGATCAGGCAGATACTATGGGAAACAATGTGATAGATTTAACACATACATTTTCATAACATTTCTGCATTCATAATCTTATTCAGTTAAATGCCAATATTCATATTATTTTTGAGGAAGTGAAGTTCTATGTGGGATGTTTTGCAAGTGATCTCTTAGTACCCTAGTAAATACCTCATGAAACTGCATGTGGAAATCTCAGTCAATTGGAAAGATGAACATTTGTTGGCTTCCTGTGACATTAATTAGGCATTTTGCGTCATAGCAAACACTTTTGAGAATCAGAATAATGGGGTTATCTAAAGTCAGAACTAGGAGTACTTTTTAAAAAATGAAGTTGTGTGCACATGATAATTTTGATAATAAGTTTATAAACTGAGCACTATGTACAAATAGCATGATATATTGTAGCTTTAGTTAATGATAAAACAGTGTTGAGTGAGTGAAATATCATGTTAATACCTTCAAGAATGAAGTGGAAATTCTCCATTTGGAAAAAGTATTGCAATCCAATTATAGCTGAGTATCGATAGCGTGGCATCATTTCTTGCCTGGAACACTCATTTTTTTTAAACTAGCTGTTAAATGTATTACAGGAAGCAGTTGTTAAAATTCACTTCTGCCCACTAGATTGGTAGATAAAGTCATCTGCTTATGTCCTTCTCCAAACTCCTCTACTGCAACATGGCATCTTGCCATAATGTAGTTCGTTTGATTTTGAGAGAAAGAAAGACACAAGATGCTGTATTATTGGAAGTGGGAAAACTATTAAGCAAGGTACACAACCATCCCAAAACATGTCAATTTACTCAGAGGCTATATTTGAGTCCTGTGGATAGTTTTTTTTTTAAGATTGGTTTGATGTTCTTCTCTATATAGAGATAATTAAAGAAGCAGCACCATCTGCTGGCAGCTGAATTACCATGTAGTAGAATTTCAGTTAATATAAAGTCAATGAGCTTTTTTATTTCACTGGAACTTCATTCACATGGCCTACTAGATGTTCTAAACAACTGCTTTAGTTGGTTTGTATAGGTAAGTACACTGAAGCTGAAACATTGGCTGCACAATATCTCTTCTGATCATTTTCCACTGATTTATCATTCCCATTGAGCCCTATTCCTCTCTATCCTTAAGGTCCCAGAAAATCTCACAGCCTTCTGTTTTAAAAAACAAACACCTGGATCCTACTCCGAATGTGAGACAGAGAGAGATTTGTAGCCGAGATATTGCCATTTAGAGATAGTTAATTCTACTTGGTTTCTCAAAATACATGATTTACTATTTCTTCTTCTGTTGCCCTCCTATTTTGGACAATGTTGCTTAGTATGTGCATTCAGTGTGTATATATGTACACTAAGGGAATGGGATATGGTAGAAACTTGAAGTAGTCAGAAAAAGCAAACAAGGGGGGGGGACACATTCCTAAATGAAATCTGTGAAACTGCAGGTAAATAGAAAACCCATTGGCCTGGATCCAAACTTATGCTCAGATTATGAAGCTGGACAAATTAGCCCATTGCTCTTTGCTTTACGGTTTGATCATGAAACTATCCATTGTCTCTAAATTTCTGTTTATAAATAAAACAAAATAATCTATGAGTTGTATCCAGTGATACTTATATGATACTTTTACTGTTTACGGAAACTTTCATAAAAGCAACACAGAACTACATTTTATGTTTGTTTTTCTCACTAGGCTAATATTGGATGCCATTGTAGTCTTCCAGCTGGTTCCCATTTAAGTTATCAGTGACAGGTGATGAGTTAGATCACAATATGATTGTCCCTGGGTTGGAGTTACATATTTAATGTGTATTTTAATATATCGCTTCCTGAAATACTAAGCCTGACATTTTAAGTCTATCATTTCAAAAACAGTTTTTTAATGATATGAACATATATTGGTGTCAAGTATATACTAAGAGAATTGCTTCCATGCTTAATTTATGTCTGCCATGAATGTAAGTTTCTCTTTCATAAAAAACAAGGAGTTGGATTGAAAACTAACATCTTGTTACGGGTACATTAATAAGAAGACTGTAGCTATCCTAATGGCAACTGCCATGCAAGAACTCCTCTAGCACTCTAGCAATGCGAGCACAAATATCCTGCAATAGGAAGAATCTCAAAGGCATATATACGAGCTCAGAAATGTCAAATGGGTAGAACAATAATAGCACCTACGGTATTTTGTCAAGCTGTAGAACATCATGACCATAGCCAAGATAATGCTTAAAGATATTTCTCAAATGCCTTATTTATTTTGTAAGTAGCAAAAATATTAGCTAGAGACTGTGCTGTGCTATTAGACCACATCTGGAGCTGTTTCTTATTCTATCTAATTAGTTCACAGTTGAATGGGGACACAAATTGTATGTGTTGCTTTCCTTTGCAGTTCTCTAAAGATGCATCTCATCACAGCAAGCATTACCATTGAAAAAGATTGTGCTTATTTTTGTTGAGCTCCAGCATATTAAAATGAGACACTGCAGCCCAGGATATTCAATATAAGCATCATGTTTGCTGTGCACATACTGTAGTGTTTACTTTAGGGAAATTGTTTTGCCGCAATCAGTAAATATAAAATAAATATATTGTGGCTATCACGTTTATTTTAAAATTTAACGAACATTATTTGGATATTAGATCTTAACAGCAGAGAATGTAGAATAAAATTTAAGATTTATGGTAGAGGATTGTAGTCTTTGTGCTGATGCCCCTTTAATTAATGCACATATTGGGCACATTTTAATTACTTCCATTTTGTGACATATTCCTTTATTCTCTTGTATACTCAAAATTTACCTTTGGAGGATTCTTTTTACTAGAAATGCTAGGGAGGGTGCTAATAATAAAGAAGTGACTAATTTGTATATTGTCTGTGCATGGCTTTATGCATTAAGGAATTTAGGATCAAATAATGGCATTTGAAGCATTTCATTATTTTGTATTTTGTTTCACTGTGAAGCTACACGTGTAATTATTATTATAATTGGGAGTACCATATGAAGAGAAAGTTTTAAACTATTTTTGCTGATTCCATTTTTTAAGAAGAAAAGGAAATTAAGAGGATACAAGTTACTATCTAAGAAAGACTATTTTTATGTCATATGATATCACTAAGCAGCTAGTAGGTAAACATTGGAGAAGAGGAAATAGTTGAATCTTGATTAAGTGAACTGAGTTTAATCTCAATGAAATAATATTTTACTCGGAATGTAATAAACTGGCGCTTGTCTTCATTCTACATTTAAAAGAGCAGCATTAATCAGACGCATAATGTCAAACATGCTTGAACCAGGGGTGGGTTCTAATTTACCTCGCCGCCAGTTCTCTTCCTCCCACACCGTGTGGCTGCGCGCGCATTGCATGCCGTGTGGTCGTGCCGCATGGGCGCGCGCGCATGTGCAGTGCCAAAAATTCACAAAAAATTCCAAAAAAAAAAAAGCCAAAAACAAGATGGTGGCGCATGCACAGTGCCGGGGGCTCGGCTTCTGCACATGCTCAGAAGAAGAAAAAAATAGCAAAAATTTCAAAAAAAAAAATCCCCCCCAAAAAAATTCCCAAAAAAAGATGGCGGCATCCACAGACTGGCACCGACAGAACCGGCTCCGTGACATCACCAGTGGTGCGAACCGGGAGGAACCCACCTCTGGCTTGAATATTTGCCTTCCTAATAAAAATTCTGACTTGCAACTGGTTTTAGTATATTATGCTAAACAGTCAAACAAGTTAGAATAAATGTAAGTTTATGACTTGTAAAAGTAAATGTATCTTTAGTATTTGTTTTGAACAATATGTTTTTCAATAGATCTTCTTTTTTTTTTTTTTTTTTTTTTTTTGGCAAATCAGCTTCATTTTGTTTCAGGAGTTTATTTCATAGTCTTTTAGTTACTTCTGATTGGACATTTCTAAAGCAAATTATGGTATTAAACAGATCATTCAAACCACAATAATCAGTATATTAAACAATAACAGCAGAGAGAAGGTAAAAGAATAGAGGCCAAGTATACATAAAGTAGATATGGGGAAATGTATACTCATAGACATCTACATACTTCCATCATTATTACCTAAAATTAACAGAGCTCTGTGAAATGAGTAGCTACATCGCAGTATTTGATGTCAATTTAATCTTTTGTTCTTCCAGATGTTTAGAAACAATTTCAATATTTTTTCTCATTTTTTTCTTCTGAATATGATTTAGCTTTTATTATGAGCTGCTTCTTACTTGCTGTATATGTTTTATCTTTTTAATTTATTTACATACTTGTTTTTTTAAAAATTACCTTTTTAAAACTCAGGCAAATAATGAGATCATGGTTTTATACTGTAAGTCAGGATCCCCAACCCCCAGGCCACGGACCACCACCGGGCCGTGTCATATTCGGAATTGGGTTGTGGAAGTGGCTGATTGGAACATGCGAGCGCAGCTCAACTTGCGTGAGCGGTGAGCCGACGGGCACTTGCATGTGGCCCAGTTCCCCTCTACCCCCCTGCAGCTAGGCCGGTAGCAGTCCCCAACCTTGGTGGCTTGGCGGCTGAGCTGTGAGAGAGAGGGGAACTGGGCTGCATGAGTGGTGAGCCAGTGTGCGCGCACATGCAGCCCTTGCGCAAGCAGCAGGCCAGTGCGCAAGCATGCAGTTCAACTTGCACAAACAACAGACCGGCATGCGCACCACTTACATGGCCTTATTCTGAATATGCCCTGGCCTGGTAATGGGCTGCGGCCCGGGGTTTGGGGACCCCTGCTGTAAGTTGTGCTCCAAACATAAGTAATTTGACTTCATGTTTGTTTCATCCAACAAAAATGTACTTTTCTTGTTTCCCCAGGTGGCTTTTGTATTGATATGAGCACATCATAGGGAAGTCATTGACCTTTGTAGAAAAGAGAGATTTCATGTTACTCAAATCACAAGAGAATCAGGGTATGCTCTGCATATGATTATGCATAATATTTATAAACATTTTTACACCATGAAAATAATATTGTAGCCAGATCTGAAGCTTATGCAACTTGCCCTTGGTACTACTGTTGATTATATTTTGTATAAACAAATCATTTAGCACATAATATTACTCTAAGTTTACACTAACTCAAGATGTTTCCATTTCTTTAGGAGATGAGTCATACATAAGATGTTTCTAGGTTTTGTCTATCAGACATTTTATGATAAAAAGCTTAGAAGAGTGTGCGTACAATCAAATTTAAATCAAGGCTATTTTTTGCACTAAGTTGTTCTGTTACTCTAGTATGTATCTTTGCTTCTTCGTATTTTTCTGAATTTTATGACAGTATATCATACTGTTGGGTTTATCATTGCAATATAACCAGGGGTGGGTTCCTCCCGGTTTGGACTGGATCGCCCGAACTGTTAGCGACCCGCTGGTGACGTCACGGATCCGGTTCAGTCGGTGCCGGTCCGTGGGTGCCACCATCTTTTTTTGGGAATTTTCTGTGAATTTTTGAAGGTTTTTTCCTCTTCTGCTGCTTGAAAAAGGGCCCTCCCGCTCCTCAGCTGTGTGTCGGGCTGATTGCATACTGAGCATGTGCGGAAGCAAAATTGCGCGAGGGAACGTGCGCGAGCGGAGCGAGCATGCGCGTGCAAAACGTCGTGATGTGAACCGGTGGGGAAGGTAAGTTTAACCCACCCCTGGTGGGTTCCAACTTACCTCACTGCCGGTTCGCTCCCTCCTGCGCCACGTGGGCGCGCCTCGTGGGCGCGCCTCATGGGGGCGGGGGCGCTTTGCACGCATGCGCAGTAACAATAAATCTGAAAAAAAATCAAAAAAACAAAACAAAAACCAAAGCTGAAAAAAAGATGGCGACTGCATGCACAGTGCCGGAAGTCGGCTTCTGCACATGCTCAGAAGGGGGGGAAAAATAAAAAAAATTCAAAAAAAATTCAAATAAATAAATAAATAAAAAAGATGGCGGCCCCCACGGACCGGCACCAACTGATCCGGTTTGGTGATGTCATCGTGACATTACCAGCGGGCCGCTACCGGTTCGGGAGAACCGGTCCGAATCGGGAGGAACCCACCCCTGAATATAACACATATAATGGTTGAATTCATACATTGGGTTAACACTGTTTTGTTAACCAAGGGTTATGCAATAGTTCACAGCTGGCTGAAGTGCCACAACACCTGAATCATAAAATAGTTCAGTCTTCCCAAGCTGATGCTCTCCAGATGTTCAGAATCCCCAACATACATGGTTATTGATGATGCAGGATGGCAAGGCTTGTCTTGGACTGTATAACATGGCTGTCTGTCCTGAAGAGAGTCCAAACCAAACATTTAAGAAACGTTTTCCAGTGTGCTCCAAAAACAGTGTTCCAGTAGGAATCAGGAGTTGATAAAGTTGAATCCAGACTCTGGATAAATATTTTTATTGACTGGCTAAATCTATTCCATAATCCAGTTGGATTGGTACATCTAATTCTTGCAATTTCAAAGTCTCCTGGAAAAAAATAAGTTATACCATAAAATAGCCTAGGTGAGTGACTACTTCCAACTATTGCGTTAATTTTACTGTACATTAAGAAATCTTTGATGTTCTCCAGTGAGGTTGCAGGATAGGCCAGGAATGGGTGATGACTTCATCCTTCTGCCTAGAGACTGAGTCATAATTTTCATAGCCACGCCCCGTTGCCTCTCTCTCTGCTCCAGTTATCGACTCAGTCCTTGCCAGAGAGAGACGCTTCGCTTAGTGGCTGTTCGCCCTAGGCAGAAGATTGAGTCATTTCCCATTCAGATCTACTAGGAGAATTTTTTTGTGCTGAGCAGGTTTGAATTTGGCGCTTTGAGCGCTTGGTCTCTGATTTGGCTGCATTGAATTGAGAGCTCTGTCCTGTCAGCTAACTTGGGTTTCTGGGAGCAGGCTACCCCGGGTCTTCTCGGCCGCCGCCA
>QLTV01000769.1:1322759-1337237 GCA_003457575.1 Thermophis baileyi | reverse complement strand
TCAATCTCTTTCCTTTTTTTTTTTGTTGACCTCTCCCTCTACCAGGAGCGCCGCTGCTACGGCTGCCTGGTCAACCCAGGCCTCCCTGGAAGACATCTGCAGAGAGGCCACCTGGGCATCTCCTACGCCGTTTAGTCGGCATTACCGGCTGGACGTGTTTGCCTCAGCTGAGGCATCCTTCGGCAGGAGAGTACTCCAGCAGGTTCTCCGCGCACCGACAGATCCAGCCCCAACGGAGACCCGCCCTTAGGACTTCCAGCTTTGGTATGTCCCATTCCTGGCCTATCCTGCAACCTCACTGGGGAAGGGGCGTTGGTCCGACCTGAACGCCTTTTCTCAGTGTAGGTTGCAGGATAGGCCAGTCCCACCCTGGCATGACCGTAGGGTCTGGATCCTGGAGGGTGGGGTCAGGGCACCTAACCTTTGGATACAGTTGTGTTGTTACAGCTGCGCCTTCGTCGATAACTGGAGCAGAGAGAGAGGCAACGGGGCGTGGCTATGAAAATTATGACTCAGTCTCTAGGCAGAAGGATGAAGTCATCACCCATTCCTGGCCTATCCTGCAACCTACACTGAGAAAAGGCGTTCAGGTAGGACCAACGCTCCTTTTGTTTATTCTTTTTGTAAGCAGTAGAATGTAAGTATTTGAAATAAACTAGAAAATCAAACTATAGCAAATATGGAACCTGCTAGATGGTTGTATTGATAGACACATGATTTGCACTTTCCCAATGATTATGTTTTATGGCTTTAATTCAGTTTTAATGAGACTATTTTATTATTATCTGTATTTTATTGTGTTTTTTTTTGTTTTAATTATCTGAGCTGTGTAGAATCCTGAATCTTAATCTCTGATTAGACCATTAAGAATGGAATACTGCCAAACTAGTAATTTCATTTGGTACATATGTATCATGTGACTGTAAGTTCATGTTATGGGAAAATGTATGCATTAGAATTCTAATGCTATTTAAAAAAAAAAAAAAGAAATTCTGCTTTGGGAACAGAGAATGTTCCCAAAGTTTACCTTGTGCCATTTACAAATGTTTGTACTGATTTTGGAACTTTGGGGAGGTACTGTAGAACGTGGCTGGGACAGAAAAGCAAAGTACCCTTCAGTCACCATTTAACTCGTGGATGTAGTTTGAATCTGCTTCTTTCTAAATTAAACAAATCAAAGTACCACTAAACTCAGCATTGGTCCTATAACATAATGTGTGCCTATGTTCAATATACAGTTAGTCCTTCTGTTCCCACTCTTTAGCAGAAAAAATTAACTCCGCACTGACCAGTAATTTATGTCATTGAGTCAGATTTTACTTTTGCTAACTTGCTTACAATTTTAACTTGTTATTAGCAATAATTCATAAGTTTTCCAATGACATTCCAATATTTTTCCTCCCTATCCATCCACTGTATTTATTGTCTTCTCTTCTTCAACGTCCTTCAAACTTCCCAAGTACAGCTATTATTTTAGTCTATCATTTGTTCACATCACATGCCCAAACTATCTGAGTTTCGACTACTGGTCATTGCCTAAGAGAGTAATCAACCTCTGGAATGGATTGATTAATAACCATCTCCAAAACCATAATTCAATGATTTCTGTCTTTCTCATCATTTTTCAAGGACTAATTTTTTTAGTCATACCTTACCTTTGGGAAGATCTTTACTTTTGCTATTCTGATCTTTGCTGTCATTGAAATATCTATGGAGATTCTTAGTCATCCAGGTCATGGTTATCCCAAAGGTATTTGCCTCTTGAAAATGTACCTTTGGGACATTGAAATATCCTTAACATTCATAATATTATCTAGGCATTTTCCTTACTTCTCCAGTGCAGTGTCTACTTTTAGCTATTCACACCAAGAAAAAGTTTATCTACTACCTACACTCCAATTGACTGGCACTACTATTTTCTTCCAAATATTTAACATTAACTCAAATTTCAGTTTTAGTGAGTTCTTCAAAGTGTTGTTTGAGGACTCCACTGAAAAATTATTCAGTATTTTGGCATGTTAGCCTTAATATGTTAGCAGCCTGATATGATATACAAAAAGGTCTTTCTGTACCCAATGAGGCAAAAAGAAATATTTTATACTGTTGTTCTGTTTAATCTACCTTGTATTGGCCATCTGATCACGTAGACATCTATCTTTTTAGGAGGCTGTATGTTCATCTGACATTTTTTTCCTTGTTCTGTGGTTTTATTCTTTTTTTGCAAACTAAACTCTGCATGCATGAGGAAATAGGGCAATAATTCAATATCCTGTTTTCAAAATGATAGACAGACAGACAGACAAATCTCCACCAGTCTCTATATCATATGATATTTTATTATTAGACCCACAGTTGACAAAGAGTTGTTAGCACTTAACAGCTGACTAGTAACCACATACATTCAAAATTTACCATAGAGATAGTTTTAAATCAAAATCTACTAAAATTGTTTTATGTTTTGTCACTCCAATATGCTAAGGCATATGCACAAACATAGTACAGTCATATATTTTATTGTATCAAGGGATCATGCTTCTCAGGTTCAGTGCAATTTGATATGCTAATATATAGAAGAGCTTGTTCTGGCTTTGCTAAATGTATTTCAGCTACTTTTTTTACTGTGAAAGTGGAAAAAATAATCATTTGTGGGCTGGTAGATACTGGGAAAGAATCAGATCAAATAGCTGAACTGGCAATTCACTAATTTAGCCACTAATTTAGAACTAAGTAAAAAACAAACAAACAACTGACTCCTGATTGGATGAGTCAATAAAAATATTTTTGTTTTGTTTAGAGACTCAAGAAACTTACCAGAGAAGTAATTATATATAGCGGTAGTTTAAAAAAAAAAGTTAACTGTTTTTAACTGTTTTACAGTTTTAAAAAATTACTGCCTATAACTTGCCCAGAGTCATTGTTTGGGATGGATGGCTATAGAAATTGAATACATAAATAAAAATAAACAATTTGTGTAGCAAACAAAACAACCCATAGAACTTTTATCTGCAGAACAGTTATATTATTTTAACTTCTGAATGAAAGTGAATACATTTAGGAATGTAGCATAGTTTAGGTTTAAAATTATTTATAATTGTGAAGTAAAATCATATAACTTTGTATTATTTATTACTTGTGTTTTATTATTTATTGTGTTTAACCTAATGGAAAGAACAGAACACTGTTTTCTCAGTGTATTTCTGCAGCAATTTTTTTTATTTCCCATGACAATTACGATAATAAATTCTAATAGCTTTCTGAATAGTTTCTGATTACAATGACTTAAAACTGTATATATAAAACTTCACACACACAAAAATCCTTACTGTTTTTTGTGTTTAATCTTTTCTTAGGTGGAAAGACATGATGTGAATACACTCAGTTTGCCACTTAATATTCGCCGGGGAGGTTCAGACACTAATCTGAATTTTGATGTAGCTGATGGTATATTTGAATTTCACAAAGTAAAAATCAGTGCAGATAGTCTGAAACAAAAAATTCTGAAAGTTACTGAGCAAATAAAAATAGAACAAACAGCTCGGGATGGGAATGTGGCCGAGTACTTGAAGCTGGTGAACAGTGCAGACAAACAACAAGCTGGACGAATTAAACAAGTCTTTGAAAAGAAGAATCAGAAGTCTGCCCATTCCATAGCCCAGCTGCAAAAAAAATTGGAACAATATCACAGAAAGCTAAAAGAAATAGAACAGAACAGTTCCTCCAAAAGCACCAGAGATACTTCCAAAGACAGTCTAAAGGAAATCCAACATTCTTTAAAAGATGCACATGGAAAAGCTCGTGCTACCAGCCAGGCCAATGAAAGCTGCAAAACGGGGGTTCCAGGAGTCTCGTTGACACCTCCAGTGTTTGTTTTCAACAAATCCAGGGAGTTTGCAAATCTGATTCGGAATAAGTTTGGTAGTGCTGACAACATTGCTCACTTGAAGAGTAGCTTAGATGACTTCAGACCAGAAACTACTTCTAGGGCATATGGTGGTAGTGCCACCATAGTAGCCAAGCCAAAATACACCAGTGATGATGAATGCTCAAGTGGAACATCAGGATCCATAGACAGTAATGGAAACCAATCCTTTGGTCAAGGTGGGGCAAATACTTTGGACAACCATGGAAAACTTTCCATATTCTTGGAAGAACTGAGGGAAATAAAGGAAGCACAATCCCAATTATCAGAAGATATTCAGAATTTAAAAGTACAGTTCAAAAGAGATCATGGCTTTATTTCTCAGACCTTGCAAGAGGAAAGATTCAGGTATACAATTATATGTTGTTATATTACAATTGTACACTGCTGCTCTATCGGTGGTTGGCTGCCATTATGCTTCTGGTTTCAGTTCAAGATATCGGTGATGATCTATGAAGTCCTTCATGTCATGGGACCAGGTTATTTGAAGGACTGCCTTCCCTGCTTACATCTACCCATCCCGTTAGAACTGGTAGGCGAGATATGCTTCAGGTCCCATCTGTTAGAGAATGTTATCTGGCAGGACCCAGGAAGAGAGCCTTTACTGTCATGGAGCTCACTCACCCTTTGGCATATCATCCCGCTGGGAGATCATATTGCCTCGACTCCACTGGCCTTTTGTCAAGCTTAAAGATGTGACATTGCCCCCAGGCTGGTGATCTAGATGTGCCGTAGAGCTTATACAGTGGTTGTTTTGAGTGTTTACTGTTTTATATATCTTGGCTGTGGATCGTGTCATACAATTTTATATGGTTTTCTTTTAAGATTGTATTTTGTTCTTTTGTAGTGTTTTAAATTGTTTTAAGTCACCCAGAGTTATGCATTTGAGATGGGTGACTACATAAATTAAAATAATCAACAATTTGATTTTTAAAAAGTCTAAAATATCTAGCTTCTATATAAGGCAACTTATTCCCACTTCATGAAAAGGCTGGTTATTATGATTTTTAAAAAGCCTACAAATGATATTTTAAGTTATACATAGATAAACTACACCAAAAGTAACTTTAATAAATCTTTTTGTTGTTGAAATTCGTATGAAGATATGAGCACTTAGAAGACCAGCTAAATGATTTAACAGACCTCCATCAACATGAAACAGCCTATTTGAAGCAAGAACTGGCCAGTATTGAAGAAAAAGTAGCATATCAGGCTTATGAGCGGTCACGTGATGTTCAGGTATTAACTTTTTAAAATTAAATAATATTGTTTCCTATTTGTAAAGAATATTAGTGCAAAGAGCCCTTCCGCACATTGCCATCCAGAAAATTAATTTTCAGAAAGTTAAAGAAGGTTAATTTGTTGCAAAGAAAAATAAATTGGTTGTTAAACTTTTAAAAATTAATTACTCTGAAAAAAATTTGTAAACACAAGTCCTTAACAAATTAAGCTGGAAAGAGTATGTAAAATGTCACATGCCTTGTTCTTATAATTAAAGAAGGATGTTTTTTCTCTTAAGAAGTATGATAATTTCCTTTGAAATTTAGTGTGAGAGTTAAAAAGTTGACTCAATATCAATATATTCAGAGAAAGGGAAAAGGAAAAGCCATCACTTTTTATATCTACATAGGGAATAGAAATCTTTGAACTTTTATTATTGTCAAGGTATATTTTAAATCATTTACACAAAATGAGGGTAATCTTTAAGATTTATATCTATGTCTCCAGTGGTATAATGGAGCTGGGAATTCTGAGGGTCATTTTCCAGTAGAATACAGTAGGCTGAATTATTCTTGAACTGATCAGATAGGAATGGAAATCTATTTTGTATATAAGTTCCTTAACATTTTGTTCCACTCTGTTCCCTTCCTGTTTTCTGCCAATAGGAAGCTTTGGAATCTTGCCAGACACGGGTTGCTAAATTGGAGCTCCACCAGCAAGAACAGCAAGCGTTACAATCGGAAACGGTCAATGCCAAAGTCCTACTAGGAAAAAGCATAAACGTAGTCTTGGCCTTCATGACTGTTATCCTTGTATGTGTCTCCACCATAGCAAAGTTTATAGCTCCTATGATGAAAAGCCGTTTCCATATTATTTGCACATTTTTTGCAGTAACTCTTCTTGCAATTTTATGCAAAAATTGGGATCACATTATCTGTGCCATAGAACAGATAATTATACCAAGATGAAAACACAACTATGGAGACTTTCCTTTTTAAAAAATTATTTTGGACATCTAAACAAGCTACCAAATCTTGTAATCTAAGCAGACAGATTAGGTGAAGACTTTTTTTTTCCACCTGAGCATAAGCTTGTAAGACTGAAAACTCCTGCCAATGCTTTCATCTTAGCAATCATAGCATAAGGAATGATGTGAATCTGATATGAAGTGGATGATGCGTATACATCTTTTTGCCTTAATCCAACCAACTTTTCTACATCCCAGATTTCAGCCAAATTCTGAATTAAAGATATTAACTAGATAAGTTTCAAGTGGAAAAAATAGAAGAAATAATAATTAATTACATTTTATTAAATGGAAATGTACAATGTCCTATCCTAAAGCATTTTCCTTGTAGTATATTTCTAAATAGTAAATTAAGATATCTGTGTCTTAGAAAATGCTAGACAAATTTCCCAGGTTACCTGATGATCAACATTCCTGTGGTGGGAATTGTGCTGATGTGAATTATCTTCTGTTATTTGTATCCCTTTTTATCCAATCGACATACAGTATATTAACTATTTAGAATTTATTTTGCCTTTCAAAGTTAATCCACTATGATTTTGCTTCATGAGCTTAAAGATGATGTCTCTACTATGAATGAAATCAAGCACTTGGTTCTTCTGTTAATCCAAAAATGGGGGTCTTTATCTTACAGGAAAATTTCTGTAGCCTACCAGACACCTCATTTATCATAAATGCAAAAAGATAAGAAAAACTGTTCATCTTCTTACAGACACTGGAGGAGATAGAATCATTCTCAATGGAGAACAAATATACACATTAGTATCAAGGAACAAACAAAACTAGTGTAACAAGACATGTTGTTCGGTAGTTTCAAAACATAGGACCAGGAAGAGTAAATTGAGGCCAAACCATTCAACCACTGTCTGTTAGCCTTATCAGGTTGACTAGACAGGAAACATAACCAGATACACTAATTCTATTTTATTGTAAAGCCACATTAACAGAATCTAGCAAATTATCCTGCTGTCACTTTTAAAGTCTGAGAACTTAAACAGAGTCCCTTTGCTCTTCCCACTATAATACTGTGGGCTATACTCTCTCTTATCTGATCACACCCTAGGCAGCATTTCTTCACCTGGTCTCCCAAGGTCTTTCCCATGTACCATTTACATTGTTTCTCTCCTCCCTACTCTTCCATGCCCCAATAATCTGGAGTAGCTACTTCATCACAAATAAAGAACACACCGCTCTAAGCTAGTTGGATGCTTGAATACCCTCCCTATATGCATCTCCATTGATTCTGAAATGGTAATGGCATCTACCTGTACAATTGGTAAATGCCACTTCATCTACTACCGTTAGAATCAGCAAACTGCATATAAGGTAAGCAGCTGGCCTTCTAACTAGAAATGGTTGTGATGGTGCTTTCCCCAGGAAAAGAAAGAATCAATGACTAAAGCAGTGAGTCCCCCTTCTACCTCAAACTGTGGGACCTCTTAGGTCTCATTTTTTTATGCCTAGTTACTATCTTTCCCTTCTCTTTTCCACCTTCCCTTTAGCTTCCTTATTCAGCTATCTGTTATTCTCTATGATACTGAGCAATACTGCTTTCGTACCAATCTGCATAACATTGGGGCAGTATGCTCAAATTACTGTGTTTCAGCCTACAGTAACACCGTAATCACTGTGAAGTTTGTATTGAATCAAGACTTCATCTAAGAATATTCTTCTATAATCTTGAATAGAATTGGCTGGGAAGTGAAAAGATGGGAGATGGAATAGTGTGATTATGTTCCTTGTTTTAAGGCATGTATTTTATTTTTAGCACTTTCTTGTAAATTGACTTGGTTGAGACCTTAAGACATGCACTGTAATCCTTTTGCACATTTTCTGTTGAGTTGTGTTTCTACTGTGTTTCATGAATATAATGGTATGGATGCTGTAATGATAACAACATTGCCCAATATGGTTTTTCATCTTTTGAAAATTTGGATGTGTTGTTTCAAAATGCACATGAGCATAAGCACAGCTCTCTTTAAAGCATCCACATCTTTTTTTTAGGCTTCACATAAACTTGAAAAATAGGCAAAGCTGTTTTAACAAGTCGAAAACATGTGACTACTTTAAAGAAATGCTGCAAAAATGAAGCAACCTCTCCAAATCATGTTTAAGTATGTGCAACGGTATTGTACAATATGTAAATAGTGATAATGCTTGCACTATAAAAACAGTTTATAAATGATATGTGCAATTTTATTTTTTAAAGTAGAACTGGACTTAACAGTAAAAATGAGAGCCCTTCACTGTATCAGACAGTGCCAATGTTAAGTTGATCATAATGAATCCTGTAAACAATTACTAGTAATCTGGTAAATACAAGAAGCATTGTTTTAAAGCTATTTGCATTTAACTAATTAGTCCTATGAAATTCTGATCAACCTCCCCATAACTGGCATAAATATCATACCTTTCAATCTGTTCTTAATATAATACTTTCTTTCTCTTCAGTGATTCTTACTAGATGAATACTTTGCATAGAAAATTAAAGAATTCAGATTACCTTAAAAGGGGAAAAATAAAAAGGATTCATACTGTAAGTCCATATCCTATTTTTCCATGTCTCAAATTAGTAAAATTCTAAAAAAAAAATTAATCTAGTTTTTTATCACATTTGATTATTTCCCTCTTACTGTATATTAGGAGCATATAATTCCTATTAAAAATTTATGTTTGAACAAATTTTAATCTAGCAATTGAAACAGATCATGTGCTATTCTATAGTTTATTCTATAGTTTTGTGCAAATCATAGAATATTAGGTTGGATGGGCCTTGGAGATCATCTACTCTAACTCTATACCAAAGCTGAGAGTTGGCTTTATTTTTTTCAGCTCATATTAATGAAGTTATTTCTGAATTCTTCCCTGTCCGTGACATCACCATTCTCTCTCATAAAAATTCATAATAAGATTGTTCCAAATTCTAAGCCAACAACGAAACTCCCCATGTTCAGAAATATTTGTATTCTTCTATTTGCAAAAAGCAATTTGCTCTTTTAAAACTTTGAAACTATTTTTCTAAACTACTAATTATTCTTTTATAAAGCCTCTTTCTGACTCTAGTTCAGTACTTTTGAACAGAATAATGGACTGCTTCAGGCTAAATATCCTGCCTCTTCCTCTCTCTGGGAAGACACTGTTTATATATCATGCAGCCTGTCTTGAGCTATAAACTAGTTAAGCATAATGGAAAATATTATTTGGTCACCAAGGTTGAGACATGATTCAATTGCTGCTAGTTTCTATACATGAAATGTAGGAAGGCAGGAAAATGTCTTAGGCTACTATCTCTCAGGATACAGTAATATATATTTTTCTTAATACATGACCCATTGCTGTGAATGACCATCTCTTGTTTACATTTGCCTATTTAAATATATAGAATACATGGATTCACTTCTTAGCAGCTCTGCTTTTCATTTTTATGGGAAAAACAATGTTATGCTTTTGTCTGTTTCTTGCTGCTTTATAGTACAGTCCTCCAAGTTCTTTTGCTAAGAGCCATCCTCTGTTTCACTGAAGGATATTCATGTTCTTACGGTTGAAATTGAGTTTTTGCAGCAGTGCTTGAAGCCACAGAAAGTGCACAACAGTGAAAATGTAATTCTATTCACTTGTTTGTGTGTATGATTAAAAAGTGTTAACCTAGAGATTGTCAGACACCACGTCAGAGCTATCTCTGTTTTCTTGAATCTTAGATAGCTTCTTGTTCTCACTTTAGTTCAAAAATAGTTAGTTGCAATTTTCTAACCAGAAAACTCTGGCTTTAAATTTTAACACCATTTAGACATATGCCACACTGCCAATATTCCTGTGTCAAATGTAGCTTGTTTAATTAAATGACTGCTGCTTCAAAGAAATCATTGACTAACTTAAGAACTAAATAATGATGTAATTGAATTTAGCACTGCTGAACAAAGGCAGCATGCTAAAAGCATTCAAGATGGTTTGCAACCAGGTCACCTTGCTATAAATAAACTCCATCCATAAGCTTTGTCAGATTGCTTATAGATATAACAGCACAGCTTTTCCTGAAGTTGGGCTAAATGAAGTATCCAAACATTAATGTGCCTACAATGTGCCTACAATTCAATGTGCGTACAATTCCTATCTTAAGGGTCTTTTAGACTGAAGCCAAGAACCAGAATATTCATTTGAATACTTCCTACATTTCCCCCCCCCCCAACATTTTTTTTCTTTTGTGTTGTTTGAAGAATCAAGCAATCGGGAATGTATGGAAAATCTTGAATCCTGGAATAATTCATTATTATATCATAACTATTGCTTTAAATACCTTGAGTAAAAAATAAACTATGATCATGTTAAATACTAGATTTAGAAGGCAGATCCCCTTCTCTTGTATTCATTTGCCCATCTGACCAGATCAAATAGGATCAATTTCCTTCATCCCTATAGGATAGCCACCTGAGAAGGCCTTAGAACAGGGGTGTCAAACTGGATTTCTTCGAGGGCTGGATCAGCATTGTAATTCTCCTCCGCAGGCTGGCCAGGGGGGGGGAGGGGGAGACGGGACAGACACCTCCTGCAGCACTTTGCTGGCCAAAATGGGGCGTGGAGGGAGCGCACGCAGCCCCCATGCCCCATTTTGGCTGGCAAAGTGTTGCAGGAGGCCGCCCAGGCCAAAAACGGGGCGTGCGTCCCCCCACGCCCCATTTTTGCTGCCAGAGGGCTGATCCTTTGCTATTTCCAGATTTAAGTACCCTGCGAGCTGGATGCAGCCCACGGGCCTTGAGTTCGACACCCCCGCCTTAGAAGGAAGCATTTCCAGTAGCTGCTCTCAATCTTTAGAACTCCCTTCAGTAAAGTTTTGGCCAGCTGTTTTCCTCTGGTCTTTAGGACCATGGCGAACATTTAAGTTGTTCTGTCTTGCACAAGAGGGGGGTATATTATTACTGAAAGTGAGATTTGCAAGTGATGACATATTACTTGATTTTTTTAAAAATCATTTTTTGATTTTGTTATTATATATATATTTTATCTGAGGAGTGGTCTTTTATTTTAAGATTATTAGCCACACATAGCTTCTGGAAATAGATAGCAAACAACTAATACAAACAAATACCCCTTCTTCTGGAGCAATCTCTGTGTGGGGCCCAGTGAAATTGCCTTAGCTGGATCTGTCATAGCTCACTTCAGTTTACTTAGTGAGGCTGTATGAATTCTGAAGTTACCAACTGGGAAGATGTCGGCAATATATCAAATCTAGAAACCTTTAACATTTCAATCTGACAGAATGGAATGCAGCAAATAAAAAACTTGAAAACAATTATTGGGATCAAGGAAAATCTGTTTCCCGTGTTACAATTTGCAATTCAGGTGTTTCAGAAAAAATGGGAGAGCAGAAACTCAAGTAAGACTGTAAGTGGGAGATTGGAAGCGGAAGAGAGATGAAATTGTCTAAAATCAAAAGTGCTCCTCAGAATTAGTATGATCAGATAAGGTTCTGATTCTCAACATTTCCTACAAACGTGCATCAAACAAATGATGTGGCAATGTTGGAAAGACACGGCCTGGTAAATAAAAATTATACCAAATCTGTTTCTCTGCATATATGTGTGAAGAGAAAACAGTGATCTGATAATGAACAGAAAAACCAAATAACACCGTAGATTAATGAATTAATATAAAAACGTTCAAAAAGTATAATGTGCAATTTTAGTATAGACATTCTACAAAATTGATAATCCTCGAGCTAAGGGATAGCATTTAAATCAGTTTGTTAAATTGTATTATAAAGGAATAAATTAGTTAAAAAAGCACTTTGAATAACAGCTAATCCTAAGTATTTTTGCTTGAAAAAACCCCTCAATCTTCTTACATCCCATCCCATCCTGCCTTGTTAATCACGTTCTCTCTGCTTGGCAGTGATGCATATTATATTGGTTTTAGTCAAGTCAAGTCAACATTTAATTTCAAAACTACATACACAGACACACACCGTACACCAAAGTATTTGTAGACTATTTTTATTAATAAAATCTTTCCAAGGAGTGAAAATAATAAGATAAAACATAGTAATTAAACAACAATAATAGCCAATGGTGTGATACAACAGAACCATGTGCACAAGTGATAACTATCAATTCAACAGTACAATTTAAGCTAACAGAAGCATATCTTCAAAGCCTTCTTAAAAGACTTAAGAAGGTGCCTCATAAATCTTCAGGAAAAATTCATTGAAATTACTGCACTATCCTTTTCTTTCTCACTTCTACCTTAAATTGCCAGTGAACATGGGAGGTCATTTCTTGCAGTAATTGCACATTTGTATATACACTGTCGAGCCAGCAGTAACAACCAATTCCAATTTTTTGGGAGATGTACTAATAAAAACCCAAGGTTAGCTGTTTTGATAAAATCAACTAAGGAACAATCTTGAAATTTGTTTTTTCTCCCTTTGTACAATATATCTGTTATTCTTATAAATATGGACATGCAAAATAGAGAAGAGGTAGATGGATTATGCCATGCTGGGACATTGGTGTTGGCTGAGGGTGGGAGGGAGGGAGGGAAGAAAAATTGTGGGAAAATGAGTGCCAGAGTAAGAATATGGACAACAGGTGATAGCCTTATTCTATTGCTCTGTAAAAACACTCTGTGATCTCTGCAAATTTTGTTTCAGCTGAAACCCAAAATGATAAAACTGTTGTAGGTTTTATTTCTGCTGAGCCACAGCTAATCCAAAATGATTTGGCAGAACTTAAAAGAATATATTTTATTGGAGTTCAAAACTTTTTTAACTTTTTTTTTTTTACATTTTACTCAAGTATATTATTTTTTGAAAACATGTATCTGTTTGGCAGCCTCCCATGTATTGGATTATTTTAATTTTCATTACGGTATATTATTTTATATTTTTATTCTCAAATTTTATCTCATTTATGGAATTGTATGTTTTACTTCCTCAAACGATCAACGAAGACTGCTTCACTATTGAACATACAGTTTTGACAATAAGCATCAAGGATTTAAGTTCTATATGCATATTTTATTTAGTTCCTTCTGAGAGAAGAAAGTCTTCATGGTAATAATTATTTGTACTATAGATTCTATTGCATCATGTTAATGACATTGATTATAGAATGAAAATGTGCAATATAAAACTAAACTGGTAGTGTGTTGCATACAATTTTTGCATTGAATAAAGATAATTCATTTTAATAACATTACAGACTACTGAAACATTTATAGAACTATCTCATGATAGGAATTTTGAAGACAGTGCACATACTATTTGCATGGTGAATGATTGAACTGTTGAACTGTTTCGTAGATTTTAATTTATTACCTGTATTTCATGGATTAAATTGTACCTCAGGCAGCCTTTTTCCTCCTTATCTTTCCTTTGTAAGATAATGACAACTGGGCATCATTGATAAATGTTTAAAAATCTACTGAATCCCTTTGCACTGAACTGACATTTTGTCATTGTATATGTAACATATAATCATGCCATGTTTGTTTTGTGGGGCACTGCAAACATATAAACGTGCTACTATTCTTTATTGTGTTCTACAAATTTCCTCAAGGACACACTGACTTTTATTTTTAAATAAAGTTTTTAAATGTAGTTGGTATTGTTTATTTAAAATATCTACTGAACTAGCCAATGTGACACACAAAATAGTTTGGTATATGTAAAATACATTTTCATGTAAACCTTATTTTTTATTACAATTGTTTTAATTATTTGGGGAATAATTTATTCAGTCAGATGAAGATTAGAACAGCAGTGAAATCTGCTGCATATCCCCTTATAGGAAATAAAAACTTACTTACCCCCCCCCCCAGATTAGAGGATATGTAATCACTAGATCCAGTTGATTTCTCCAGGATGGGAGGATGTTGGTATTTACAGATATTCAGGGGTGGGTTCCTACCGGTTCAGACCGGTTCGCCCAAACCGGTAGCGATCCGCTAGTGACGTCATCCGAACCGGATCGGTGGTTGCTGCTCCGTGGGGGCCGCCATCTTTTTTTTTAAATTTTTTTTTATTTTATTCTTTTTCTGAGCATGCTCAGAAGGTGACTTCCAGCACTGTGCATGTGGTCGCCATCTTTTTTTGGCTTTGTTTTATTTTTATTTTTTTTCAAATTGAAGCCCAGCGGCACCTCTACCAAGGATTGAACTCACAACCTCCCGATTGTGAGGCAAAAGTTCTACCTCTAGGCCACAGCAGCTGTGGTTGGAGAATGGTTGATTCTGCCTGCTACTAAGTGGCTGTTTTTTTTTTTCTTTATGCTTTTAATGGTTTTTTTAAAAGGATATTTTATTGTTTATATTTTTCATG
>QLTV01000769.1:1302866-1313601 GCA_003457575.1 Thermophis baileyi | reverse complement strand
GTTTCTTCCTTTATCTCTCTCTCTCTCTCTCTCTCTCTCACACACACACACACACACACACACTTCCTCTCTTCCTCTCTTCCTCTCTTTCTCTTTCTCTCTCTCTGTCTCTCCCTCCCTCCCTCCCTCCCTCTCTATATGTGTGTTTCCACTCATTCTACAAAGGACGGTCGGCTGCACATCGCCCCCACTTTGTTCAGGAGCAAAAGCCGCCAAGGATTAAACAGTAAGACAAACTCCACCAGTGTTTGGCATCCAAATGCCCTCTCACCCGATCCCAAGCCGTCCCCTGTGTTTTCCCGCAGCAAATTAGGGTTTGGAGCGGGTCTCTCCAAAATCTCTCTGGCTCTCCGATCAGGTGGGGTGGGGTGGGGAGGGGTGAGAGGTGTTTTGGCCAGATCTGGAATGGGAAAGTTTTTGTGTGGTGTGAGGGACAAAGTTGCAGTCTTTGGGAAGGAGGAGGGGGTGAGGGAGGGAAAGAGGAGCTGCATTCTCTCTCTCTCTCTCTCTCTCACACACACACACACACACACACACAAACACACACACATTCTTCTTTCTTCCTCTCTTTCTCTCTCTCTCTCCCTCCCTCCCTCTCTCTGCATGTGTGTGTTCATTCTACAAAGGACGGTCGGCTGCACATCGCCCCCACTTTGTTCGGGAGCAAAAGCCGCCGAGGATTAAACAGTAAGACAAACTCCACCAGCGTTTGGCATTCAAACGCCCTCTCACCCAATCCCAAGCCGTCCCCTGCGTTTTCCCGCAGCAAATTAGGGTTTGGAGCGGGTCTCTCCAAAATCTCTCTGGCTCTCCGATCAGGTGGGGTGGGGAGGGGAGGGGAGGGGAGGGGTGAGAGGTGTTTTGGCCAGATCTGGAACGGGAAAGTTTTTGTGTGCTGAAAACCAAGCTTCTGCACATGCACAGAAGCAAAAAAACCACAGCTTCTACGCATGCGCAGAAGCCAAAAACAAAATGGCGGTGCCCACGGACTGGCACCGACAGAACCGGCTCTGTGACATCATCACCGGTTTACTAACGGTTCTAAAGAACCGGTTAGAACCGGTAGGAACCCACCTCTGGTTGTAAGTGTGAAAAATGTCATCGGTCCTTTTTTTTCAGTTCCGTTGTAACTTCAAATGGTCACTAAACAAGGACAAGGACCACTGGTGTGGGTACCCTATAAAAGAGGACCATAAGCTGGGATTTCTACCAGGGACAACGATGACCTTCTAGTAGAGCTTCCTAGTCTGGGAGCAGTATACCACACAATAAGTTCTACCAGCATCAAAGAAAATGGCAAGGATTCTCTTTCGTATGCTAGCCAGATGTTTCTTGGAATACCTGACTGGCTGTGTTGTGGTCTATTGGCTGCCGGCCCCTCCAGCAGCTGAATCAGAGGAGGAGGAGGAGGCGTGGGAGTCAGGGTCAGCATCAAGGCAACCTGAGAGCTCCGAGGGGGAAGAGGGAATGGAGCTGTCAGAGAGACAGAGAGGCAGAGGCTGAGCCTGGGCCGTCCGTCAGCCCTCAGATGGAGAGTCAACAGCCCCCAGGTCTGGAGGTGGCTGATGAGGAAGAGGAGGAATAGTCAGGTCCAGTGCCTGACGTGCGGATGCCCAGAAGGCAGAAGAGAGCAGTGGAAATCTATGGGACAGTCCTTGGGACGGAAGAGCCACCGCTGCTAGCGAAGCCCCTCCCTAGTTCTGGGGATAAAAGGCAGGGGGCGGAGATGAATAGATGTGGCAGACGACTATTCATCTCCCTGCCGGACGGACTTGTTAGCCTGTGGTGACAGAGAAACCTTTTGCCGGGGCTGCCGGCATTCCTAATAAAGGAATCTTTTGAGTTCACATCAGAGTTTGTTGTGTTTGGGGAGCTGGATCAGAACAGGCTGCTGCTCAGAAAATACAAATAAAATTTGGGATTTGCAAATTTCCTGCCATTTATTTTTTGAACTTGTTCATTTGTTTGCACACAGTGGTCATTTAGCAATTTAATCCTGCACCAGGAGCCCCATCTACATCTTTTAAGTCTCTTCCTCTCCAAAGGATATCTTCACCTGTTGAATTGAGTGCAGGCAGCTGAGAAACTAAGGAAAACTCTGACCTCTAGTGGCAAAAAGTGGGAAGGGAAAGGGATGCTTTCTAGAGGAGCCTGACTCGGAGTGCAATTTATTTATTTGTATCCTGCCTTTATTATTTTTAAATATTAATTCATGGGACTGGCTGAAGATTACCCAGCTGGCTTTCATACCTATGGCGGGACTAGAACTCATCATCTCCTAGTGCCGTGATGGCAAACCTATGGCACGCGTGCCAGAGGTGGCATGCAGAGCCCTCTCTGTGGGCACGTGCGCTGTCGCCAGCTGCTCTTCCAGGTTCCATCGCACGCATGCGCACCGGCCAGCTGCTCTCTTCCGGGTTCCAGCGCGGGTTCCGGTGCAGAAGAGAGCAGCTGTCCGGCGCACATGCGCGCGACAGAACCCAGAAGAGCAGCTGGCCGCCATGCGCATGCGCACTGGCCAGCTGCTCTCTTCCGGGTTCCGGTGTTCCAGCGCGTGTGCGTGCGTGCTCCAGTTTTGGCACTCGGTGCCGAAAAGGTTAGCCGTCACTGTCCTAGTGATTGTCCCAAAGTCACCAAGCTGGCTTTCATGCCTAAGGTGGAACTAAAACTCCGTCTCCTGGAATTTGGCTCAAAGTCACCCAGTTGCCTTTCATGCTTAAGGCGGGACAAAAACTCCCTGTCTCCTGGTGATTGGCCCAAAGTCACCCTGCTTACTCTCATGCCTAAGGCGGGACTAGAACTCACCGTCTCCTGGTGATTGGCTCAAAGTCACCCAGCCGGCTTTCATGCCTGAGGCAGGACTGGAACTCACCATGTCCTGCTTTTTACCTGGTACCTTAACCACTAGTCCACACTGACTCTCAGTTGTGCAAGAGAGCAGACGGAGGCTGTAGCACCTGTTCCCAGGAGATGATTGCGTGTCATTCGGCTGGTTCTTTTTCTACAAACATGACTTCTGTAACTCCTGTTGTCTACAACAACAGACAACACAAAAACCCCAGACATTGACTTGCCAAAGAACAATGGGAAACGTAAGAAGAAGTGGGGAAAAAAACCTGGGAAAATTTTCACACTTGTTGAAAAAAAAGAACAACCCTTAATTTCCCTTTTCACTCTTGCAAATACATTATTGCAAGAAAAAAAACTGATTTTTTTTAATGATACTAAAGTATCTATGCATTTTACAGGAATTCAGTTTGCCATTTTTTCAGATAATTGAAGATACCTAAGATACTTTTTTCAGGCCAAGTTATCACACAGGGCGGTTGTTGTGGGGAATTTTTACTGACACAACGACCCTGCGATGCAGGCCAGGCTAAGTGAAAGCTACGGGTTCAAAGATCCCCACGGATGGCAGAGAGAGGACTCGAATATGGGCCATTCACCCCAATCCAGGGCTTTAATCACTACATCACAGTGGCCATATCTTATAGTTCGCAGAGGCAGGTGTGGGGATAATGGGAGATGTAGTCCAAACACAGAGAGCATCTGGATAGGGAAGGTTGATAGAAATTATTAGAAATTCCATATCCTGATGACAGGTAGTCCTTGACTTACGACCGCAATTGCGAACCTAATTTCTGTTGCTATTCAAGGGGGATCTTAAGTGAGTCCTTCCTGATTTTATGACTGTTTTTGCCATGGTTGTTAAGTGAATCACATGGTCATTAAGCGAATCTGACTTCCTTCACTGACTTTGTCGGAAGCCAGCTGGGAAGGTCACAAATGGCGATCATGTGATTGCTGCAACCATCCAAATTTTAATCTCTAATACAGTGACGTCATAAGTGCGAGGACCAGTTGTTAAGTCATTTTTTTTCCAGTGCCGCCACAACTTTGAACAGTCACTAAACGAATGGCTCCAATAAAGGAAAATATTTGTAGCTCCGGGCTGAAATGAAGAGTAGAGGTAGTCCTCAAACATACGACCACAATTGAGCCCAAAATTTATGTTGCTAAGTGAGAAATTTGTTAAGTGAGTTTTTCTCCCCATTTTACAACTTTTCTTGCAACATTTGTTAAGTGAATTGCTGCAGTTAAGTTAGTCACCCGGTCGTTAAGCGAATCTGGCTTCCCCATGGACTTTGCTCGTCAGAAGGTCGCAAAAAAGAGGATCGCATGACCCCCGGGTCACCACGACCGTCATAAATGTGAGTCAGTTGTCAAGCATACAAATGTAAATCACGTGACCAAGGGGAGGCTGCAACGGTCATAAGTGTGAAAAACGGTCCTAAGCCATTTTTTTCAGTGCCGTTGTAACTTCAAACGGTCACTAAGCGAACTGTTGTAAGTCGAGGACTACCTGCACTGTGTGAAGACTTGGTGCTGGCTAACATGGACTGAATATTAAAAAATAAACTTCCTAAAAGCAGTTGGAGCCAGTGACCCAGAGGGAGGCTTGAAAATTATGCCTTGAAGAAGAGGCTTGAAAAACCTGTCTTTGAGATCCTTGGATCTGGATCCCTGCCCCGAGCAGGGGGTGGACTGGATGATCTCGAGGGTTCCTTCCAACTCTAGGATTCCTACCTCCTGCTATGACATAATGCAGTTTAGGCTTGCGGTGGGGTGTCCCGCACTGTCTAACCGGGGCCGATTCAGCAAGCCACAGTTAAACAAGCCGTAGTTTAGCAGAAACCATGGATCAGAGATGCTCCTACTGACTCTTGAGGATGGGGAATCATCAGTGAATGTATCATTTACTGAAGATAAATTAGATCAAGCCAAGACATCATCTAATCAATCTTCTATGCCAAGAAGCAATTTGCTATTACTTGCTCTTAGATGTGTTTTCTACTTCCTAACTTAGCCTAGAATTCCTTGGTGGTTCCCATCCAAGTAATAAGCTGCCAGATCCAACCTTAATTTCTGATCATATATAAGGCTGGCAAACTTAATACGTGCAGGAGAAGTCTAAAATCTAAAATTAAAAAATAAAATAAAAAATTAAAATTAAATAAAATTAAAAAATGGTGTACAAAGAATCAAGGTCTCCATTAGGATATCCCAGCTGGAATCTTCAGATCAGGAATCCAAAATCAAACTATTTCCCCCCCCCCTTTGCATTCTCAACCTGACAGGTGAGGGTGGACAGGAGACCACCAGGAGATCCTCGGGCGGTAGGCAAGCTCAGAAAATGGGAAAATACAAATCAAAGCATCGTGAGGAGCAGTTTGGGCCAAAGTTGGGAGAGTCTGAAGCCCCCCCCCCATCGCCTCCCCGGGAAAGCGAGTCCTTTCTTGTTACTGCCCGCGGAGCTCCCTGCCACTTGATACTGGCAGAACAGGCAGGACCGTCTCCCTGGCAACGCGAAGGGGCGGGACCCGGCTGCCACTCACCCAGGAGGCGGGTCACCCCGAGGGTGAGCTTCTCCAGGTAGGGCTTCATGCCTTGCAGACCCCGGTCCTCCATCTCCCCAGCCACAACCGCTCCCCAAAGCCACCCGGCGGAAGTCTTTTGTCCCCTCTCGCCACCCATACCCCCGCCCCCCCCCGCGCCGCATCACATCCGACCCGTTCGTTGACTCGCGACGCTTGACGGGAGCGGTAGTCCCACTCAGGTACCGATTCCTGGGAGAGAAGGAAAGTAAAAAACTACACCTCCCACAAAGCTCCGCGGTGGATTTTTTTTGTTTTCCCCCCCTTGCCTTCTGCGGGTGACAACCATTGGCTGTTGGCGAGACTCCGCGTTGGCGGAGCCGTATTTGGGCAAAGCTTGTGCCGGATAGCCAATGAGGAGCGAGGATGGACGTGCGGGGCGGGGCGGAGGGACGCCGGGAGTGGCGGTTGTTTCAAGATGGCGGATGTGGCCGCGGGGCTGAAGCCGTTAGGAGCCGCTTACTGTCACTAAATGAACTGTTGTAAGTCGAGGACTGTGTGTATGCCACCTATCTCATTAACCAAAGTCTAGGTGACTTCATTGTGCCATAAAACTTACATAATGAATTTGGAGAGGGGGCAAGGAGCGGGGGTCCTTCCAGTGGGAATTTGACCCAAAAGATCCCATTGCAGGCCAACCGTATTGGGTAACATTCATCCCCCAAAAGCAACATGTCATTTTGTGCTTGAATGAAACTAACAATAACTAAGCTGACAATGATGGGTTGTTGTTTCCCACTTACAAATTATGCCTTTAAACTATATAGTAAACTGAAGAGCAAGCTCAGCTCCTCAAGTTAAACGTAAACCGCTCTCACGCGATGGGTGAGCACATAAATATATATTAGGTATATACTTAATATATACTTAATATGTATTTTATGTACATATACTTCATGTACATGAAATAAATGTACATAAAATACATGTGAAGTATACATTATATTAAAAAGTATACTAAAAATATGTACACAAAGTAATACGTGAGAGTTGTCTATAATACAGATAGTCCTACGACCACAATTGAGCCCAACATTTGTATTATTGAGACATTTGTTAAGTGAGTTTTGCTCCCATTTTATGACCTTTCTTGCCTCCGTTGTTAAGTGAATCACAAGTTGATAAGTTAGTAACCCAGTTCGGATGCTAACTGATTACAGGCAGTCCTCGACTTACGACTGCAATTCAACCCAAAATTTCTGTTGCTAAGCGGGACAGTTGTTAAGTGAGTTTTGCCCCATGTACGACCTTTCTTGCCTCGGTTGTTAAGTGAATCACTGGAGTTGATAAGTTAGTAACCCAGTTGTTAAATGAATCTGGCTTCCCTATTGACTTTGCTTGTCAGAAGGTTGCAAAAATTTATCCCATGACCTTGGGACACTGCGACCATCATAAATATGAGTCATTTGCCAAGTGTCTGAATTTGGATCACATGATCATGGGGGTGCTGGAAAAGTCGTAACTGTGAAAAACGGTCATGTCACTTTTTTCAGTGCCGTTATAACTTTGAACGGTCACTAAATGAACTGATGTAAATCAAGGACTACCTGTATGTGATAACTGGAGGTGAACATCATATAAATTTATTAGCTAAAATAGATGTGTTCCCATCTCCCACAATCCCTTGCTTGAAGCGTTTTGGAAATCTGTATTTTTGACGGAGAGTTCCCCCACCGTGAAATCACATAAATTTATTAAATAAATGAAATAGATGTGTTCCCTTCTCCCACAATCCCCTGCTTGGAAAGTTTCAAAAGTCTCTATTTTCAATGGGGAATTCCTCCACCGTATTTCTCCCTTCAGCATTTTGCCCCCACTGGCTAGAATTTGATCCCAAAAAGGACTTTAGAGTTGGGCTTTTTAATGATCCTTGGTGATTTGGACAATTGTGCAAATCTTTTGGATTTCCATTGTTTCCTTTACCCGATTAAGCTTAGAATTGACTGATAAAATACCTGCAGCTGATTGAAAAGCTTTTATGAACAGGATAAATCAGGGTTTTTCTGCTTAAAAGGTGTGTGGAATTCAACCTCCTAGGGAATGGAATTCCACATATTTTTAAAGTTACCATGTTTGAAAAACACTGGGGTGGATGGGTCCCTTGGTAAGTTTTCTTGGTAAATTTAGTTAGAATTTCACGGCTTATCTCTTACTATAGGTAGCCTTCAACTTACCACCACAGTTGTGCCCAAAATTTCTGTTGCTAAGCGAAATATTTGTTAAGTGAGTTTTGCCCCATTTTACGACTTTCCTTACCGCAAATCAGTGCAGTTGTTCAGTTAGTGACATGGTTGTTAAGTAAATCTGGTTTTTCCCATTGGCTTTGCTTGTCAGAAGGTTGCAAAAGGGGATCACATGACCCCGGGGACGCTACAACTGTCATAAATATGAGTCAGTTGTCAAGCATCCGAATGTAAATCACGTGACCCTGGGGATGGTGCAATGGTCATAAGTGTGAAAAATGGTCATAAGTCACTTTTTTTTGGTCCTGTTGTCAAATGGTTACTAAACAAACTATTGTAAATCACAGACTACCTGAATCTGATTTTTTTTTTAAAAAATTGCTCACTATTGTTCAATCTTTTTGTGTAAAATTTTATGTAAAAAGTCTTCTTATGACTTGGATGGTACCCAGTATGGATGTTTTTGCACACATTCCTGAAACTTGGTATGGGTATGAATTTCTGTTATTTTGGAGCATGTGAATTTGGTAACATAAACCCCAAAGTGGGTTAAATATAGCTTAAAAAAAATAAAGACCTTGGAAGACATAAATGAGAAAAATTCCCATCTGCTTCTGAGTGATTTGTGTGACCATTACTCACTTTTTTTCTCTTAGTACAGTAGTCCTCAGTTTACCACCCACAATTGTAATCAAAATTTCTGTTGCTAAATGAAACATTTGCTAAGTGAGTTGTTAAGCTAATAACACAGTTGTTAAGTGAATCTGGCTTCCCCTTTGAATTTGTTTGTCAGAAGGTTGCAAAAGGGGATCACATGACCCTGGGACGCTGCAACTGTCATAAATACGGGCCAGTTGCCAAGTGTCCAAACTTTGATCACGTGACCATAGGGATGCTGGAATGGTCGTAAGTGTGAAAACTGGTCATGAATCACATTTTTCAGCGCCCTTGAAACTTCAAGCAGTTGCTTAACGAAATGTTGAAAATCGTGGACTAAAGTCACCATTAAAATTCCAGAAAGTTGGTGGAAAAACCCTAGTTGAAGACAGTGGCAAACCCCTTGTGTGTGTGTATGTGTGTGGCTGCCACAACAGCTGCTCAACTGAGCCTTTGAAGTGACTAGAACAGGGATCCTCAAACTTGGCAACTTTAAGACTTGTGGACTTCAACTCCCAGAATTGAATAGAAAATTGAATGGAATAGGAACAGGACAGAACAGTCACTTTAAATGTACACTCATCAGCATACATTAAAATGAAGTTTCGTTGCATTCAGAACGGAAAGGATAACCATTATGCATATACACACATACATACATACACACACATATGACACAGAGAAACCTCACAGTCTAGTTCGAATGTATATGTTAAGATATTCATGAACTGGGAGAGCCATGTTAACAAGGTCAGCCAATGAATAGGCATAGCAACTATGTCAGCCAATGGGAGCTTAAACACTTCTGAGTCTGTGCAGAGAATCGAAACTGAAAGAAGAAGGCTGGGCATGGCTTAGCCCACTCCACTCTGTGTTTGTCCACTCTGAACTCTGCTGAAATGAAACTAACTGTTCTCTGCTGCCTGTAACTGATTGAAGAAATAATCTACCTGTGGTATTGTATATATATTATTATGTTTATAAAGAAGTTAATGAATCCAGCTGAATCAGTTATCTGTGTGTGCTTCTGGAATTGATTTTTCTGCAACAAACTGATAGTATACATATACAAGGCGAAAAGAAAGAATCTTGCGGGTTTACCAGATGGATGGTATAGGGAACAAAGGTGTTACAAAATCCGATAGCCTGCTAGAAATACTATAGAAACCTCCCGGAGGGGAGCAACAGAAACAGACCATGAAGTGGGTGTGTGGGGTCTCTAGCAATGCTTGGAGCTCTAAGCACACAGCACTTATAAGTGTTATCCTGAATGATGGGAAGCAAGCTTCCTATAATTTTCTCCACTGTCCTCACCACTCTCTGTAGGGACTTTCTATCTGAGGCACTGCAGCCACTAAAGCAAACAGGGATACAGTTTGTTAAAACGCTCTCAATTGTGCCTCTGTCAAAAGTGACCAGGACAGAAGGAGAAATTATGGCCCGTTATGGTTGCAGGTGGTGATGGTCTTCAAGCAAGAGTGTGATGTGTTAAGCGGAGCATGGAATGGGGGTGGGGGAGGCCCTTGGGGCGTCTAATGTAAGCCCAAGCCTTTCTGACCTGAAACCCTCAGAGGATCTTCAACCATCCTGTGCTCTGCTTCCCGCCGCTTGGAGTCCATGAAGACCCCTCCTTTCCTGCCCTTCCTCTCCCCTCTGCCCCCTATCTTCTCTCCCCACATGTTCCTCCTATCCTGTCCATCCCAGTCCATTCCTTCCCATCCCCTGATATGTGGCTCGGTGGAAAGATTCTACACTATTTCCAGTTTTAAAAGTAGCAGAAGCAAAGATAGTAACTAAACCTAGCATTAGCACATCACATCACATGATGACATTGATTAAACAACTCCGAGGTGAGTCATTAAAAATGCGTGAGCTTGGTCCATAAATTAATCGAAGTTACCTTTATGAAGAAAAGTATTGAAAAGTGCCAGGTGCGATAACAATCAAAAGCCAATAAAGCCAAAGAGTAAATTTTACAATGTTGCCTTTATGACAATCTTGAAGATAGATGAAAAGCCTAAATGTGTGATAAATTGTGTGTGTGTGTATGTGTGTGTATGAGAGAGAGGGGGGGAGAGGAGAATAGGAGGAGGAGAGGTGAGAGGGGAGGGGAGGAAGAATAGAATAAAATAGAATGCAGAATGGAATGGAATAGAATGCAAAATAGAGAATAGAATAGAATAGAAAATAATGGAATGGAATGGAAGAATTTAGATTTAGAATAGAATAGAATAGAATGAACAGAACAGGAGGGAGGGAGGGAGGGAGGAGAGAACAACAGGAGGAAGAGGGGAGAAGAGAAGGGAGGGGAGGAAGAATAGAATAGAATGCAGAATAGAATGGAATGGAATAGAAAATGAATAGAATAGAATAGGAGGAGGGGGGGAGGAGAGGAGATTTCTGGGGTACATTTTAATGTTTTTGTAGTTCCTTCTTTTCACTGGAAAACCTGAGAGAGAG
>QLTV01000769.1:1278293-1293022 GCA_003457575.1 Thermophis baileyi | reverse complement strand
TTTGCCCTCTGTTACTCCCTCCCTCTCCCTCTCCCTCCCTCTTCCCTCTGTCCCCCTCCCCCTCCCTTTCCCTCTCTTTCTCTTTCTCTCTGCCTCTTCCTTCTAGTTTCTAACCATAAAGTTCTCGTGAACCCTGGGCAACTTTCCTTGAGCTCCAGAATGTTGGGGTGCATCCAAAGGTCTCCTCACCTCCGAGAAGAAAACCATCCCAATGGTCTTCTCCCTTAGATCGGGACGGCGCAGGTATAAGTTGACCTCTCTAAACGTCACCTTGAGCTCCAGTTTAGAGAATGTGAACAAGGTCCTAAAAGATCAAAGATGGAGAGATCAGACAAGATCTTCTGGTTAGTGAGAAGAAAATCACGAAGCTAGAGAAATCATGATCTGAATTATTGATCAATGAATTACTCAATGAATTACTCCATTTAGAAAATTTCTCACCCTCCCTTTCTCTGTCTTTCTCTCCCTCTCTCTCTCCTCTCCCTCTCCTTCCCACCCTCCCTCTCATTCTCTCTCTCCTGCTCTGTCTCCCTCTCTCTCCCACTCCCCTCCCTCTCGCCTTCCCTCTCTCCCTCCCCCTCCCCCTCTCCCATTCCTCTCACCCTCTCACCCTCCCTCTCTCTCTCCCCCCTTCCCTCCCTATCCTCACCTCTATCTCCCCTTCCCTCTCTCTCACTTTTGCCCTCTTTTACTCCCTCCCTCCCCCTCTCCCTCCCCCTTCCCTCTCTCCCCCTCCCCCTCCCTTTCCCTCTCTTTCTCTTTCTCTCTGCCTCTTCTTCTTCCTCTCCATCTCACCCACTGCCACTTGTAGCCAAGCTCTTTTGACTTTTAATTTCTTACCGGACCAGGTGGAAAATAGCTTCAAACAAACCGTTGGGAGTCAACAACATTTCCCAGCAGCCCAGCTTCCCCAAATCATTGTACTCCTCCTCATAGCCAGCACACATAATCAGATTTCTGATGGCTTCCACTGTGGTGCTAAATCAAACAAAGGAACAAGAGTCGGTGCCAATCATTCAGCCGATCGACCTCCTGCTGCTATTCAGGATAGCTCCAGGTTTCACTTTGCGGTTTGTGCAGCAACCACAAAACACAATGCAAAACAAACAACAACAACAAATCAGCCCCCCATTGTTTTTCTTCCCCCTCAAGTAATAGAGTTACTAGAGCTCAGGGTGGTTTGGTTAATTCCAAGTTTCCTTGGTCTGCATCACCAAGAAGAATGGCAGCCACAAAATAAAGATGTTGGGGAAAAAAGGTTACGCATTCTGAAGAGTGTGTGACTACACAACAGGGATTTCCTAGCTGGTGAGATGCAGGCAATGATAAATCAGTTTGCAAAGCAGCCTGTAACTTAGAGATCATGGTTTGCACGGGCTAACATGAACTTGGGATAAAAGTGGGCTTGAACTGCACACTGGCCCCAATATCACCCAATTGACCAGCATTGGATCTTATGCTTAGCCAAGATTGCAGCATATGGTATGACGGTGATGTTGGCTTACATTTACTCTGATCAAAAGCATTCTATTAAAGCCATGATTGAACCAAGCCATGATGGTTGCCAGTGTCTATGGGCCAATCGGGTTGATTGTGGCTGAGCTGGATTACTATGACTTACAACAGTTCATTTAGTGACCATTCAAAGTTACAACACCATGGAAAAAAGTGACTTATGACCATTTTTCACACTTCCGACCATTGTAGCATCCCTATGGTTATGTGATCAGAATTCAGACGCTCGGCAACTGGCTCATATTTATGACGGTCGCAGTGTTTCAGAGTCACGCGATCCCCTTTTGTGACCTTCTGACAAGCAAAGTCAACGGGGAAGCCAGATTCCACTTAACAACCATGGGACTAGCTTAACCAACACAACGATTCACTTAACCACTGTGGCCAGAAAGGTTGCAAAATGGGACAAAGTTCACTTAACAACTGTTTCACTTAGCAACAGAAATTTGGGGCTCTGTTGTGGTCCTAAGTCGACTTGGGGAAAACCTGTAGGCATCTGCTGAACTTTGCAGAAATGGAGAAAGGATCCAGATTGGGCCTAGGAGATTCCTTACCCCAAGAGGTCGATTCTTCTGCACCCACTCTTGCTTGCTCCCAGGAGAAAATAAATCTGGGTGACCAGTGCAATGAGCAGGTTGGGGAACTTGTTTTGCAGAGTCTCAGCCGCATGAGGTAGGGATAGGAGGAAACTCAGTGCATTGGTGGCCTAGAAACGGAATGAAAGGAGAGTCACCTTGGGCTCACCAGGTTACTTAGATTCATCATCATCTTCTTCTTCTTTTAATGACTCCATAATCCCTTGCGGGGTGGAGTCTGGGCAACTGAATGGAGCTGAGTGTTTACTGGCCGGATGCCCTTCCTGTCGCCAATGCAGAGTTTTGTTCGGCATTGTGCCCAGAGAGAGAAATTGTCTCTCACAGCCTCCTGATTGTGAGGCGAACCAGGTTACTTAGCTTACAAAGTGTAAAAGTGGAACTCCTTTGATGTGGGCCAACCAGGAGGAAAAAAAATCCTCATGTCCATGAAAACTGAGCCAGGAATGTCCGTGTCTGAGACACGGTGCAAAATTTTGCTAGAAATGGGACTTCCGAAACACCAATTCTACACCCCCTCCAGACTTTGAAAGGACAGTGGGGTGTAGTTAGAGAACAAAAGGGAGACAACGAGTAGCACAAGTGAGACAGAACTGGGGACAAAGAGATCGATAATCTGAAGTCTCTCTTTTTGTATTCATTCCTAAGTGGGCTCTTGACTCTCCACCTAATAGGTTATTTATTTATTTGTGGGGTCCTTGGTGCTGTCTGAGCGTGGGTTTTTTTGTTGCAGATGTTTCATGACCCAACTAGGTAACATCATCAGTGCTAGAAGAGTTAGGCTTAGAGTTAGGGTTAGACACCTCCCCCTTCTAGCACTGATGATGTTAACTGGTTGGGTCATGAAACATCTGCAAGAAAACCACCGAACTCAGTAAGCACCAAGGACCACACAGTCCTCCTCTTCCTCCTCCTCCTCCTCCTCCTCCTCCTCCTCCTCTTGCTACTTTAAGACTTTGTGACTTTTGAGAAAAAAATCTCCTCCTCCTCCTCCTGATATTACTTGGTTGGGTAATGAAATGTCTGCAAAAAAGCAGCCAAGCTCATAGAGCACCAAGGACCTCATAGTCCTCCTCCTCCCTCTTCCTCTTCTTCTCCTCCACTCCACACACCCCACTCCCTTCTAGCCTTGATGATGTTACTAGTTGGGTCATGAAACATCTGCAATAAAACCGCCAAGCTCAGAGAGCACCAAGGACCTCACAGTTCAACCCCGGACTACAAAGATTCTCTTCTATTGGTCTTAATTAAATTTCTACACCAGCCATCTGAGTTAACTGACACTGGGCAGTTTACAACAATGTATTAAAACAATATAATAAAAAAACAGATTAAAAATATTAAAAATATGATAAGATGCGCAGTACTCAGCTGGGTGTTCGCCTTTGTTGGTTCCTTCCTATCATGTATTTTCTTCAATCAAAATCTTTTTTAGTTATTTCTGTAAGCCACCCAGAATCACCCTGAGTGAGTTGGGCAGCTGTATGAGTTTTCTTAAGAAATGAATGAAGGAATCAATAAATACATGAATGAATGGATGAATAAAGGAATGAATAAATGAAGGACTGGATGGATGGATTAATAAATAAATGAATGGATACATGAATGAATGGATTAATGAATAGATGAACCGATGGATGGATGGATGGATGGATGGATGGATGGATGGATGGATGGATGGATGGATGAATGAATATCAAAGCTGTTCTGGCGAGGAACCCCACAGATGCTTCTACCTTCAGTGGGGCATTTGGGGGGGGGGCCTTACGCCAAATTTTGCTCCAATTTCAGCCCCCACCAGTTTGCCCACTGCCTCCCTCCAACCAGGGCATGCCTGCTCTTGATGGGGGGACCCCCGAGGGGTGACTCTTCTGTTCAGCCCCTCCCACCTTCCCTCAGGCGTGCCCCACCTCTAGATCAAACGAAAACAGAGCCGCTGGTTGAGGGCTTACTGCAATGGGCATGATGGACTTGCTGTTTCTCCTTCCGACAGCTTCGGTGTTGGGGTCTTGGTCCTGCAGCCTTTTCAGGAGGGGCTTCATGATCTTCATGTTGGCATAGGGGTCTGCAGCCAGCGCCCTCCAGAGCTCTCTGGCGCTTCTGCGGAGGGGGGAAAATAGATTGGGGGGAAAATCAGATTCTTTCTCCATTGCAGAAGAGACGGCCAGTCCAGATAGATTAACCCCTCCCCCCAACGGAAGAAAGGATTAGAAAATGGATGGCCAAATGAACTGCTTTAATGCGAGACAAATATATACAGTATATATATATATACAGGTAGTTCTGGACTTGCAACCGTTTGTCTAGTAGCCATTCAAAGGAACAACAGCACTGAAAAAAGCGACCTCTGCTCAGTTTTCACACTTTCCAGCATCCTCATGATCATGTGACCAAAATTCAGATGCTTGGCCACTGGTTCAGATTTATGACCGTTGCTGTGTCCCAAAGTCAAGCGATCACATTTTGCGACCTTCTGACAAGCAAAGTCAATGGGGAAGCCAGATTCACTTAACAACCATGTTTCTAACTTGAGAGCTGCAGTGATTCACTTAACAAATGTGACAAGAAAAGTCCTAAAATATCTTTAAAAGGTCATTCCCATCTCCTTCCTCCTCCTCCCTCCCTATCTCCTTCCTTCCTTCCTTCCTTCCTTCCTTCCTTCCTTCCTTCCTTCCTTCCTTACCTACCTACCTACCTACCTACCTACCTACCTACCTACCTTCCTACCTTTTTTCCTTCCCTTCTCTGATTTTCCTTCCTTCCCTCCTTCCTCCCTCCCTTCTCTGTTTCACTTCCTTCCTCCCTCTCTCCCTTTCCAACTTTTTTCCTTCCCTTCCCTTCCCTTCCCTTCCCTTCTCTGATCTTCCTTCCTTCCTTCCTTCCTTCCTTCCTTCCTTCCTTCCTTCCTTCCTTCCTTCCTTCCTTCCTTCCTTCCTTCCTTCCTTCCTTCCTTCCTTCCTTCCTTCCTTCCTTCCTTCCTTCCTAACTCAACAACTGTTTCTAACTCAACAACTGCAGTGGTTCACTTAACAACCGTGGCAACAAAGCTCATAAAATAGGGAAAAATTCACTTGCTATCTCCCTGTGAAGGAGCAAGTGTTGCCAACTGATCTGATTGCACGTAGCCTAAGTTGCTCCTGGGCCTTTGCAGCTTTTTATCTGCAGCAATGAAAGCCTTCCGAAGCACGGAAACCCTGGTCCACTCCCGAAGGTTGCTTTTCAAGGCACAGGAAGCCCAGGCAGGTAAGATGTTGGCCATTTCTCTGCAACATCTGCTGAGAAGTTGGCAAGCCACACCACACCCTCCGTGGCTGAGAGTTCAGTTGGCCATCCCTCAAGGAGGGCCTCTGCGCCACCGGAAGTGCCAGGTAACCCAGAACTGATCAAGGAAGGGGATGTTTCTAGGAGCAGCGTGTCTACAAAATTAACCCAAAGGTGCTTTTCACAGAATAACCGAGTTGGAAGGGACCTTGGAGGTCTTCTCAGGCAGGAAATCCTATACCATTTCAAAGAAATGGCTGTCCAATCTCTTCTTGAAAACCTCCAGTGATGGAGCACCCACAACTTCTGGAGGCAAATTGTTCCACTGGTTAATTGTTCGCACCGTTAGGAAAGTTCTGCTTAGTTGTAGGTTGCTTCTCTCTTTGATTCGTTTCCATCCTTTGCTTCTTGTCCTGCCTTCAGGTGATTTGGAAAACAGGTTGACCCGCTCTTCTTTATGGCAGCCCCTCAGATATCAGAACACTGCTATCATGTCCCCCCTCAATCCCCCAGACCCAATTCCTGCAACTCTTCTTCGTATGTTTTATCCTCCAGTCCCCTAATCATCTTCGTTGCTCTTCTCTGCACTCTTTCCAGAGTCTCAACATTGTTTCTACTTTTTGGAGACCAAGAAAGTTAAAAAACCAAGAAAGTCCAGTTGCCTTTTGGAAAAGCACCTTTGGGACAACCATGACCTGGATGGTTGAGACAACCAGCCTAGGAAGCCCTCAGAATTCAAATCAACTGCACAGCCAATCAGTGACTGCACTGGCCCTCAACCAACCCACTGCAGCCCCCTCCCCCAATCAGCACATGACCTCCCTATCACAAGACCCACCACAAGACCTTCATCTGTGACACACACCTGACCCATCAGAAGACCCATCAGAAGATCCTCACCTGATGTGACCCACACCTGACGTGACCTCTCCATCACAAGACCTACTGACCACACAAAGCCCTTACAAGCAGAAGAATACCAACACTGGTGTTCCCTAAACTCCGCTGAAGATGTTACCTAGCCTGGTAACGAAACGTTCGGAAACCAACCTACAAGCTCGGAGAACCAACCTCCACCCTCATCCTCCACCCGAGCTACAGGTATTCACCCCTATCGCAAATGATTGAGAATCTCCGTAGAGTATAAGAAAATAGGAGGCACATCTTGAGGTTCTTCTTACCCATCGCAGTCCACCGAGTTCTCGAGGAGAATGTCCACGACCTTGTTTGCCCTTTTTGAGGCCAGGTGACAGACTGCCTGTAGAGTTATGTCCTTGGTGGCAGGGTCCAATATTTTTGGGAGACGGAGGTAAATCTCCTTGAGGATCATGGGCAGCTATGGCAAAACAGAGATCAGAGGGATGAGATCCAGCGTTGGTCTCCATTGGAGATGCAGTAGAGACGATAACTCCCACCCATTGGGGAAGAAAAAAAATTGGACCCCACAATGTCAAAGTTTGCCTTACATTTTTGAAAAAACACCTGATTTGTCCAGCCCGTGTGATATGGACAACACTGAACCGAATTCGCAGTGGCCATGGTAAAGGTGCAGATGCCCTCTATAAATGGGGCAAAATATCATCACCGAATTGTGACTGCGGGCCCCAAAATCTAACTATCCAACTCATACAGGTATTCCTCGACTTACGACCATAGTTGAATGCAAAATTTCTGTTGCTAAGCAAGACAACCGTTCAGTGAATTTTGCTCCATTTTATGATCTTGCTTGCTATAGTTATTAAGCGAATCGGTGCGGTTGTTAAATTAGTAATGCGGTTGTTAAGTGAACTTGGCTTTCTCTTTGTCTCTGCTTGTCAGGTCTCAAAAGGGGTGTGTGTCACATAACCCCAGGACGCTGAAACCGTCATAATATGGAACAAGTTTGCTAAGCACCTGAATTTTATCCCGTGGCCCTGGGGATGCTTAATATCTTAATATATTTCTGTTTGGAATGGTTGAACTGGGCCTTCCCTGAGTACAGGGAGAGTCTAGATAGCCTCAAGAGGTCTTCCAAACCTAGGAGTCTATAACCCTGCTTGGCATTTGTTTTTTAATGTCAGCTGGAATGGATCCAGGAAAAGATGAGGAACATCCAAAAAGACTGATCTGGAACTCATGACCATCCCAGCCACTGGCAAGAGATCCTGCGGTCCATAGTTCAAATTTTGGATAGCCGCTAATTCCCCACTTCTGTGCTTTTTCTGAGCTGCTGCCTTCTGGTATCTTGGACTACCACTTCCATTATCCCCAGTCAAGTCCAGATATGATAACTGAAGGCAACATTTTTATTTATTTATTTATTTATTTAACCCCACCTTTAGTTTATTATTTTCACAAATAATTTGAAGCGGAGAACATATCCAACACATACCTTCTCCCTCCTCTTTCCCCCACAACAACAACCCTGTGAGGTGAGTTGGGCTGAGAGAGCGAGAGACTGGCCCAAAGTCACCCATGTGGCTTTCATGGCTAAGACAGGACTTGAACCTATCTTGCTTTCTAGCCTGGTGCCTTAACCACTGCCAAACTGGCTCTCCAAATATTATTTTTCATGAAAACAATACGGCTATTTTGTTTTGCCCTTACCTTCTTCTGGAAGGTTTGACCAACTTTCTCAACAGCCCTAAGATCACCTGCTGGTCTCCCATCCAGCCCTAGCCTTCTTAAAACCAGCCAAAGTGTTGTAACCAAGCCAACAAGGTCTCACCCATTCTCGTCTTTGTTTTCTACAAAATCTCCTATATCCCTTTTGCTCCAAACCCTGCAATTTTCTTACCTCCTCCATGTCCATCCCACATTCCTCCAAGATTGAATTCAATAGCTGTCCCGCAGCCTGTGAAGTGTTCTTCTCCCTGTGCGTCAGACACTTGAGGGCTTTCAAAATCAGCTCCGTTATTTGTGACAGGCTGAGATGCTCAGCAAAGGCCTATCGGAAAGAAGAAAAGGAGACCATGAAGAGATGCATCAGGGTTTTGACTCCCTTCTCTCGACAAGCCAGAGAATTTGACCCAGATTTGGCGACAGCACACCATGTAAAGAGGCAGGCCTTATTCCATGTCATCCATCACATGAAATTAGGATGTGGGTCAAAGAAGCCAACATGGCAGCTGCAATTGCCTGCTCCTAGACATTGTGGGGGATGGATATCCACACTCCAGCCTTTGGAGCATGCCGTCCCCACTGTGATATTGACTTTTTTGAGCAGGTCAGGAGGAGGAGCGAAAGGAAGGCAAAATGCTGAACTAAAACGTACCTTAGCCATTTTGGGGATATTGTCATAAAATGTTGCTAGGCCCGAAACAAAGACATCTTCTTTGAGCCATTTAACTATATTCCCCTTCTTGTTTGGCTTCTTGTCTATTTTGTTAGCTTTGGAGGGAGGAAAACAACACAACGTCAGATTTTGGCATTCGGAACTTCGGAACATCCTTCGTCTGATGGCCAGTTTAGTAGTTCCAATAGAAGAGACCCCGAACCAGTAGCGAAAGTAAGTAGAGCCCACCCCTGCTCCTCCCATCTCTTTTTCTCCCTTTCTCTCCCCCTCTCTTTCCTAATAATAGTCTCATTTTGGATTCTCTCTCTCTCCCCCTTTCTCTCTCTTTTCTCTCTCTCTCTCTCTTCTCTCCTCTCTTCTGTCTCTTCTCTCTCTCTCTCTCTCTCCTCTCTCTCCCTCCCTCCCCCTCTCTCCACTCTCTCTCTTTCTCTCTCTCTCTCCCTCCCTCCCTCATTCCGTCCCTCCCCCCTCTCTCTCTCCTCTCTCTTTCTCTCTCTCCCTCTCTCCCTCTCTCCCTCCCCCCTCTCTCTCCTCTCTCTCTCTTTCCCTCCCTCCCTCATTCCCTCCCTCCCCCCCTCTCTCTCCCCTCTCTCTTTCTCTCTCTCCCCCCTTCCCTCCCCCCCTCTCTCTCACACACACCACTTTACAAGGCATCAGGGCCCTTCCATTGAAGTATGCCTACAAAGTATGCTTTTATTTTGGTGGCTACCACAGTGTGATGAACACCAAGAAAACCAGGCAGAGCTTTGGTGGCTCCATCGCTACTGCCAACATAATTTTTTTGATCATCCACTGCTACTCCTTTCTCTTCTCTCACTGATCAGGAAGGAAACAGTAACAGTGACTACTTTAGTGGCCCAATTACAGGTAGTCCCTGACTTATGACCACAATTGAGTCCAAAATTTATGTCGCTAAGCGAGACATTTGTTAAGCGAGTTTAGCTCCATGGTACAATTTTTTTTCTTGCCAAAGTGGTTAAGTGAATCACTACAGTTGTAAGTTATCAACCCGGTTGTTAAGTGAATCAGGCTTCCCCACTGACTTTGCTTGTTGGAAGATCGCAAAAGGGGATCACGTGACCCCGGGACACTGCGACCGTCATAAATATGAGACAGTTGTCAAGCATCCGGATTTTGATCACGTGACCATGGGGATGCTGCAACGGTCGTAAGTGTGAAAAACGATCATAAGTCACTTTTTTTCAGTGCCATTTTAACTTTGAACGGTCACTAAATGAATTGTTATAAGTCAAGGACTACCTGTAATCCCTTTTCTAGGTTAACACAATAGGTGGGACCCTAAGTAGAGGAAAAAAATAGGGTTACATCAGATTCAAATTACATGAATGAATGAATGAACGAAAGAACAAACAAACAAACAAACGAATGAATCTAACCGGACTGAACCCAGATTACATTTGCCTGATGTGCAAATGAAGCATTAGGTTCGGAATTGATTTCATGCTGCCTGGGGAATCCTGGGAGTTGAAATCCACATGTCTTAAAGTTGCCACTGGGTTAAGCTTTTAACTAGCCAAATTTAACCGATCCTTTACTTTATGTAAAGCATTTATATAACTGCCTGTCTTTCAACCAATTGTGGATGGCTCCCAATTAAAAATTAGAAGACACGTAAAATGGGGTTGAAACTATAACAGTAACAAATAATTTATTGCAATTATAAGCACTCTTTAGCTCTTTCCTTAACACTGCCCACACAATCCGTAATTTGGCTAACCCATTTTCTGGCTTCCTGCAATACATCCAGCCATCCAATGAGTAAAATGTGGCTTTGCAAAACACGCTAAGACACAATCAATGTGCCAAGACTGACAAGCCCAGGCTGGCTGATTGCAGATACTTAGCCTAACTGACCCACTTAACGTGAGAAACTCAGTCTTCAAAGGACCCCTGGCCCTGAGAGGTGCCAATATTAACTGCAAATTCCAGGCATCTCTGCCCAGCCCAATGACCAGGGTCTTGGTCACGCCACAGGCTGTGCCACCAAGTGCTCTCCTGGGCAGTGCACATCCCCGGGCTCCTTGCAGCATGGCAGCCCTTGGAGTCCAACTTTCTCACCCATTTTGCTCATTATGATGTGGTGGAGGTGGTAGGCGGCCTCTGCGGATGTCTGGCCAACTTCTTTGCTGGTGTCACCAATGTGCAGGGCCAGCAAAGCAACCAGCTGTCCCAGCAAAACAAAGTCAGCGGTGGTCTAATGAAAGGGAAAAAAAAGGAGGGGAAAGATGAGAAGGGGCGGGGGCTCATGAAGCTTTCAGCCAGCTGAAATCAGAGAATATCAACCATAGAACCTTAGAATCCCAGAACCACAGTTTCTGGAAGGGACTGTGGGGGTCTTCTCCTCCAACCCCCTGCTCAAACAGGACTCCTTATATCCTCCTGGTCACATCTCAAAGATGCTTTTTCCAAAAGGCAACTGGACTTTCTTGTTATTTTTTCTTTGAAAACGTCTCACTTCTCATCCCAAACTGTGACTTACGTCGAAATTTACATGATCAGAAACGAACTTTAGGAGGTGCCTGGTGGTCTTAATGGCTCTCTCTCTCCTGTGAATCTTGGGCGATTCAATCCAGGGATTTGTGTGCTGCCAGGAAAAACAAAGGAGAAGGAGGAAAGGAAGAATTTGTGATTCACAATTTGAAGAGCCACAGAATTTGCCAGGACTGGGGAGAAAATCGAAGGAACTAAACAAATTTGAGACATTTGTCAGTTTAGGTCTATTCTAGACTCAAAACTAGAGTAGTAATTGAAGATTTCTGGAATACAGCTAGTCTTACAACAGTCTTCATTTAGAGCTGTGGTGGCTCAGTGGTTAGAATGCAGTATTGCAGGCTAATTCTGCCGATTGCCAGCAGTTCGGCAGTTCGATCCTGACCAGCTTAAGGTTGACTCAGCCTTCCGTCCTTCCGAGGTTGGTAAAATGAGGACCCAGATAGTTAGGAACAACAATCTGGGTCCTCATTTAGAGAGGGCTGCAAAGCACTGTGAAGCGGTATATAAGTCTAAGTGCTATTAGTATTTACTCACTGTTCAAAGTTACAATGGCACTGAAAAAGTGGCTTACGACCGTTCTTCACACTTACGACCGTTGCAGCATCCACGTGGTCATATGATCAAAATTTGAACACTTGGCAAATGACTCATCTTTATGACAGTTGCAGTATCCCAGGTCGTGGGATCACCTTTTGCGACCTTCTGGCAAGCCGTTCGGAGCCATTGTAACTTTGAACAGTCACTAAATGAATGGTTGTAAGTCAAGAACTGCTTGTATAGGTAGTCCTCGACTTACGACCAGAATTTGTGATGCTTAGCAAGGTGGACGTTAAGTGACTTGGGCCTGGCTTTATGACCTTTTTTTGCCAGGGTTGAATGAATCCCTGCGGTCCTTAAGTGAATAATGCAGTCATTAGCCGAATCTCGCTTTCCCCGTAGACTTTGGCTTGTCGGAAGCCAGTTGGGCAGGTCGCCAACAGCGGTCAGGTGACCCCCCCAGGATGCTGCAATCATCGCAAATACAGGTAATCCTCGACTTACAGCCACAAATGAATCCAAAATTTCTGTCGCTAAATTGAATCCCATGGGTATTGACAAAATCTTCATTGGTCAATTGCAGAAGGCAGCTTTAGAAGTTAACAATAGCAGTTACACTTGTATACCGCTTCACGGTGCTTTTACAGCTCTCTCCAAGCGGTTTACAGAGTCAGCCTCTTGCCCCCAAAAATCTGGGTCCTCATTTTACCCACCTGGGAAGGGTGGAAGGTTGAGTCAACCTTGAGCCTGGTGAGATTCAAACTGCCAAATTTCAGGCAGTCAGCAGAAGTAGCCTGCAGTACTGCACTCTAACCACTGCGCCACCAAGACTTTTACTTGGAACAGCTGCGAGGGTCTATGACAACTCGCCTACTTGCCACGGGACAAGAGTTACACTAATATCGGAGAAATAGTGGAATAAAATCATTAAAGAAAGGATGCTGAAGAGGGACAAAATGACACATGAATGACAAAAATTAAAATAACGTTTTAACTATTTAAATTAATTAAATTGAATTGTTGAATTGTCCCACAGCAAGTTGGCCGTGGCGAATTGTCCATCAAACAGCCACATTTGCCTATCCCAGGTCCTTGGGAGGGACTCGACAGGTGGACAGAAGTGCCAAATCCAGCCTAAACATCTGGCTGGCCGTGCGACCAACCCCAAGAAAGAATCACTCTTTACCGTCAAGATATCCTGCAGGGCATCCAAATTGGGAGCCTCAGAAAGCAATCCAGTGAGCATTGTGTTGCAGGCGGTAGTGGTCTGGTGATAAAAATCCTAAAAGATGAAAAAAAGATCAGAAGGAAGAAGTCGGTCAAGGAAGGAACAGCGCCTAAAAGAGGAAGAAAACCAGGGGCGGGGAACTTATGGCCCTTTTACGACTGGTAGACTGCAACTCCCAACATTCCTGAGCCAGCCATGGACTTCTGGGAGTTGAAGTCCACAAGTCTGCAATAAATGGAATGGCCGACCTTGCAGGGTTGGTTTTTCTTCCAGAGTTGGAAGAAATGCTTTCTTTGCTGAACACAAGGAACAAACGGACTTACTTCCTGTTATCGTTCAGAAAAGAATGACTAAAAGGTTGAATGTCTTCCTTAACAGTTCTGGGATATTCAAATACAGGCAGTCCTCATCTTACGACCACAATTGAGCCCAAAATTTCCGTTGCTAAGCGAGACATCAGTGAAGTGAATTTTGCCCCCGTTTTATGACCTTTCTTGCCACAGTGGTTAAGCGAATCACTGCGGTTGTTAAGTTGGTCACACAGTTCTTAAGTGAATCCGGCTTCCCCATTGACTGGTGCGACCGTCGTAAATCTGAACCGGTTGCTAAGTGTCTGAATTCTGAGGGTTCTCTGAGACTACCTAGGAATCATAGCTAGTGCATGCAAAACATGGTTGTTCTCCACCACCATGGCCCTTCTTTTGTTTGGGGGCAAAGGGGGGAGATGGGAATTGGTCTTGAGAAGATACTTCAACCTGAACATAAAAGAAAAGTGGAGGAAGAGAGAAAAGATGGGGACGAAAACCATATGGAGATGTTTAGGACTTAAAAATAAGGAGTCCTATCCAGAAGCGTATAATGAGAAGTGGAAGCACACCTTCAAGACCAAAGGTGAAGGGACAGGCCAAGGTGACCTTTGGCTCAATGGTTGGATCCAGAGCTTTTGAGACGATCTTTACCACATCCTTGTTTCCAGGTGGATCTCATATGGCTTTGTTCCATCTGGACCGCTCACCTGAGTTTGATTTGATTGGGCTGGGCTGCCTGCTTTCAGTGAGGTCATCTTGAAAGCCGGCAAGGAAAAGACCTTCTGGATGCTTTTGCTCACCACTTTGGACCTCACCTCTGAGTTCAAGGGGGGCTGCATATGGCTGATGAAAGACAAGAAAAGAGGAGGGGGGTGAGAAGATCATAGACTCATTGGGCTAAAAGGGACCTTGGAGGTCTTCTATTCCAAACCTTGTTTGATGGTCCTTAAACCATTCCAGTCATATGGTTATCCACTCTTTTCTTGAAAATCTCGAGTGATGGAGCCCCCCCAACTTCTGGAGGAAAACACTGATTGATTGTTCTCGGTGTCAGGAAAATTCTCCTGGATCTCTCTTTGATAAGCTTCCATACATCGCTTCTTATCTTGCTCTCAGGTACTTTGGAGAGTAGGTTGACCCCTCTTCTTTGTGGCAGCCCCTCAAATATCAGAACATTGCTATCATGTCCCCCCTAGTCCTTCTTTTTATTAAACTAGCCATGCCCAGTTCCTGCAAACGTTCTTTGTATGTTTTAGCCTCCAGGCCCCTAATCATCTTTGTTGCTCTTCTCTACACACTTTCTAGAGTCCCAACTTATTTTTTACATCATGGTGACCAAAACTGGGTGAAAAATTCCAACTAGAGTCTTACCAACAGCATTATAGAGTGGTTTTCTTTCTCTCTCTCTCTCTCTCTCTCTCTTCATCATTATCTATCTATCTATCTATCTATCTATCTATCTATCTATCTATCTATCTATATACATCGATAGATCGATG
>QLTV01000769.1:1255218-1271732 GCA_003457575.1 Thermophis baileyi | reverse complement strand
CCACCTGGAACAGGCTTTTCCAAAATAACATACAATGGTGTACTTTTTCAGCTTTCCTTATTTTAACTTTACTACTCTCAGAATTTAATAATTGCTATAGTTGCTATAGTATCCCTCCTATCTCTTTTACACTGTATATATACTTATATCGAATATTCCAATATATTTCAGTTATTGCTCTATCTCTAAATATCAATTCAAATAAGATAAATATAACTAGCTATTCTAAAGTGGATTTCTTTTTTCAAGTTTATATTAACATACAATTCACAAAGTTCATATTTCAATTATATAATTTAACATAAAATATTCAGGTAATTCAAGTAATACTATAATAATTACACTATATCAATATATCTATCTATTCTAAATTAAATTCCTCTTTTCAAATCTCTATTTACTGCTATTCAAAGGGAGAGGGAACTTCATGTATCATTTAACAATTTAACATTCACAACTTTATATTACTTATTCAGTATAAATATTCAGATATTACTATTTCAGTTTCATCAAAATGATCTTATTTTAAACTTTTAATTACTTTAATGAAATATATATAAATTAATTTGATACTATTTAATACTATTCTTAATAATAATGTTATGATATAATAATAGTGCAATCTTATATTCCACCTTTAAAGATTCAAAATCCAGTTCTTTACTCTAGTGTACAGTCTTCTTTTCTGGTCACTCTTGCATCATCTCTTTTTACTCAGTTTATAGTTATGTCCAATTTTGGCCAGTAGATGGCTCTCTTCGTTCACTATTACACTGTATCCACTTCTCTTTTGTTATTTTTACAATGTTTTCTTAATGTCAAAAAACGGGAAATCGAAAGCTTCGTCTCTCTTTATCTGGTCTTAAGTTGTAGTTCTTTTCGTCCCGTCCTGTTACCCACTCTCCTTCAGTCCTTCGATCCTTCTTTTATCCTAAAGTATTGTTGATATCCAATTAGCTCTATCCGGAGTAGTCACGAACTTTCCTCCTCGTATAATCCACAAAACTGTTTCGGGCTCCGTTATCACAATCGCGCTCCAGCAGGTCCCCGCCTCATCGTGCTCATTCGGCTTCTTTGAAACGATAATAAACTTTATATCCGCAATCGCTCTTTTCAAGATGTCCGTCTAGTTTTCGACTTCATTCACTCCATACAGCAGTTCCGCTTTTTATTCTCGCACACTCAGTCAATCAAATTCAAAATCAGAAAAATCAGAAAATAGAAAGTTTTTTCTTTTTAGAAGGTATATTCAGCACTCTCCATTAAAGGTTAGTTCTCTTACAGTCTGATCGCGTAGAATCTCATTCGGCTCTAAACTCCTCTCCTCTTGTGCCTGTCTTTCTGCACCGTCATTTTCAGAAGTTTCCTGTCATTACTCTCCTTCGCCTAATCGCCGCTTTCTGTTGGGCAAAGTCTGCCTCTCACCCTGGAGTCTCGATCCTTCACTTCTTCTTCTTCTCCAACGATCCGATTTTCCTCCTTCTTGGACTTATCTCTCGCCTTTGAATGGAATAATGTCTCCCTCTTCGGCTTCCTGCTGTGCGGCTGTCACCGCTTAAGCCTGCCACGGATGGCAGACCTCTTTCTTGTCAGAAATTAGGGGGGTTTCCTGAACCTTCGGGAGGATTGCATTTCACCCCCGAGGTCCTTGGAAGTTCCCCTTTTCTATCGACGCTTCCTCCAGAAACGTCGATGCCTTACAAGGCTTTCTGTCAAGAACAATCAGAGTTCAAGAACAGAGCCCTGTTCTTTTTCCCTGCAGCGCGATGACCTCACAAACTACTTCTTAAACTAAAATCTTATGGCATTTCTGGACCCCTGCGCAAATGGATAACTGCGTTCCTGTCAAACAGACAACAAGTGGTCAAAATAGGAACCGCTTTATCAAACCCCCTACCTGTTAACAGCGGTGTTCCCAAGGCAGCGTTTTAGGACCAACTCTCTTTATTCTTTACATAAATGACATTTGTGATAATATAAAAAGCAACTGTGTCCTCTTTGCAGATGATGTAAAACTATTCAGCACCACCGACAATACTACAACCCTTCAAAAAGACCTTGACTATGTATCAGAATGGTCAAACAAGTGGCAACTTCAAATCTCAACCAACAAATGCTCAGTCTTACACATTGGCAAAAATAATCAGAACACCAAAAGAGCATCCAAAACATTTGCTAGACCAATTCTTGAATACAGCTCATCTGTCTGGAACCCACACTACATATCAGACATTAACACAATTGAGAATGTCCAGAGATATTTCACAAGAAGAGTACTACATTCCTCTGTTCTCAACAGAATACCCTATGCCACCAGACTTGAAATTTTGGGGCTAGATAATTTAGAACTATGCCGCCTTCGATCTGACCTAAGTGTAGCACACAAAATTATCTGCTACAATGTCCTACCTGTCAATGACTACTTCAGCTTCAACCGCAACAATACACGAGCTCACAATAGATACAAACTTAATGTAAACCGCTCCAAACTTGATTGCAAAAAATTCGACTTCAGCAACAGAATGGTCAATGCCTGGAATACCTGACTCTGTAGTTTCTTCCCCAAACCTCCCAAACTTTAACCTTAGACTGTCTACCATCGACCTCACCCCATCCCTAAAAGGTCTGTAAGGGGCGTGCATAAGCGCACCATCGTGCCTACCGTTAATGTACCAATGTACCCATGTATTCGTAAAATTTCTTGTACTCATAACCATGCTTGTACTTCTTATATATTCACAATCATGTTTATACTTTGTTTATACTTTGTTTGTAATCATATACATGCTTGACAAAACAAACAAACAAACAAACAAAACATCTATCTATCTATCTATCTATCTATCTATCTTCATCATTATCTATCTAATTATCTATCTATCTATCTATCTTCATCATTATCTATCTATCTATCATCTATCATCTATCTATCTATCTATCTATCTATCTATCTATCTATCTATCTATCTATCTATCTATCTATCTATCTATCTATCTATCTATCTTCATCATTATCTATCTAATCTAGCTATCTATCTAGCTATCTTCATCATTATCTATCTATCTATCATCTATCATCTATCTATCTATCATCTATCTATCTATCTATCTATCTATCTATCTATCTATATCTATCTATCTATCTATCTATCTATCTATCTATCTATCTATCTATCATCTATCTATCTATCTATCTATCTATCTATCTATCTATCTATCTATCTATCTATCTATCTATCTATCTATCTATCTATCTATCATCTATCCAATCTACTAGCAATCCATTATCCATCATCTATCTATCTATCTATCTATCTATCTATCATCTATCCAATCTACTAGACCAGATCACCAGAAACAATCGTACCTATCCTGACAAAGTAAGACACTAGTATATAATAAGAGAAGGAAACCCCACTTCCTTCTAGCACTGATGATGTTACCTAGTTGGGTCATGAAATGTCTGCAAGAAAACCACCACGCTGAAAACCTAGGACCCCTCACATCTAAAGAAGCATGCTCACCTAATTTCCCAGATCTAAACTGCCCAGATTGCCAGCTTTCAAATTCTTCTCCCTTCCAAATTCTGGGGCCGACCTGCTAACTCAATGCATGCTCTACAGCAGAGGTGTCAAACTCAAGGCCCCTGGGATGGATGCAGCCTGCGATGTGGTCGGATCCGACCCGCGGCACCATCCTGGTCTACCCAATGTGAAGAGGAAAGATTGGGCCAGCGTGGCTTCGCTGGAAACATGCCAGCAGTTTGGGGAATGGCGTCAAGCTGGCCACACCCCAGTCGGCCACACCCACCCAGTCAGCCACACGCGCCCGGCCCCCCAAGGTCAACCACAGCCCTGATGCGGCCCTCAATGAAATCGAGTTTGATACCCCTGCTCTAGAGCACGGGGACTTAGCATGGAAATCCCATCACTGGGTCCAACTCCATGTTCCTGCCTAGCTGGTGAGGAGATGAGGGCGGTGCAGGTACGTACCTCATGCAGGTGATTGTGACAATCGCTTGATGGAGAATTGCAACAGACAAGGGGTTCTCATCTTCAATGATTTCCTGAAAGGAGAAGGAAACGCATCTAAGAAAGCTCCTGAGATATGGCCACCATCCAGCTGGCCCTATTCCCATCCGTATGCTTTTTCTGGTTGACACAGGAAGCCCTCAACTTACAACTGGTTGCTTAGCCTCCATTTAAAGTTATGACAGATCTCTGCAGGATCCGTCTTAGAACTAAGGAGAAATTTCCTGACAGTTAGAACAATTAACCAGTGGAACAACTTGCCTCCAGAAGTTGTAAATCCTCCAACACTGGAAGTTTTTAAGAAGAGATTGGATAACCATTTGTCTGAAGTGGTGTAGGGTTCCTGCCTAAGCAGGGAGTTGGTCCCTTCCAACTCTGTTTTCTAATTCTAATACCCAAGGACTACTTATGAGCCAGATGAAGTTCGGACAGGCGTTTCTTCCTCAGCGATCATATGATCATATTTTGGTCACTTGGCAACCAGCCTGTATTTATGGCAATTTGAAGTGTCCCCATCAGGGATGGGTAACTATGGCCTCTTTACGACCTGTGAATTCTTGAAGGCTGGAGAATTCTGGGAGTTGAACCCACAGCTCGTAAAGTTGCCAAGGTTGGACAATTCTGCCCTATACCATTCTGGACATTGGCTTTGCAGTCTCTTCTTGAAAACCTCCAGTGATGGTGCACCCACAGCTTCTTGAATTAAACGGTCCCACTGGGACCTCACTCTTTTGAGTCGGACGAGTGTCCTGTTAACACAACACACAAATCTTTTCCAAAGCACCAGAGGGCAGGACAAGAAGCAATGGATGGAAACTAGTCAAGGAGAGAAGAAACCTGGAATTGAAGAGAAACTTCCTCACAGTGAGAACAATTAACCAGTGGAACAGCTTGCCACCAGAAGGTGTGGGTGCTCCATCCCTGGAGGTTTTTAAGAAGAGATTGGACAGCCACTTGTCTGAAATGGTATAGGGTCTCTTGCTTGAGCAGGGGGCTGGGCTAGAAGACCTATTCTAGATGTATTAGATGTATTAGAAAGTTTTGATGTTAGAAATGTGTTGAAAGAAAAGTTTAGCATTTGAAAAAGGTGGGGAAAAAAGAGTATTTTCCTCTGTAAGGTCAAAGAATCTGAAAGAATACAGTGAACCTTGTTCGTAAAAATGGCAATAGTTCATAAAGATTATTAGGTGCAAATAGAAATACATATTATTTCCATAGCAAGGAAGATAAAACACAATTGGTTAAAGGGTTCATTTTATTCCAAGAGGAGAATAGATTTAAGTACGTTTTTCACTTGGATATATCATTTCTGGATTTTGTGCTTGTGATGAATAAAAAATGAAACTTTGACATTGGTTTTGTCGATTAGACAAATTTGTCGTTACAGAAATGGCTAGTTATATACTAACGTATAAAAGCAAAAAATTGAGGCTGGAGTGTTTTTAATCTTGTACTGTGCTAAAAAGAGTCGGAACTCAATGCCTTTCCCCCACTCCTTTTCCCCTGTCTTTTTCCTTCCACTAATTTTCCATTTCTATTTTTCTTTGTATTTTATATATTAAATATCTGTCTGTCTGTCTGTCTCTCTCTCTCTCTCCCCCCTCTCTCTAATCATCTATCTATCATCTATCTATCTATCTATCTATCTATCTATCTATCTATCTATCTATCTATCTATCTATCTATCTATCTATCTTCTATCTATCTAATCATCTGTTTGTCTGTCTGTCTCTGTCTGTCTCTCTGTCTGTCTGTCTCTCTCTCTCATCCATCCATCCATCCATCCATCCATTTTTCTATCTATCATCTATCTATCTATCTATCTATCTATCTATCTATCTATAAAAATAAACACTAATAATAAAAAAAATTGGGGAAGCCAGATTCACTTAACAACCGTGCGACTCAGAGGTGGGTTTCAGCAGGTTCTGACCAGTTCTGGAGAACCGGTAGTGGAAATTTTGAGTAGTTCGGAGAACTGGCAAATACCACCTCTGACTGGCCCCACCCCCATCTATTTTCTGCCTCCCGAGTCCCAGCTGATCGGGAGAAAATGGAGATTTTGCAGTATCCTTCCCCAAGCCACACCCATCCAGTCATATGACCACCAAGCCATGCCCACCGTCACATTTACCACCAAGCCACACCCACAGAACCGGTAGTAAAAAAATTTGTAACCCACCACTGGTGCGACTAATTTAACAAAAATGATTCAGCTAACAACGGTGGCAAGACAGGTTGTACAATGGGGCAGGATTCACTTAACAGATGTCCCACTTAGCAACAAAAACATTTTGGGGTCAACTGGTATTCAATTCGATTCAAATTCACTTTCAAAAATAAATACGCCCAGGAGCACCTGCCTCCCCTCCCTCTCCCCACTTACAATGATGTTTTTGACCAATTCCTGTTTATGAGGTAAATCGATGTCTTGCCTCCTGCTTTGGGCAACAGCTTTTGTGATCATGCTCACGGACCTCATGAAGGCTTTCTTCAGCCCTTCGTTCTGGAAAACCCAAGTGGGAATAGGGTGGGGTCAGAAGAAACCAGAAGGAAGAGGATGTATTTATTTATTTAAACTTTTACGTAGCTGACCGTCTTTTCTTGAACTCCGGGGGGCTCCCAATCAAAATATCACCTGGACATTCTGGGTTCTAGTCCCGCCTTAGGCATGAGAGCCAGCTGAGAGACTTTGGGCCAATCACCAGGAGACGGTGAGTTCTAGTTCTGCCTTAAGCATGAGAGCCGGCTGGGTGAGTTTGGGCCAGTCCCTCACTCTCAATCCAACACACGTCACAGGGTTGTTGTTGTGTGGAAAGGAAGAAAAGGTATTATGCACCTGCGCTGCCTTGAGTATAATAAATGTGGCATGACCATAGATAAATAAACAACTAGCATTTAAAAATGTACAGTGCAATTGGAACAGGGAGCAAATCTGAATTCGAGGCATAACCGGGGACTCGAGGTTGCCTGCTGATCCCAGATTCTTCCAAGCAACCTCTAAGAACTGCAGTCAGATTGTCATTGTTCAATAAAAGGGGATATTTGTGGCTCAGGGTTGAACTGTGGAGCCCTTGGTGCTCTCTGAGCTTGGTTGTTGTTTTACAGACGTTTCTTGTATTTTGTCATCAGCAATTGAAATCCAGATAAGCATCGATTAACACCAAACAATGCAGCAGTAAACAAGAGATCAAGGAGCTACCAAGAAGAAAACAACAGTCCTCTAGCACTGACAGGACAAGTCAATCTTCCTCCTCCTCCTCCTCCTCCTCTTCTTATTATCTATCTATCTATCTATCTATCTATCTATCTATCTATCTATCTATCTATCTATCTATCTATCTATCTATCTATCTATCTATCTAAAAAAGGACGTATGTATGTATGTATCTTTGTATCTTTGTATGTATGTATGTTTGTATGTTCCAGCATAACTCTGGTACGTCTCGAGCAATTTCAACCAAACTTGGTACACAGATGACTTACTCTCTGGAGACAAACACTGTGGGGGTAAGTCACCCCTTATACCCCTTGGTGTGTGTGTGTGTGTGTGTGTGTGTGTGTGTGTGTGCCAGCATAACTCTGGAACGCCTCGAGCAATTTCAACCAAACTTGTTACAGAGATGACTCCTCTCTGGAAAAAAATACTGTGGGGGTAAGACACCCCTAACACCACTTGGGGTGTTTGTGTGTGTGTGTGTGTCCTGGCACACAGGTGGCACACAGAGCCCAGCTCAGCTCCACCGCGCATGTGAGAGTGCCTCCCGCAGGCCAGCTGATATTCAGGTCTCTGCCGCGCATGCGCAGGGGGGGACCGGCACGAGCCCCGCGTCCCGTTTTGGCTGCAGCGAGGCGTACTAGGCCAAAAAGGGGGTGCGGGAGGGCAGCGTGGCCCTCCCACAGCCCATTTTGGCTCACAGGAGGCTGCAGGGAGGCCTACTAGGCCCAAAATGGACCCCGGGGGTGGGTCGTGCGCACATGGGCGGGAGGCGCGGGGGATTAGAATGAAAAAATACCCGGGCAACACCAGGTCATCAGCTAGTTATATATAAACCGAGAGCAAACCCCACTCCTTTTTGGCACTGATAATGTTACCTAGTTGGGTAAGGAAACATCTGCAAAAAAACCAAGTTAGCAGAGAACAGTGAGGATCCCAGTTGTCCTCCTCCTCATCCTCCTCTTCTCTGCAAACCCCACTCCCTAGCACTGATGATGTTACCTAGATGGGTAAGGAAACATCTGAAAGAAAACAACCAAGCAGAGAACACCAAGGACCCTACAGTCCTCCTCCTCTTCTTCCTCCTCTTCCTCCTCCTTCCTCTTCCTACTCCTCCTCTTCGTCCCCCCCCCTCCTCTCCCACAACGCACTGATGACGTTACTTAGTTGGTCATGAAATGTCTGTAAGAAAGCAACCAAGCTAAGGACTCCAGATTATAATTGTTCTCATAATTAAAAGGGGAGATAATGAAAGGCGATAGTGGGAAATAATCGGGTTTTTTTTTTTCATTTTAATTCAGAGGGAAGACCTGTGACATGACTGCTACCTTTCTGAGAAGAGGGGAACTCAGCATTAAGAGAAGTATAGGGTGGAAAGCAGCCTACCTTGTTCTTGGTGGAATATAGGGCAAGGATCTCGGACACAATCTCCTCCATGAGAGGTATCATGTCCTCTGCCTGGGCTCCGAGGACTGCTTGGCCATAGCAGAGAAGTAACATTGCGCGAATCTGATTCTGTGAGTACAAAGACGAAGGGGTCAAATTATTTTCCAAAGCACCAGAAGACAAGAGAAGAAGCAATGGATGGAAACTGATGGAGGTTCTTAGTCATCCAGGTCATGGTTGTCCCAAAGGTGCTTTTTCCAAAGGCAATTGGACTTTGTTTTTCCTTGAAGAGGTTTCGCTTCTCATCCAAGAAGCTTCTTCAGTTCTGGCTGAAGCTTCTTCAGTTCTGACTTCGGTCAAAACAGAAGAAGCTTCTTGGATGAGAAGCGAAATGTCTTCAAGGAAAAACAAAGTCCAAGCCTTTCGAAAAAGCACCTTTGGGTCTACTTGAGATGTTTGTTGGGCAATTCATAATCTTCTCTGGCCTTATAAAATAGTTCTCCAGGAGATGGAGGTGAAGAATTTCCAGCACCACCTACATCCTCAGCGCTGGTCTTGGGTCTTCGAGCTCTATGACCAATCTGAAGAGACCAAACAGCCTGGTGCATAAGTCCTTCTAAACATGTTGGACTTTCCTTCCCAGAATCCCCCAGCCTTCTTCTGTACTGAGTTTCAGACCTTGCAACCCCATCCCTGGTCTTACCTCAAAGGTGGCTTCTATCAGAGAAGGTGCATCTTTCAGGGCCACCAGGATTTCCGGGAGGTGGCAAAATGCAGCCATGTGAATTGTTTCCGAGATTCCCTAGGCAAAGCGATGTTTGTGAATTAGGACATTTGCACATTTTCTTTTTCTTTATCTTCCTCTTTCTCCTCCCCTTCTCCACCACCTCCTCCTGCTCCTCCTCCTCTCTGCAAACCCCAGGCCCTTCTAGCACTGATGAAATTACCTAGCTGGGTAATGAAATGTCTGCAACAAAACAACCAAGCACAGAGACCACCAAGGACCCCACAGTCCTCCTCCTCTCTGTAACCCCCATTCTCTTCTAGCACTGATAATGTTACCTACCTGGATAATGAAACATCTACAAGAAAACAACCAAGTTAAGAGAGCACTAAAGACCCCACAGTTCTTCTCCTTCCTCCTCCTCCTCCTCCCTTCACCTCCACTCTGCAAAACTTGTTGCCTTCTAGCACTGATGACGTGACCTAGTTGGGTCACTAAACGTCTGCAAGAAAACATCCAAGCTCAGAAAGCACCAAGGACCCCACAAAGATGGAGGTCTCAGCCCCCGCAGGCATCCCACTTCCACTCACCTCTCTGTCTATTTCTTCTCCACATGAAAAACCTAGAAGGCTTTTCAGTTGATCCTCAACTAGGTCTTTCTGTGTTGAATCCCGCAGTTTCACCCCGTAATATTTGTATAGGGTAATCTGAAGGTTGGAAAAAGAGTCCGTGAGTCCTAGGGAGCTCCACCCATTGGCCAGGAAAAAGAAATATAGGACAAATTATGTTAAAAAATGGACTACGTGTGGTCAAGCACAGGGAAAGTTGTTCCAGGTGACCTGATCGGGGAGATGGGCAGCATAAAAATCTAATAAGTAAATAATTGCCATTTTGACTTTTTTCTTCTTCTTAAAAAGCTACTTTAACCCCCCATCCCCATAGGGACCCTTGCTAATTCCCTTTTTGGGGGTCCTGATATGCTTTATGGTTTCCGTGGAGATCTTGCAGCTTCATCTTTTTAAATGCATTAGCTCTCCTTGGTGGATTGGGACAACTTGCCATGGCCATCTTGGCATGGCCAAGTAACCATGGACAACTGGCCACGGCCAACTCGCCACGGCCAACTCACCAGGGAACAAGAGTTACACTAATAGATTGGACAACCATTTGCCTGAAATGGTAAAGGGTTTCTTCCTTGAGTAGGGGGTTGGACTAGAAGATCTCCAAGGCCCCCTTCCAAGTCTATAATTCTATTATTCATTTGTTTGTCTAATATCGAAGAAATGGTGGAACAGAAGCATCAAAGAAAGGATGCCAAAGTAGGGACAAAATGAAACGTGAACGACAAACGTTAAAATGATTTTTAACATTATTGGAAAGAACGGAATTGTTGAATTAACCTGCGGCGAGTCGACCGTGGCTCGTGGGCAGTGGTGAGTTGGCCACGGCAAGTTGTCCTCTTCTGACATTGTGTCTAAGACAACTGCGGCTCTAAAAGTGTAAAACCTCAGCATATTTACCTTATCTTTAGACAAGAACTGGGATGTGCTTTGTTGGATTGCAGACTTTTGGTTGATGGGTGGCAATCCACTTGTTTTCCACCTGGGCAGTTTGTGGTCTGCAGGAATCTGCTTTGACAACAACAACAAGAACAACAAAAAAGAAGTTGTGACAAAGTGAAGGAGCAGAGGAAGGAATAGCTTTTTTTGTGTTTCCAAGGGGAGGGTTGGTTTCCCTTCTGCGTCAGGATGCATATTATAATTTATTTGACTTTTCTAACTGGGACAGACACAAAGCACATCAGGACCATCTGGATTGTATCAGCTGGAGCTGAAGCAGCTTTTGAGATGAACTGTTGGAAAATCTCTGCCACAAATTGTGAGAACTTGATTTATCACCATTTATTGTTGTGGCCTGTCGGCCACTGGCCCCTCCAGCAGCCAAATCAGAAGAGGAGGAGGCGTGGGAGTCAGGGCCAGCATCAAGGCAACCTGAGAGCTCCGAGGGGGAAGAGGGCATGGAACTGGCAGAGAGAGAGACAGAGGCGGAGCCTGGGCCGTCCGTCAGCCCTCAGATGGAGAGTCAACAGCCCCCAGGTCTGGAGATGGCTGATGAGAAAGAGGAGGAACAGCTGGGTCCAGTGCCTGACCGGTGGATGCTCAGAAGGCAGAGGAGAGGAGAGCAGTGGAAATCTATGGGCCGGTCCTTGGGACGGAAGAGCCACCGCTGCTAGCGAAGCCCCTCCCTAGCTCTGGAGATAAAAGGCAGGGGGCAGAGAGGAATAGATGTGGCAGACAACTATTCATCTCCCTGCCAGACGGACTTGTTAGCCTGTGGTGAGAGAGAAACTTTTTGTTGGGGCTGCTGGCGCTCCTAATAAAGGAATCTTCGAGTTCATTTCAGAGGGTTTGTCGTGTTTAGGAAGCTATTTACTGACTGTTTGAAGTTATAACGAATAGTTTACAACTGAAAAAAGGAACTTTGTTTTTCACACTCAGGACCATTGCAGCATCCCCGTGGTCATGTGATCAAAATTCGGATGCTTGGCAACTGGCATGTACTTGTGCCGGTTGCAGTGTCCCAGGTCATGTGATCCCCTTTTGCAACTTTCTGACAAGCAAAGTCACGGGAGAAGCCAGATTCACTTAACCATGTTACTGACTTAACATCTGCAGTTATTCACTTAACAGCTGTGGTAAGAAAGGTCATAAAATGGGGGCAAAACGCATTTACAAAATGTCCTGCTCGCAACATAAAATTTGGGGTCAGTTGAGGTTGTAAGTTAAGGACCACCTGTACAACTCCCAGTCTCCCTCACCATTGGCTGGTTGGCTGGGCTTGCAAGAACTACAGTTCAGCAAATGGAAAAGAATATTGGTAGCTCAGGGTTGAACTGTGGGGTCCTCTGAGCTTGGTTATTTTCTTGCAGATGTTTCATGACCCAAAGTTGGTAACAGCATGAGTGCTAGAAGGAGTGGGGTTTGTTGAGAGGAGGAGGAGGAGGAGGAAGAGGAGGAGGAGGAGAACTGTGGAGCCCTTGGTGCTCTCTGAGCTTGGTTCTTTTCTTGCAGACATTTCATGATCCAACTAGGGAACTTCATCAGTTTTATAAGGGAGTGGGTTTACAGAGTGAAGGAGAAGAAGGGGAGGAGGAAGGAGGGAGGAAAAAGAAGGGAGGTGGGTGGTGGGAGAATGATGAGGACTGTGGGATCCTTTGTACTCTCTGAGCTTGGTTGTTTTCTTGCAGATGTTTCATGACCCAACTAGGGAACATCATCAGTAGTAGAAGGGAATGACGTTTGCTCTCTGTTTATACACAATAGCTTGCCCCGAATAAGCAGGGAGCAAACATCACACTCACCAGCACTGATGATGTAGTTGGGTCATGAAATGTCTGCAAGTAAAGAACCAGGCTCAGAGAGCACCAAGGACCCCATCTTCTTCTTCCTAGCGTATTCCCGCAGATGCAGGGTCCGCTTTTCGGGTCATTGAACGCCACTTTGCGCGGTCAGCTGCATCTCCGGGGCGCAGGCCTGCGGCTTGCATATCTTGTTGATGGCGTCTTGCCATCCCTATTTTGGTCGCCCGTGAGGTCTCCGGCCATTGACTTCTAGTTGGTAGGCAGTCTTGGCCATGGTGGAAGATGCTGCTCTCTGGACCTGTCCATACCAGCGGAGTCAGCCTTCTCTCATCTTCTCTGTAATTGGTGCCACACCAAAATGTTGTTGAATGGTGTCATTTGTGATGTGGTCGAGAAGGAAGGTGCCCTATATCCAACGGAGCCTTCGCATTTCCATTGCATGGAGAGAGCTTTCGGTCCCTGTTGTTGCTGCCCAGCATTCAGTGCCATACAGTGCAACAGGGTGGATGGTTGTCTTGTAAATCTTAGATTCAAGACGTGTTGGCATTCATCTGTCCCGTTACACACCAGTGAGTTCTCGCCAACGTATCCAGGCTGCATTCACCTTTGCTCGCATCTCACCATTGATGTCCCCTTTGCCTTGGAGGTGGGATCCCAGATACCAAAAAATGTCCACCTTCTTTTGATTTTCTCCATTGATTTGAAGCGTTCCAGGGGTGGTGACAGTCTCTAAGTACCCAGTTGTCTTGATGTTGAGGTGGAGTCCGAAATGGTTGAGGTGATCATTCCATGGTTGTTCCATGGTCATTCCACAAAGGGCCCCATAGTTCAGCAAATTCTCGATAACCACATTTGTCTACTTTGGGGATAAATTATCTCCACCAAGGCAGCCCTGGCTTCTGCAACCTCTCCACGATGGACCTCCGGGCCCACCGCAACACACACCAAGCTGCTTACCTGGAAAGGACGGAGATGGTCCAAGATGGTGTCTAATATTTTTCTCTCGTCCATCAAGTCCAAGACTTCTTTGATGGATCTGCCTTTTAGTGGCTTCTTGCTCTCCCACAAATTTCTGAAGCATTCGTCGGAGAGTTCTGAGAAGAAGAGACAGACTGAGATTGATGGGCAATTCAATGGGACAAGCCTTCTCAAAGCGGAGAGAGAAAAGGTGTGTGTAGCGGATCACCAGGCTGAGCCTGAGGGAGGGGTCAAACGTGTCATAATCCCAGAGTCCCTGATCTTCATGTTCTTAGACAACCATCTTGAGGAGGAACTCTGAAATCTATCTATCTATTTATCTATCTATCTATCTATCTATCTATCTATCTATCTATCTATCTATCTATCTATCTTATATGGAATTGGAATTTTTTTATTACTTTGAAATTTCACAATGTGGTAATCTTATAATTTGTATATAGCCTTTGAAAAAGGCTAAGAGAGAGGGGTCTTTCCTCACCTCTGAGGGCAAGATGTTCCCTAACACAGTGGCAGTGGTAGAGAAGACCCTCTCCCTAGACCCCACCAGTCGAAATTCTTTGACTGAGGGGGTCTGCACCATAACTTCCCTACCTGATGAAGGACGGTTGCAGGATTTGGGTGTCAGGCCGAAGCCATTTTAGTTGGGGGTCTTTGGCTTGCCACACTTTATGCTATTTTAATATGTATTCTTTACTATGGGAATTTGGGAGGGGGAATTGCATGAGGGCTGTCTGTATGTAGCCATAACAAATTCTTTCTAGATAGTCAAGGTCATCCTTTGTCTTCACACTCCTGCACCTGCACGGAAGGAGATGGGTGGATCTGCCAAGTTGGCAGTTGAAGATTGGTCAATGTGATGGACTTGGGGGTGTGGGGGCAAGGGCTTGAACTTTCAACTGGGTGGAGAAACCCTGGGACTTCAGATTCGGGTTTCTCCCAGATGTGCCAACATGGCTCTGTTAATAAATTGGAACTTTGAGGAATACTTTGCCTCGGACTCTGATTTAGTTTTGGATGCTATTTGGAACCCTGACACTGGGTTTGGCTAGTCTAGACAAAAGAAGGAAGGGTGTGTGTGTGACATGAGAGCAGTCTTCCAGTATTTGAGGGGCTGCCACAAAGAGGAGTGGGGTCAACTTATTTTCCAAAGCACCAGAAGGCAGGAAGAGAAACAACGGATGGAAGCTACTCAAGGAGAGAAGCAGCATGGAATTAAGGAGAAGCTTCCTAACAGTGAGGACAATCAACCAGTGGGTGCTTATCACTGGAGGCTTTTAAGAAGAGACTGGATAGCCATTTGTCTGGGATTGTATGACATCTCCTGCTTGAGCAGGAGGTTGGACTGGAAGACTTCCAAGGTCCCTTCCAGCTCTGTTCTGATTGATTGATTGATTGATTGATTGATTGATTGATTGATAGTGTGGAATGGGCTGATGTGATAGGATAAGGCTGGTTCCATAGGTAGCCCAACCCTGTAGCGTATATACCTGGATATAAAGGCAGGACAGCGTCTGGAGAACGTCTTCTCCTCTGAAACCTTTCCCTCTCGTGCACCCTTGGCAAGGGAGGGGGCTCTTTCAGGCCATGCTTGATCTCCATCTGAGGAGCCCTCGGAGGGATCCTGACAGTTGTTGTGTTTGCCAAATCTGGCAGCACCAGCGCTGGAGGCTGAACTTTCTTCCTGACCTCCACTGGAGCTGGAGAAATCACAAGCGGAGGCAAGACCTGTGTGGTTCGCTGAGTGGCTGAGGAACTGGATGGGTGGGAGCCAGAGAAATGGGCTTCCTGGTTGTCCCACTGCCATGGGTCATTATTATTGATCTGTGGATGGGACTGCTTGCTATCCTTCTTCTTCAGAAATGGCAACTTTTTCAGCCTATGATCCATCCTGTCGTGAAGAATGAGTGCTAGAACTGGAAGGAGATCCTATCAATAAAGAAGAAGGTTTGTAACTCCAGGTTGAAATGAGGGGTCCTTGGTGCTCCTATGTTGAGGAATATAAATCACCAGGACTTGACGGATTACACGCCCATAATTTAATGCCCCCCCACATGCCCCGCCCCCTGTGCATGCGCACATGACCCCCCCATGTCCTGTCTTCCACGCATGCACGCATGACCCCCCCCACGCCCCATTTTGGGCCTAGCAGGCCTCCCTGAAACCTCCGGAGGCCGGAAACAGCCCATTTCAAGACTTCCGGTAGGCCCGTTTTTCACCTTCCCCAGGCTCCAGAGGCATTCTTGGAGCCTGGGGAGAGGAATTCTTTCTGTGTCCTCCCAGAAAGCTCAGACTGCCCAAGGAGCTGCTGATCCAGTTCTATAGAGGAATTATTGAGCCTCATTTGTATCTCTACAACTGTCTGGTTTGGCACAGCAACCAAACTAAAACTCCACTAAAAAGAGAAGACAGCAAGGAAGTAACAGGCAGCAGAGAGAAAGCAGAACTGCATAACTCGTTCTTTCCATTGGTCTTCATGCAAGAAGAAACTATAGCCCAACCTACCAAAAACATGATCTGTTCACTACACTAATGGGAGAAGACAGCAAGGAAGTAACAGGCAGCAGAGAGAAAGCAGAACTGCATAACTCGTTCTTTCCATTGGTCTTCATGCAAGAAGAAACTATAGCCCAACCTACCAAAAACATAACTGTAAAAGACAGACTAGAAATAAAAGTTAAAATAAGCAAAAAAAAAATAAAAAAGAGAGAGAATACCTGTCTGATGTTGAGGAATATAAATCACCAGGACTTGACGGATTACACGCCCATAATTTAATGCCCCCCCACATGCCCCGCCCCCTGTGCATGCGCACAT
>QLTV01000769.1:1206427-1231383 GCA_003457575.1 Thermophis baileyi | reverse complement strand
ATCTTCGTTTCCTCCGTTTGGTTTTTTTTTTGGTAATCCATAGCTCCGGGGAAATTGCTTCTTGCTGTGTTAGAATCTCCTCTGCGTTTGTAAAGAGGGGGGGGGCGTGAAATCACAGAAAGCTGCTCCATAAAGAAACGTTCCTTAATTTGTAGCAGATGGTCTTGTGAGTATGAAGTCCATAGTGAGTCGCAGAGAATAATAAAAAATAAAGAATCCATTAGAGAGCATTTCACCGAGGCAGCCTTCGGCAGTGCCATCTTGGATAGATAGATATAAAAGAATATATTACAATTACAATGAGCACATTAAGGTTAGAAGTTGGAAGATAAAAAATTTGTATATGTAATTGTATTATTACTGTGAACACAGTGTGAAAAATATGTTAACCCAGTCATTACACTGTCCACAAACAAATGTCGGTTATTAAAGAAAAACTTCAAATAAAACTTATACAAAAAAAGAAAGAAAAAAAGAAACCACTTGGTTGCCATTCCTCTTCCTGCAACCATCCTAACAGTTCTTCTCCCATTGTCTTTGTCACCTCAAGGGGTTCATATGAACGCGTCCATCACTTTCGCCAATTGCGTGGTTGGAAATTTAGTCTGGTGCAAACTCCCGGCGTACGTGATTGGCCAGTTCTTCGGATCGTTCGCCGCATCGGCTGTTATTTTTGTTTTGTATTATGGTAGGTACGAATCCCCCTTGGCTTGCAGGACAGAGGGGGGGTAATTACAGGTAGTCCTCGACTTACGACCACAATTGAGCCCAACATTTCAGTTGCTAAGTGAGACACTTGTTAAGTGAGTTTTGCTCCATTTGACTGTAGTAATCATGGACACGTAGACATGATTCTTGAGCAAAGCTTCCCGAGCTAAGAAGTCTCCCTTCTTGGTCAGCTGTGTTTATTCTTATAGCAATCTTCTTGTGCACACAATTATAATGATTGGTTTACCCCAAAGATAGCTAACTAGTAACAATGCAATAATTGGTTAATAAAGAATCCTCTGAATCATACAGACAGATCATGTCAAGCGTATAGATGAGCGCGTTATTGTATTGTGTTAGTTTAACCTTTACTCTTATATAGAACAATAGAAAGAGCTGAGTAAGTAACCTTTACTTTAAGTAAAACAGAGAGCAGAATGTTTAGTCAAGATAGTCAAGATCGGTGTTCCGTATCGGTGACAATAATTGACAATAACCTACATCTCACTCTTTTCTGTTTTACTTAAAGTAGTATCCTCATACTCAGATTGATAATCATCATATACACTATTAAATTGCTCATATTGTTGTAGTTGTTTATATAATACATGAGCCTGAGTTTTATGTAAAGTGTAGTTTTGTCGCTTAGGGGTACAATAAAAAATAATGGAAGGCATTGCATAAAACAGCAAAAGCAAATAAGTATAACAAGAATACCAAGAGCATACTGAATAACGACTCTGAGCCATCCAGTTGGAAGCCAAGACCATAAAGCATCCCACCAAGTAGGTAATATATCCTCTCGAATCTGAGAATCCAATTCTTTCAACGTATCGATGTTTTGCAATCTGAGATTTATCAGAAATATTAAAATAACACATATTTTTTACAGATTCGCAACCCAAGTGATGTATTAACAATAAAAAATCTATAGTAGCTCGGTTTTCCAGAATTGCATGCTGAAGTTCAATCTGTTCTTGATTTAACGCTGCAATAGCTAAAGATGTAGCATTGATGGTTTTGGCTAAAGAGCAGGCAAGGCAGTGAGCAATTCGTTGATTGAGAATTGCTAAGGCAGGGACACCAATTATGGATACAGTAAGGGAAGTGTATTCAGCCTTATTGAGAAGAAAGACTTCACTGTTACATGATTCATCAAGGGCTGTAGAAGACCTTTTAGAACGATGAGAGACGATATCTTCTTTCGTAGGTAAAACAGCAGTAAGATGACTTAAACAACATTGGGTTTCAGATAAATTAGCAGGAATATAATTAAAAGTCCGTTTGCCACATGTAAAAAACCAACCAGCAGGAAGTATAATATGTGCATAATTAAAAGATATGTTTTGATATTGAGAGCAATTCCATGAAGAAATCCCAGTGGATATACAGATAGGCTTAGCAGAGGAAGTGGTACAATTCTTAATCCGAGCACATGTAATATTATTTCCACTAGCAACATAAGGTGTAAAGAAAGAGGCAGCGTGAACAGAAAGAATTTTAGTAACAGGACCCCAACTTGCAGAATGTACATATTGAATTTGATTGTCACTTAAAAACATATTTAGTGATGTTTCTTTAAGAATTGCAGAAAGAGGAGTACAGACAGGAAGCAAACAATTACCAAGCAGCATATGCATATCTATAGTTTCACTTAAACAAAAGTTAGACACGTTGGCTTGTTTGGCCAGATTGTATGTAAGACGTTGATGTAAATCATGGGTTACTTTTACAATGGGAGGCTCCGCTGCGAGTGAAGGAAGGAAAAGAATGAAAACACAAACAATGAGAAGTGAATTGGCAGTGATAACCGCAAAGATGGCACAGCATAGATTCTCGGGAGTTTCTGGTTTGTTGTTGAGCTTTTGATGTTGTTTTCTTCACTGCTCCCCATGTCAAATTGGGTGCTCGAGGGCCTCGTACTGGACGAAAGGGGTGCTGTGCTTCCTGGAGCGTCACCTTCTGTAGTTCTGGTATCAGATTGCTGGAACTCTGATGCCACGTCATCATGTGCTGGACGCACACACTTAGCTGGGACCCACACCGGACCTGTAGGAGTAAGTACAGCTGCAAAACCCCATCCCCAGGTTATTAATGGTACAGGCCCTAACCAGGTTTTATCCGGTAGAGCTCGATAATAAACTAATGGTCTAGGCAACGGTTCTTGGCGCCTAAAATGACGCTCATAAGCTGTCAAATTGTGAAAAGAAATATTAATTTGATTAAGAGTAAATAAGACTTTATTTACTTGTTGTTGAATATTTGCAAGGTATGGAGTATGGAATTTCACTCCTTTTAATTGTTTTTCCAAATATTGTTTGAAAGTGCGATTAGACCGTTCTACAATCGCTTGACCAGTAGAATTATAAGGAATACCATGAGTAAGAACAATGTTCCATGTGGAACAAAAATTAAGAAAAGAAATAGAAGTGTAAGCAGGAGCATTATTAGTTTTAAGACGACGTGGTCTACCAAGAGCGGTAATGGCAGAATATAGATGTGAGATGACATGAGAAGATGTTTCACCATGCTGAGGAGTTGCCCAAAGAACACCAGAATAAGTATCAACAGAAACATGAACATATTTCCAAGGAGGTAATTGAGGAGCGTGAGTCACATCCATTTGCCATAAATCATTGGATTGTAAACCTCGAGGATTGACACCAGAATGAGGAATATGAGAAAACCCAGTACCATCCAATTGCCATAAATCATTGGATTGTAAACCTCAAGGATTAACACCAGAATGAGGAATGTGAGAAAACCCAGTACAATGGGGGCAAGCAGCAACAATTTGTTGTGCTTGTGATAGAGAAATACCACAAGATCGAGCCAGACCCTTAGCATTTTGATGAAAGAATTGATGGCTTTGAAATGGATCAATAAAGAGTGAACACAAAGTAGAGGAATGTACGGCATGATCAACATAGTGATTACCTTCTGATAGAAATCCTGGTAAAGTAGAATGACTTCAAATATGGGCTATGAAATAAGGGTACTGTCGTTCCTGAAGCAGTTGTTGAAGAGTGAGGAAAAGAGCCATAAGATTAGCGTCAATCTTAGGTGCTAAGTAAGCTCCAGGGAGATTATGAACTAATTGGCAAACATAATGAGAATCAGAAATAATGTTAACAGCACTAGAAGAAAATTGCTGAAAGGCTAAAATGACAGCTGCTAATTCAGAACGTTGAGGCGTAGTTTGAGGAAGAGTATACTGAGTTCTCCATTCCAGAGAAGAATCGTCCTGAAAAGCAATAGCACCCCGAGTCTTTCCTCCATCCGTGAAAATGGTAGGAGCATGTTTCAAAGGCATAAATGATTGTAAAGTAATCAATTGTAAAGGTGCGGAAATAGTTAAGGTAAGACGGGAATCTTTGGGAAGATGAAAAGTAATCTCTCCTACAAAATCTGCCAAGGCCATTTGAAAAGATAAAACTGTCTGAAATGCAAATTCAAATTCAGATTTAGAAATAGGGAAAATGATTTTGAGAAGATCCTGGCCAACTCAAGCAAGTACCCGTGTACGACCAGTTGCACAAAACTCAGCTAAAGCCTGAGTATAAGGATAAATATTTTGATGAGGACCATGGGATAAATATAACCATTCTATAAGATAAATATGTTGCAAGGATAGCACAGCCAATACACCAGTAGGGGTTTGAGGGGTTGGCAGAAGCAATAAACTAAGACCCTGCATACTGGAAGGTATTCTATCCACAAATTGAGTTGTTAACGCTTTATTTATCAATTGAATAGCTTGATTAGCTTCCTGAGGGATTGATATAAGATCACTAGGATGTTTAGCTTTAGTTAATAATGTAAATAATGGACTTAATAGAGAAGTAGGTAATTTAAAGAAAGGGCGTACCCAATTGATAGTTCCCAGCAATTGCTGTAATTGAACTAAAGTAATAGGAGATTTGAGTTGTAATTGTGGAATAACTGGTGCAGCATAAGATTGAAACATCTTATGTCCTAGATACAAATAAGGAGCTTGTAGCTGAATTTTTTCTGGTGCAATGCTTAATCCATAGGGAAGATGACTATGCACCAAATGAGACATCCAATTAGGTGGAATAATAGGAGCAGCTATTAGGATATCATCCATATAATGGTATACAAGTGCTTGAGGATGAGAAATGCAAAAATCAGTTAGAGCTTGATCCACATAGAATTGACATAGAGTAGGACTATTAAGCATGCCTTGTGGTAAAACTCTCCATTGATATCGCTGTGTAGGTTGAGAATTGTTCAAAACTGGCACTGTAAAGGCAAATTTTTCTTTGTCTTTGTCACATAACGGTATGGTAAAAAAACAATCTTTCAAATCAATTATCATTAATTGATAATCATTTGGAATCAAATTAGGATTAGGAGTGCTACATTGAAGAGGACCCATAGGTTGAATACGAGCATTTACTGTGCGCAAATCATGTAAAAATCTCCATTTCCCACTTTTCTTTTTAATAACAAAAACAGGAGTATTCCATGGACTAGTGGAAATCTCAATATGTTTTGAAGATAATTGTTCTTGTACCAACACATGTAAGGCAGTAAGTTTTTCAATAGGAAGTGGCCATTGCTCAATCCAAACAGGCTCTTCATTCAGCCATGTAAGTGGAAGAGCAGTATACTTAGTCATTAATCACAAGGGTGGTGCCGAACTTCTAAGCAAGTCACGACCCCACAAGTTAACATGAATCGGGAGAACAAAGGGACAGAATGAAACAGTCACCTCTGAATCAGGTAAAGAAGCAATTAGGAAACGAGTACTTTGTTTAGCACCTTGTTGTCCCCCAACTCCCCATACACTGGGACAAGTTTCTCCTGGCCAGTCAGAAGGCCATTACTTATCAGAGATAACTGACACATCAGCTCCTGTATCTAGAATTCCCTCAAATAGCTTACCCTGAATAATCACCAGCTGACGTGGGCAACCTTCAGTAATGGGCGTAGTAAGCGCTGCTATAGTAGTATCCGTGGACCCAAAACCTCCTGTTCCTCGATTAATATCCCTACCCCCTGCAGGGGTGAGATGAGGAATAATTATCAGTTGAGCAGGGGCAATATTTTTAGATAAAATTTGAGGCAAATTGGTCCATAGTTGTACATATATAACGCCCGCATAATCTGCATCAATTACACCAGGTATTATAAAAATTCCCTTTTTCCCCATACTAGAACGAGGAAGGACTAGCCCAACATAGCCAGGTTTTAATGGACCAGATAATTGAGTAGGGATAATTTGAACTTCTGGAAATTTAAAGTGAACATCTTGTTGAAGATATGAATCCAAACCTGCACTCAATTTAGTAGCTGCTTTAGTATTATCAATAGTTAATGGCTGGAAGTCTCTGTTTGGACCAGGGCCAGAGACGGGCCCATCAGACAGTTTCCCGACCGACATTCATTAGCCCAATGAAATCCTTTCCCACATTTTGGACATTTTGTACGTGGTCGTGTTTTAACTCCAGACATAGAACGTGTCTGAGAATTATTATCCCTGCCAGGAGCTCTACATTCTTTCTTAAAATGTCCCTTCTTACCACAGTTGTAACAATTTCCTTGTGGTTTGTTACTTTGCCGCATGGCTGCAGCTAATAAATTAGCTTGATAACTAGGAGAACCTACATCTTGACAAATTTTAATCATATCAGCCAATTCAGGATTCTTTCCTAGTCCTATAATAGCTTTTCGACATTCTGAAATAGCATTTTCTTTAGCAAGTTTTATGAGTAACTCAGTTTGTGCTTCCTGATTATCTATTTGACGTTTCAAAGCCTCCTGCAAATGATTAATGAAGTCAGTATATGCTTCATTAGGTTTCTGTCGAATACTTGAAAAAGTTTGTGCCGGTTTACCTGTTGAGGGAACTCTCTGAAAGGCTTTAAAGGCGCATTCAGAAGCAATTTGCAAAGTTGGCGCAGGAAGAACAATTTGAGCATCTACATTAGCAAACTGACCTGACCCATATAATTGATCAGGTGTATATTGACCACCTGAAGCTGCCCCTTGGATAAGACATTGATGTCTATATTCACTATCCCAGACTATATATTGAGCAGGTGTAAGAAGCATTCGAATGGTAGTCTTCCAGTCTTCTGGAGTAAGAATATGATTTCTCATAGTAGCTTCTAACATACCTTGAACATAAGTACTTCCAATACCTATATCCCTAATTCCTTTGCGTAATTCTGTCAAAATAGGATACGATAAGGGTCGATATTCAACTATATTTCTTCCCTGAGCATCAAGTTGTCCAGTAACGTGAACTGGACAAACAGCAAGCATTTGAGTAATTTCATGAGGATCACCCTGTCCTTTTTCTAATTCCTCTTCTAACATTTTACGAATCAGTCCAGTATTTTTTACTATTGGAGGAGATTCATGAGATGACATTGGAGCCATAGGAAGAACAATTTGCAAAGGACTATATGGAGGAGGGGGATCTTTAGTAAGTTGACCCGTCATCTGATTTAATGGACTAACCTTTTCAACAGCATGACGACATTGATGCCAACAGTGAAGTATTTCTACTGCTGCACGAGGTTCTGAATGGAATGTTTTACCTATCCTTTCCCAATCCCGGATCTTCAAAGATCCACATTCAGGATACCAAGGACATTGTTTCCCTATCTCATTCACCAGAGTCTTAAGTTGAGTATCAGAAACGGACCCGCCGGATTTCTGTACTAAATACTTGAGTTCTTGAACATGCTTTTTCTGGGCATGAGATAGATTGCAACCCATACTCACCACGAAAAGGGATCCCGGAGGACAAAGGTGCACCGTGGGGTCTATTCCAGACGATGATGAGTAGGGTGGAGATTTCTTAGGAGGTCCCTGTTCAGGCACCAGATGTAGTAATCATGGACACGTAGACATGATTCTTGAGCAAAGCTTCCCGAGCTAAGAAGTCACCCTTCTCAGTCAGCTGTGTTTATTCTTATAGCAATCTTCTTGTGCACACAATTACAATGATTGGTTTACCCCAAAGATAGCTAACTAGTAACAATGTGATAATTGGTTAATAAAGAAACCTCTGAATCATACAGACAGATCATAGGTGAGCGCGTTATTGTATTGTGTTAGTTTAACCTTTACTCTTATATAGAACAATAGAAAGAGCTGAGTAAGTAACCTTTACTTTAAGTAAAACAGAGAGCAGAGTGTTTAGTCAAGATAGTCAAGATTGGTGTTCCATATCGTTGACAATAATTGACAATAACCTACATTTGACGATCTCAAATTATCTGTTGTAGCAGATAATTTTATGAACTATGCTTAGGTCATGCCGAAGGCGACATAGTTCTAAGTTTTCTAAGCCCAGAATTTCAAGTCTGGTGGCGTAACGTATTCTGTTGCGAGCAGAGGAGTGGAGGACTCTTCTTGTAAACTATCTCTGGACACGCTCTATTGTATTAATGTCTGATATGCAGTGTGGATCATCTCATCACCTTCCTTAACAAGCCGCCAAACAGGGGGCAGTGCCTGGTTAAGATGGTTTAGATTTGGGGGGAAAAGTCAGTTTGGACCTGAGTAATGCTGGGATGAGAGACCACTAGGAGATCCCAAGGCTGCCTGGCTAGAGTGGGGAGTCATAAAATCATTACTGGTGGAGGTGATGGCAGATATTAGCCCCCCCCGGAACTGGGCCTGCCTTGAGAATACAGGTAGTCCTCGACCTGCAACCACAATTGATCCCAAAATTTCAGTTGCTAAGTGAGACAGTTAAGTGAGTTTTACCCTAACCCTAACCTTTCCTGCCACGGTTGTTAAGTGAATCACTGCACTTATTTGATGTTAAATCAGTAACATTGTCGTTAAGTGAATTGGCTTTGCTGGTCGCAAAAGGGGATCATGTGACCCAGGACACTGCAACCGTCATAAATACGAGTCAGTTGCCAAGCGTCCAAATTTTGATCACGTGATCATGGGGATGCTGCAACGGTCGTAAGTGTGAAAAACAGTCGTAAGTCATTAATCCAGTGCTGTTGCAACCTTGAACGGCCACTAAACAAATGGTTGAAAAGTCGAGGACAGCCTGTACAGGTAGTCCTCGACTTACAACCACAATTGAGCCCAACCTTTCTGTTGTTAAGTGAGACATTTGTTAAGTGAGTTTTGCCCCATTTTATGACCTTTCTCGCCACCATTGTTAAGTGAATTGCTGCAGTTGATAAGTGAGTCACCCGGTTGTTAAGTGAATCTGGCTTCCCCGTCGACTTGGCTTGTGAGGTCATAAAAGGGGATCACCTGACCTTGGGACACAGCGACTGTCATAAATACGAACCATTTGCCAAGCGTCTGCAATTTGTATCACATGAACATGGAGAAGGTGCAAAGGTCATAACTGTGAAAAACGATCCTAAGTCACATTTTTCAGTGCCGCTGTAACTTTGAACGGTCACTAAACGGACTGTTGTAAGTCGAGGACTACCTGTAATTTTTTCCCCAACCTCCCTTTTGTGTTTTTATGTTTGCTCTCCGAAAATTTGCTTTCTTCTTCCCCTTTAGAAGTGCTACAGAATTACACAGGAGGCAACCTAACCGTGACTGGATCGACGGACACTGCGGGGATCTTCACCACCTATCCTGCCCCTTACGTGTCTCTGTGGAATGGCTTTCTACAGGAGGTTGGTGTCCTGGAACCGATGGCTAGAAGCGAGGGCCAGTTGGGTCCAGTGGTTGAGGCACTAGGCTAGAAGCCAGGAGACGATGAGTTCAAGTCCCGCCTTAGGTATGGAAGCCGGCTGGGTGACTTTGGGCCAATCAACTGGACATGGTGAGTTCTAGTTGTGCCTTAGGCATAAAAGCCAGCTGGGTGACTTTGGGAGAATCACCAGGAGACGGTGAGTTCTAGTTCCGCTTTAGGCATGAAAACTGGCTGGGTGACTTTGTGCCAATCACCAGGAGACAAGGAATTCTAGTCCCACCTTAGACATGAAAACTGGCTGGGTGACTGTGGGACAATCAATCGGAGATGGTGAGTTCTAGTCCCACTTTAGGCATGGAAGCCGGCTGGGTGACTTTGGGACAATCACTAGGAGATGGTGAGTTCTAGTCCCACTTTAGGCATGGAAGCCGGCTGGGTGACTTTGGGACAATCACTAGATGGTGAGTTCTAGTCCCCCCTTAAACATGAAACATGATAGGTGACTTTGGGCTAGTCTCTCACTCTCTCAGCCCAACCCACCTCACAGGGTTGTTGTTGTTGTGGAAAAAATAGGAGGGGAAAGGATTATTAGGTATGCTCACACCTTGAGTTATTTATAAAAATGATAAATACTAATTCATTAATTAAATGAATTTGCCAAAGCACAGGTTTAGCACAGCAAGGGGACGGAAGAGTGAACTCTTGCTATTCCGTCATCTTTTCTGGGCCAACCTGCTTAGTCCATCTGTGAATTGGTCACCATGGTTAGAAATGTTAAGACTGAGGCCATCATCAGAAGAGAGAACCATTCAGAGCTGGGGTGTCCACAGTGTCAACTGTCCGACTAGCAAACCCGAGAAAATTAGACACTCTCAAGAACCTTGAAATCCCAAAAGCAAAATTTCATTGGAGACACTATTTCGGTACTGAAGAATCAAAACCAACTCTGGTTTTTCCCGTGCAATGCATGCAGAGTTAAACAATAGCTTTTTTCTCCCCACCCTCGGTTGGTCACATTGTCTAATTATGAAACGTCCTTTTGTTTTGAGATCTGCTCACTTTACTGATGGACACCTACATCAGTGGCCTTGGTTCTCACAGTCCATCTCTGGCGCGTCTGCATTCTTTCTCCCTTTCCCTCCACCCGTTCTTTGGCAAGTTGAATAGCGGTAAGACCTCAACATTTCCAAAGCAGTTCAACCTTGACACACAGAGGACTGAGATGTTCTGGGGATTGGTGGCTTCGCCAAAGGGATTTTAGAAATTGTTAAAAGTCTGTAGAGATTCTCAGTCCTCCAGATCATGGTTGTCCCAAAGGTGCTTTTTTCAGGAGGCAACTGGACTTTCTGTTTTTTTCTTTGATGATGTTTCGCTTCTCATCCAAGAAGCTTCTTCAGCTCTGACTGGATGGTGGGGAATGGAAAAAAAGCATCTTTTGTACAATCATGACCTGGATGACTGAGAATCTCTACAGACGTTTAGCTATACAATTTGGGATGAATACCCTTTGAATGGTGTGGAAGTATGAACGGATTTCCAGAGGAAAAATGGCAGACTGCAGGAACCAGGAGACCACTCAGGTGAAGATACAGATAAACCTCCAAATGCTTCAATGACCCTCTAAAAGGATGCAAATGACCAGCTGTCTGCAAGGAATATAAATCCTTCCATTCTCCACCATCCAGTCAGAGCTGAAGAAGCTTCTTGGATGAGAAGCGAAACGTCTTCAAAAGAAAAAACAAGAAAGTCCAGTTGCCTCCTGAAAAAGCACATTTGGGATTTATAAGTTGTTTTATGCAGCATTTGGGAAGGGGGGATGGGACCTCTGTCCCACAGTTGGCTTTAAACCTTTTGCTGATCCACAGAAAAAGGAACAAATTTTGCTTCTTGATGGACAGTTCAAGAAGTGGCTTCCATTTTGAGATCCATCAGAGGACTCTAGGTTTGGAGGCCCTCGGATCAGGGGTTGGGTCATCAAGAACCCTGACCTGTTGGGCCATCCAGAGAGGACTTGTTGAGCTGAGGGGGCGACACCCTTGTCCTCACATTATGACATCCCTTTTTCCTTCGTTCTTCCTTGTTTTTTTTAATGCGCCATTAGATAGTTGGGTAACATTGCTCCATAATTTTTGGTTTATTCATTAAGATGATGGGTTTCTTTGTATGACCATTACCGTCTCAGAATTGGAACAAAGCTTACAAGTAATTTAATCCTAACTCCTGCTCAGTGCAGGATCTGCTGGTTCATAACTTCCCAGCCTGTTGGAAGCTCTATAGCAGGGGTCTCCAAACTCGGCCACTTTAAGACTTGTGGAATTCAACTCCCAGAATTCCCCAGCTGGGGAATTCTGGGAGTTGAAGTCCACAAGTCTTAAAGTGACCAAGTTTGGAGACCCCTGCTCTATAGCAAAGAAGTAGTCAGCAATTCGTGTGACAATCCAATCCAGTGTTTTGATGGCTTGTAGAAGTCAGGAAGATCTTCTTGATATCTACCGGGTAGACTCGTCCAACTCATTGATTTTTGTCTTGTCTTGCTTTACTGGGAACAGCTTCCATCCTGCGACGATATTTGTAACACCATCAAACATCCACATCTGCCTATCCAAGGTCCTTGGTAAGGACTCGATAGGTAGACAAAAATGCCAAATCCAGTCTGAACATCTGGCAGACTGCGATGATCAATAATAATAATGTTATGTAGCAATAATAAGCAAAATGCGTAATTTTTTTCACAGCTAAAAAGCCACTGTCAAATCAAACAACTAGGATTCTCACTGAGAAGGGGATTAATATATGGCATATATCCTTACTCTAATCATGATGGTAGTCTAGAAATTTTGAGGAATGACTTTCAGACCATTATTTGCTTAATTTTTCATTTTTAACAGTATTTCAGCCAACAAGCATAACAGTTTAAAATATTTCAGCTTACAAACCATTTCTCATCAAGAAATTGCAGTATGTTATGTCTAGAATTCATCATGAAGTGATAAATCAAATTAATCTTTCAACCACAGCAAAGGCTAGAGAATCAAAACTTTTTTTTGCAGTCCTAGCAATTTTTGATAGCTTTGTAAAATATGTATTTTCCCCATTCTACATTTATATGACAATTTTATATTTTTGAATTGGTAGCATATATTTGTTTTTGACTCTCAGCAAATCATTTGAAGATTTCAAATTCAACTACAAAATATTCATAGAGGACCTAATATGCATCCTGTAAGCAACCTAAACCTATTTACATTTAGTCTTAAACAAACTTGCTGAACTGTATGTAATTTCCTCATTTAAAAAAAGGACAGGAACTATGCCTATTTTTCAGCCACCTATCATCCATGGCTGTTACAGCGATGTAGTCCTATGCATTCTCATCTGGCAGCAGGTTTCATTAAACAGAGGAATTTTTACAGTAAATTGCTGATAGTAAATTGTCTTCATATCCTGCAATATTTATTTTATAAGAATGGCACCTCTGGAAGAGATGTCACCTGGAATCAAAATAGATGGTCAAAACAGTATCAGTTTGATAACTTTTTAGCCTGAAAGAAAACTCTGAAAGTTAGTCATGAAAATAACAAGAAAATTTACTATCCAAGTTAAAGTTAAATATTAAGTCAAAGGTAGTAGGATTTCTGCAATGCTTAGTGACCATAATGTGGATGGCAAAGAAGTAAAAGTAGTCGTTTTGTTTCCTTGGTTTCAAGAAGGTAAGATTGTCACAGTGCTAGAGAAGTAGATTCATCCCAAGTAGAAGAGCAATGTCACATTTTCTGTAGACAAGATAATGAAGAATTTCTATAAAAAAAATCAGAATCCTAAAGGCTTGTGCAAGTTGAATAAGAAAGACGGAAAGAACTCCTTCAGATACTTTGAGTTATATATTTTAAAAACTAGATAATTTTAGAGACAAATATTACGAATTGACTGCAGTCAATAAAAGTTGGCAGCTCCCTTGAGGGGAAGACCAATAAGCAGAAACTCAGGACATGTGGTGACAGGTTGGGGGGGGGGGGAGTTATGCTTAGGAGACTGAGGAAAGTAGAACGGGGAAGTCAACGGACACATTGATGGATGGGAGTCATGGGACTAAGCTATGTGCTATTCCAGAGACGGCTCGAGATAGCGAGCATTCTCCACGCGCTCAATAGGAGTTCTGCACACAGCACCTAATCAAGGAAATTACCATCAGAACGAGGATTCCAAATGCCGTTTCTTTACCACAAAAGCGACCTCGGCGACAATATGATTGGCTCAACGCTAGAAAGGCAGTAACAAGCCCCGCCTCTTATCTTCCCGCGTCACCTCGCGCTTCGATTCCCATTCCAACGCGGCGATCCCTTTTCCGCATTCCCGTGGTGCTTAGCGACGAAAACCTAAACCGATGAGGGGTCCGACCTGCAGTTTACAAAATGGAAAGGTAAAAAGTGCATACGGATCCCGAGAGGTCTCAAATAAAAGCAAAGGGGCGGGGCAATAGTACCGAGGCGCCATTTTTAAACAGCCGAGCAGGCACCCGACGCTTGCTCTGAACTGGTAGGTGAGGGAAAGGGCGAAAAGGGGCCGGTAGGGTTAGGCTACTTCCCGAGACATTTGGCGACCCACGGGTTTTTTCTTCAAATGTGACTTTATTGCAAAATTTCGTAATGTACAGGGTTGTTTTTAATGAACTCATACGCTTTCGCGTTAAGTCTGCGACAGCCTTTCCCGGTCTACCAAATATTATCTTTCCTTGGCTGGAAACACTCGAATTTATAATGCTGATACTTCAGAAATGACGCTTTCTTTTGCTGAGCGATGAGGAGAAAAAAAAATACTATCGGGTGTGGTCTTTTACCTGATAATCACTTGAACGTTGGGGAGTTGATCTGTACAACTTAGGGAAAATTGATGTAAGACATCTCAACTGCGGAAATCTCCACAAGAACCCTTTATTGATATCCTAAAACAGACTCCAGGCCTTTGCATGCTCATTGGGTGGAGGTGGGAATTACTGGGGTTTATATCTGAGCAGCTGCTTATGAGATTGTGCTGGATAAGATTTACTGTGACAGGATCTTTCACCACCTGAAGTTTAGGAGGAAAAAAGGCAGGAAAGCTTTGTATTGTAACACTCAACTACTTGCTTATTTTTGTATGTAAAACAAAATTCTGCAAACATTTGCTTCTATCCTTGGTTAGGTTGATAGTGATAATAAGAATATCATATAAATGATAGATTTATACTGATAATTATACCCAAAATACGTTATCTAAAATGACTCTCAATTTTCCTTGTTAAGCCACCTTGATGCTTGTTTTGATGTTGCTGTTTTTTGAGTCCTGAAACAGAGTTTTTTGTACGTTCATTACACAAACCCCTTAAAATGCTCAATTAGTGTTTTGTATTCACTCTTTTATTCTCATGAATAAAACAAACAATTTCATCAGAATTAGAACTGGACAAGGAATAAAAAACCACTTCTTAAAAGATCTATAACTTTCACCATAGCTTCTTGACATAGGCTTGCTTTTATTGCAACAGTGATTTTTAGCTTTGCTGTTAGTATCACAAAAACTTTCCATTTTAAAATAATGGATCAAAAAACCGGACTTCATTAACAGACTAAGCCAATATTATTCCACGCTGCAAGGCTCTAGGCCTGCAACTGTGATTGGTAAATTGTTTTAAGAAACAGAATTAGCAACTTTCAAATTTCACTTTAGACTTGGCACAAGCTTAGGCAGAGTGGAATTGCTCTCAAAGCCTACTTTGCAGAAGCCAGCTGCTCCCAGGACAAGCCTGTTCAGCTTTTTTTTTAAAAAAAATCCTCCCCCTAAATTGCTTGCAATCAAACCCTGAATTGGGTGTGATCCACAATTTGGGCACCTGTACTGTGATTTCTTTAGTGTATTCTTATGAAGGTAGTCATTTTTGGTCATCCATAATCCATAGTTTAGAATTGTATACAAATCCAATGAATTGTACTTTATTAAGTAATCCAGTTGAGTATGTTTCAGTAGTTTGTATGCAAAGGAAGAGGTGTTCAAAAGTGAAAGAAGGGGATAGGTATCCTCATCTACTTTTGGTTCTGGCTATAATATTGCTTAATTCAGTGAAGTCTCATTGTACAACCCCAGCTGTAATGGAGTGTGTCCCAATTGAAAATAAATTACCCATATTTTAGGCTAGAGAAATTATTTTATTTTTATTTCTAAGTATTTATTAAAAAAAATCCCACAAGATGTCAGTAAAATTTGAATAATTTTATTATTTTTTCTTACTAAATCATTATGTTTAATAGTTAATATACAATTTTAAAAACAGTTTACAAAGAAACAAAACTAAATTTGAGCATTATATCATAAGTAAAATGTTTAAATAGGGAGCCCCCTACATATTATTACTGTATACAGTGGTACCTCAGTACTTGATGTTAATTGGTTCCAGGAGACATGCTGAGTACTAAAACCAATGAGTGCCAAAATAAACCAGGTGACTTACCACGTGACCCTTTGTTTTGGCTGGGAGGAACTTTTTGACTATCCTTTTTCCTATGTCAATGACCTTCCCAGCGTGGCCGACTTCCTATCCGCCCTCTGTGGATAGGAAGCCCCCTTCTTCCTTTTGCACCACACCAAATACTAAAGAAACTACGAATAATGGGACAATATTTTCACATCAAAATGCGTCAAGTACCAAATTCGATGAGTTTTGAAGCAGTCGAATACCAAAGTACCATTGTAGTTATCATATATTTGGTATTTATATTTAATAGTTAGATCGGTATCCGATCTTTTCCCAGGAACTCAAGGCAGTATGCAAAGTACTCACTATAATTTTTCTCACATACCGTCTTGAGAAGTAGGTTTAGTTAAAAAAGAGTGACCAACTTAAAGTCATGCAGCAAGCTTCTCTACCTTAGTCTTATTCATTATGGCAGCTCTATTTTTAATGTCCATAATATTCAGTTGAAAATCCATATATTTCAGACAATTTATAGGTAGCAGTGCTGCACAACCCAGGGTAGAAAGGTATTTTAAGGATGAAAATACAAAATGTTTTACAATTTAAAAAAAATCACCGCAAAAAAAAGCCCTGTTCTATTTCAAAGTTTGAGATTTTATCTTTTAAAAATATGTATTTCTTAAAATAATTTTAAATCCTGAAAAGGTATAATATGGCCTACTGTACTCTGTATACTCTGTTACTTTTAGGTTTAGCGCTCATATCAATAGGTTATTTTAGCAAGAATAGAAGTAAGGGATTCAGATGTTATAATAGCGGAATTTATGTATAGTTAAGCCAGATACATTCTCATCAAAGGACATGGTCAACTTGATTGGCTTTCATGCAAAGTTCACAGTATCCCTCAGGAATAGCTCTTTTATACCCATAGGGACAGCCAATACTCTTGTAAAGAAAAAAAAGTTCAGATAATGGTGAATTGCATGTATTGTTCACAATTTAGCATATTTGGTTTACTTTGAATTGAATTGTAATGCATGAATATAGATTCTTAGTGAACGTCTGTTTTTTGGTGGCAAAATGAAGTTTTGCAACATGTATTTAAGAGAGTTTTTTTTATCATGATGTACTAACTATTAATTGGGTGCTTTTTTGTTTGTACAGATAATTTGGTCTCTGGGGATGTCCTTATGAGAGAAAGCAGTCTCTATGACGGTGATAGTCTTGCACTGACAGCATTTTTACCTGATTGTCATCTCATTAGTATTCAGTCAAAATGGATGCTTTGCCGAATATCCTCTCTCCAGTGGGAGGGAGTGGTGATCTTGTCAGTTCACAAGTAGAAGTGCAAAAACTGTTAATTGATGAAAGGATGCGGTGTGAACATCATAAAACAAATTATCAAACACTAAAAGCAGAACATACTAGGTATCACATTTACTTTAATAAAAATGTATTGATTGCAATAGATTGAATATATCAAAGCTATTTCATGAACTTGTTATAGTAATGTGGTTTAAAAAGTTGAATTTGTATGATAAGCTATAACACAAGAACAGTTTGCCCACAGAACAAGTGGCTGTAAGAAGCAATTCTAATGCTATTACCTTGTGTAAAATAGATATTAGTTTCTTGATCTTGAGTTTACTATGGAGAAAAGCACTTTTACTATTTTAAGCCTTATTAACATGTTTTAGCTTGAAAAAATATTTTTAGTTGTCATATTTTATTAACTTAAGTAGATGTATTTGAAACGGTTATGCCTCAGTTTATTCTATTTCTCTTCCTTTGTTATTTTTGCTGCAAGTTATGGATGATTAGTCTTTTGCAAAACCTTTGGTAAAAGTCTCCTCTTCATGCACATTACAAAGCATAAAACAGCTACTTTGCTGCCTTTATAATCCCCTAACATTTTCTGGGCGTATGTGAAGGACATTTCTGAGGTAACTGGTGAAGCAAAGTGAGTACTGCTTAGCTTTGCCAGTTGTCCATGATAAAGTATCTTCTCTCTCTGTGTGTGCATGTACAGAAGTCCTTGAAAGGGCTAAAAAGTAGCAATACCAAGCCTTCAAGTACCTCCTTCATGCACATATTTGTTGCATAATTTAAAATTTTATGCTTCTTTTTGCAGGCTACTTGATGAATATACCAAATCACAAAGTGAGTTGAAACAACTGTTACATGAAAAGCAAACTGTCCATGACAAATTTCAGTTGCTGCTTGCTGAACTTAGAGGAGAATTATTAGATAAAACTAGAGAAGCAGAGGAATTAAAATTACAAGTAAGACAATATTTCCAAGTTTTGAAAATATTAAATTTCTGGTATATTGTTCAATATCATAACCTATAGGCCTGATAATTTATAGCAAGTTTTCATCAGTGACTATTTTTGTTAAGTAGACTAGTATGTCAAGAATTGCTATGGCTAATCAAGGCGGAAGGTTACTTTTTCCAGTTAAGTGTAGGATTTTCATATTATTTTTGGCCATTTCAAACCATTTGCCAGCATTAAGAAGGACTGCTGCTGCAGTAGAATCTTTAGACTTTCTTTGGATTAATAGAACTAGTTTCATTTTTTAAAGAATTAAAGTATTTTACTATTGCAGTGTGTCATAATGAAATACCATGAGTATTTTTCAGCCAATATGGGGAACAAACGAAGGGCCTAGAGCAGGGGTTGTTAGAGTTTGCAGCGATCCAACCAGCACACAAGTAAATAATTCAGCAGGATTCATTTATAGAAGAAACTTCTTTATATACAATAATATAAAACATGATGCATGTACATAATACTCATGCAGCAGAAGCCAGAACCAGAACAACCAGAACTCAGAATCCAGAAGCACAGAAGCAAGAATCACAGAATCTATAATCCAAGGACAAACTAACTCTTATATACAGACCAGTTAAGCTAAGCCACGCCCAGGCTCCGAGCCGTCTCCCATGGCTCACAACAGATCCTGTTTCTTAGTCACCAAACAGTTCCCATTGGCTGACTTGTTGTTATGGCTATCCCAGCTCATAATTTCTCATACACTGACAGGGTTGTCAAACTCAGGGGCCGGATCCAGCCCGCGGGGTGCTTAGATCTGGCCTGCGGGGCCGTCCTGGAAACAATGAAGGACCGGCCTCCGGTGCTTCTGCCAGCCAAAACAGCTCAGGAGGGCCGCACACAGCCCTCCCGAGCTCCATTTTGCTGGCAGAGGGTTGCAGGAGGCCATGACAGCGCTCAGGCCACCAAAGGCGCCCCAACACAAGTGACGTCGAGCTGGCCATGCCCAACCTTGGCCACGCCCACCCCAGCCCCCCAAGGTCAAACACAACCCTGATGCGGCCCTCAATGAAATTGAGTTTGACACCCCTGGCCTAGAGTATTATCTTTGGGAATGTTTGGGAAAGAGCCGAGGTGGCGCAGTGGTTAGAGTGCAGCACTGCAGGCTACTTCAGCTGACTGCTAGCTGCAGTTCAGCGGTTCAAATCTCACCGGCTCAAGGTTGACTCAGCCTTCCATCCTTCCGAGGTGGGTAAAATGAGGACCCAGATTGTTGGGGGCAATATGCTAACTCTGTAAACCGCTTAGAGAGGGCTGTAAAGCACTATGAAGCGGTATATAAGTCTAATTGCTATTGCTATTGCTAATGTTATACTTGCAGACTTTCCTTTCTTTACACATCTCAAAAAAATTGCCATTGCATATTCTTAAAAAGCAAATATCATAGGCTGTCACAGTTCTCTGTGGTTTATCATGCCAACTTAGTTTGATTATTATCCACATTCAACTTTTTTGGGATAGTTGAAGAATTGTGTAAAATTATGCTTCTTTTGTAAATGTTTTACTCATCCGTTTTTGTTTCTAGATTAGAAAATCTAGATTTGATTAGTAATAATTTAAGAGAATTAATTTTATGGCTTGTAGACCTAAGAGGGTTTGCAATTTGGGTCATATAAATGATGTTTTATACTATTATTCCTCCAAAAGCTGATAGAAGCTATATTATTCTTCCTGTTTTCATTTTATCCTCATGAAATTAATGCAGGATGAAAGATAGTTGCTGGACTTGCACATCATGTAAAGTCATTTTATGGGGTTTTGGTGTTATGTTTTACTAAATGAGTTGGGCAAATTTAGCACTATAATTTCTTTGCCCCACGGATTCCTTCCCACTAACCCAAATTCTGTTCCCAGGGCCTCTGCTGTTAACCTTGGCTGGGTTCTGTAGTGTACTTGCTTCTTCCCATTCCTGCAATCTGTGTGGTCGCTCTACTCACATCATCAAGTAATGGCTAATGCCCTGTGACTCCCTTCAAATGTGCTTGTCCCCTAGATCTTCCCTCACAAAACGTTGGGAGATAAAATGAAATAGAGACCCGCTGAAAGTCATCCAGTCATCTAGTAAATACTTCAGTACCACTGCAATTTAGTTATTTGCTTTATAGCTACTTCTACCGTCCTGTAGGTAATAACTCCCCAGAAGCTCGAATTGCTGAAAGCACAAATACATCATGAATTAGAAACACCTGTGAGAGAACGCTTTTGCAAGCTGGATGAAGTAAGTAAAATGGAAAGAATTTTATTATAACTTGTTAAACATTTACTGAAACTATGAAAGCAAGATTATTTGGCAGATTTATTCCATTGATGAGAAGTTTTTTTAATGGATAACTCAGACATCTCCTAATCAAATGCTGCCTAAGTTGTATGGCTAATTTGAAATTATATGAGTTGTGTACTTTTAAGGTTTTCTCATTATCAGTTGTTTTCCAGGCTTCCTAAATGCTTCATGTTTTTCTTCAAAATCCCGTTAAATATATTGCATCCTCTATAAAACTGAGGCCTAAGGCAAACATTAAAAATCTTATGATTTCAGGTTTTGGTTAATATAGTGACACCTGTATAAGTGTAATATTTATTACAGACTAGTGGGATAATGAAAATAGGTTGAAATCTACAATGGACCAAACCGTCTACAAGAAAAGGCAGAGAAAGTCTCACAATGGTTATCCGGCATGGCTCTATTTCATGGCAATATAACTTAGCTATGATTATACAGGTAGTCCTTGATTTATGGATGTAATTGAACCCGTAATTGCAGTTTGTAAATTGTTGTGGTTGCAAGTCAAGGGATCACATGACTGGACCATATTTGACATTTTAAACCACAATTAAGATTGATAATATTTATTTGATTATTTCTCGATGACTTAAGCAATTTAAACAGAGTTTTAATTATTTTTAATCAACACTGTATAAATATCACTATTAGAATAATATAACGTATCTTTTACATCAATGAAATAATGTTTAATGTTTTAAAAAATCCACTAATATTAAGCATAACCAATCCTATAGTTCAAATGTTAGGTTTAACCAATATTTTTAAGAAGTTTGTCCATATTTTGGTTTCTAATAAGTCCTGTTCCTTTCCAGTGTAGCATGTTTGACATTTTATTTACATCATTTATATAGCTGCCCATTTCACACAAGTAATTCTGGGCAGTTTACAAGATTGGAAACCAAGCAAGCTCTCTCAAACATAACATAACAACATGGAGAACTTGAAATAGTTTGCTTTTAAAAAGAGACGAAACTCTTTCCAGGAGGTTGACACCAGGGGTTGATTAATTGAGCTCCAAAAAGAAACTCTGCAACATCTTGACCTCAAATGATTTTAATGTTGCTGGGAAGTACTATGAAGCACAAGCAGCTTTCCTTACAACTCTTATTAGGCATTTAGTAAGCTGTTAGTATAAAAATACTTCATGTGGTACTTCAGTAAGAACACTAAAATAATAAAAACTTACAATTCTAATTCTATTTATGCTACATATAATTTGTCCATTGGGAAGGCCAAATTTTTGTATTTTTGTTTGCTTTGCTCCAGTTGAATCACACATGCTGTTTTTAATTTAGGAAGTAGAAAAATATAGAACAGAATATAACAAACTTCGTTATGAACATACTTTCCTCAAATCAGAATTTGAACATCAGAGAGAAGAGCATGCCCGTGTATTAGAAGAAAATAAAATAAGATACGAAGCTGAGGTAAGTCCTAATATAAAATTATATCAGTAGAATCATATTTTAGATTTTTTAAAAAGAGATTGATCGACGTATCCAGCTTACAATATGATTCCGTGTTTGTTGGTAACTTCATTTTTGTTTTCATTGAGATTAATCCCAAATAGGTTTGCTTAGGATTTTGATTTTAAATCGTAATCATGCTTTGAGATGTGTAAGTGGATTACTTTGTTTTTCTTCTTTTCATTTGTGAAATGAAAGTAATAGGGCTGTATGGTGAACATAATTTTCAGTTCAGGGTCCATTTCAGAAAAAACTGTTTCTGCTCAGATTGAAACAGGCTGTCTGCTTTAGCTTGATCCAAGACAAGATTTATCCCTCTGACTATCATGCAGGGAACACAAATGGCTCGTCTTTTCCCCTTATGGAATGGAATAACCTTTGAAGGAATGTAAGGAAACTGAGAAATTGAAGACTGCCTAAGTGTTGGTTATTTAGGCTGAAAGAGTCAAAAGTGATGAAAAGATTTTTGCAAATGTTTATTTAAAGAGTGTGTGGGAAAAGGTACTGCAATGCACAACGGACATTGGGCAGCAGTATTACTGGCAATGTGCAGGGTGCTACTATTACTGCTGCTTCTGTGGTGGGAAGAGCGCTATAAATTGGCACAGTGAATCATTTTCTGATTATAAAATTGATAAAGTAAGCTATTTGTCTCTATCATCTTCCTAATCCTGGTGTTTTATTAAAAATTAACAAAAAGGAATGATTTTTTTTACAAACAAATGATTCTCAGATTGAGCGACTTCCCCTTTATAGTAAAGTATAGAACAGTAAAGAACAGAATCATTCATAAAATATTTCTAATTTTGGGATCCTCTTAACACATAATCATGTCCTGCTGGATCAGACCCCTGGCCCATGTACTCCAGCAGTCTGTTTTTACAGTAGCAAATGAACTATACAAGGAAGTCCATTAGTCTCCCAGCAAGAAGCAGTAATCATCCCCTTGACTTCCATGAATTGATCCAAACTTTTTTGAAATTAGCCATATAGATAGAAAATCAGTTTGGAATAGAGGTGAAGGCACCAGACTAGAAACTGGGAGACCAGGAGTTCTAGCTCTGCCTTAGACACAAAGCCAGCTGGATGACTTGGGCCAGTCTTTCAGCCCTAGCAAGCTGCTTCGGAAACCTTGCCAAAAAAAACCTGCAGAGACATGTCTAGGCAGTTGCCAGGAGTCAAGAGTGATTCAATGGCACACACAGACACGTAAACTTGTAGCTAGCTTCACATCTCGTGGTAGCAAATCCCAAAGTTTAATTATGCCTTGAGTAAAAAAAAAAATTGTCCTGATTCTTCCAGGATTCAATTTAGAACAATTTAGTGTCATCAGCAAACTTGGCTATTCCTCTAATGTTTGATTGTAGATCCTTTAAAAATTTGGGGAAAATGTTAGAAACGTTTTTTTTGAAACGTCCTAGGCCTTTTCTGTCTCTGTGGATACAGATTAAGTCTAAATCTGCCTGCTTGTGAATTCGTTTTTCAGATTTTGTCTGGATTTGATACATAGATCTGATTTAACAGATGTACTCATACTTTAGAAGTATTCTTTCTATGCTTTATACTTTGAATGTCCCCGTCTTCCCGCCATTCCCTGATGCTAGTTGCTTATCAACCACATTTCCTCTTTGATAGCTATTTTAATAAAGTATGATGAGGTCTGGTCAAAACATAAATCTCATGTGTGATGGATTCTTGTATTTTCATTTTCCCATATATTGTAAGCTTTGATATTGCTCCATATGTGACTACCCTGAGGATAGTGTTGGGACGTTACTGTTTTCTGTTCAAATTCTAATAGGTAACAAGGCTGGATAAAGATAAAGAAGAATTGCATAATCAACTGCTTAGTATTGATCCTACAAGAGATAACAAGCGTGTTGAAGCACTGTTAAGAGAAAAGGCCCAACTATTGCAGAAATTGAAGGGATTAGAAGCTGAAGTAACAGAACTAAGAGCACAGAGAGAAAATTCTGGCGTGCAAGCAGAAAATGTGCAAAGAATACAGTTGCGACAGTTAGCTGAGATGCAAGCTACAATGAGAACTTTGGAGGTAAAAAAACCCATCTGAATTGTTTCTGTATAGGCATAATAAAAATGCACGCTATGTGTATGAATTTCTAGAATTTGGTCAATGGTCTAAATGCACATCAGGCTATCAATCAGTGAATAGTAATGATCAACCTTTTTTTAAAATAGGAAACAACATTGTACAGTACTGTAAAATGTATAAATGGTTCCTTTTACACTGGTGAGATATTATGTGACTAAGTTTTCATTGTTGTCTTCTGAGAAGAGGCTTCTTGGTATCTGAAAGAGAACTAGATTCTGTAACAACTTTATTCCATATAGTATCAAATTTGTTAACTCTCAAGACTTTTTTCCATTAGGTATTGAAAATGGACTGTGATTATAAGTTTTTGTGCCATTTTTGTATAACTTGGCATGATTTTTGGTATTATTACCGTGTTTCCCCGAAAATAAGACAGGGGCTTATATTTTTTTGACCCCCCAAATATGGCCTCGGCCTTATTATCGGGGGGGGCCTTATTATTTTGGGGGTGCAGTAGGCGGCGAGCGTGGGTCTGCATGTCCCATCGCCGCTGCCTCGCCTCCCCTCCCTTCCGCCACCGCCTCGTGGAGCAGGACTCAGTAAGGCTTGTGCCGTTGCATGCACGAACTGCAGGACTGCCGCAAACTTCATCATACTGGCACAGCTGGGGTCCTTCTGCCGTTGGTGCATGTAAGGGCACAACAGGCCTTGCAGAGTCCTGCTCCACGAGGCAGCGGCGGTGGCGGGACGAGTCTCACAGAGACTCATTTCTGGCAGGTGGAACATGTTGGGCCGTGAGACGCACGTCCTACCTGGGACTTGTAGCTCCGTCACGTTCCTTGGCGTTGTGTCCAGAGAAGCCCATGGTAAAAGAAAACTTCTCGCGAGTTCAATCAAACTTCTTGATCTCGCGAGAAGTTTTCTTTTACAACGTGCTTCCCTGGACACAACGGCAAGGAACACGACGGAGCTACAAGTCCCAGGTAGGACGCACGTCTCGCGGCCCGC
>QLTV01000769.1:1182251-1203901 GCA_003457575.1 Thermophis baileyi | reverse complement strand
CCCCCTGCTGGCCCGCGGGGGCAGGGGCGCGTTTGAAAACGCTGGCAGAGGCAGAGCCCAGCGGAGCCGAGCAGTCTCGCGGGGTGTGCATGCACCCACCTCTCTCTCGCTCTCTCTCTCTTTCTCCCTCCCAGCCAAGAGTGCCCACCGCAAAAAAGCAGCTCCCGGCCGGGAGAGAGCGAGAGAGGGGTGGGTGCATGCACACCCCGCGGGACTGCCTCGGCTCCTCTGGGCTCTGCCTCTGCCAGCATTTTGAAGCGCTCCTGCCTGCGATGGGGCGGCGAGGCAGGCATCAAGGCTCCCCTTCTCTTCCTCGGAGGCAGGAGCGCGTTTGAAAACGCTGGCAGAGGCAGAACCCAGAGGAGCCGAGCAATCTCGTGGGGTGTGCGTGCCCTCGACTCTCACTTGCTCTCGCTCTCCCGGCCAAAAAAGTGCCCGCAGCAAAAAGAGCGCCTCCCGGCATGCCCCCCCCTTTCCCCCCGGAAAGTAATGGGGGGGCTTATTTTCGGGGGGTGGCTTATTTCAACGCATGTCCCGAAAAGCCCTGTTGGGCTTATTATCGGGACATGTCTTATTTTCGGGGAAACACGGTATATTGTTATTCTTGGAATGGTGACATTGTTCAGTGGGTGACGTTCCTTCTTTTGAGAACGGTGCATTGGAATTTCATTTTAATGTGTGTTGTTGTGTAGACAGGTAAATGGCAATAAAGGTTATCTTATCTTAATCATATTTTTGGAAATTTCTTAACTTTACACCTATATAGTTATGTATGCATAGTGTAGTAGAAGAAGCTTTTTCTCCCTCAAATTCTGCACATCATAATCCTTAATCATTATCTTCTGATTCTTAAAGTTAACTCTTAAGGATTTCAGAAAGTAATTGCTTATAAACTGTTCTTTTTAAAAGTTGTGGGTTATTTTCAGCTATGAAGTCTAATATTCTTTGGAGAATTGGGTGACACAGTCCTTTCCTTAAATCATAACTAGCACTAAGCATAGTTCTGAGCTATAATAAATTGCCATTAAAAATTAAAGTCATCTGGAAGAGAGAAATGATGGAAAGAAATCATACACGACAAGATTCTTGCACATTGTGCTAGATCATGATTTAATGTTGCATGCTAGCTAGACTATTTTATTACATTAGATAAGCTTATATAAACTAGATGACTTATTTTCCTTAATCTTTTCCCCCACACCCCCTCCTTCTTTTATCTTGACTACTATCAGCAATCTGTAAAATCACAAGTGCTTTTGAAACAGGTTTGGGAGCACTCAAAACAATATGTTTCATATACCAGTATGGAGCTACTATTCCCTATTCTATGGTAGTTCTCTTTGGTTCCAAACTGATGGAGTTTCAATTGAGCTTGCTGAGGTTTTTTTGTTTTTTAACAGTTGTACAAATATCTATTTTTCCTTTGTAAAAGGCACAATAACCATCATAGCCTCACAAAGTTAAAAACCATTGTTATCCAAATGGACATACACCGTAATGTTAATAAAAATATATTTGGATAAATACTCAAGACTACAACCTAAAGATAATGTAAGATAATATAAAGATAATTTAATTTACATCAGTAGAAATGCTTCAATGTAAACAAGTTTCAGAATATAGTTCAAATAATTTCTCCCAACGAATTCAATTTATTAATACCTTTTTTTTCTAATTTTAAGGCAGAAAAACAATCTGGTAAGTTGCAGCTTGAACGCATTGAAAAAGAATTACAGATAAGCAGTGAACAAAATACAGACTTAATAGGCAAGCTTCACAAAGCTGAACGAGAGATTGATGCCTTGAATACTAAAGTAAGTATTTTATGTAGTCTAGCATGTATGTTCAGGTATATTGAAGGAGACATGTCTAATGGGGCCATATTTAATAGCTGTTATTATGAACCAATGAAGCTGCCTTATGTCAAATCAGAATGTTGGTTGATCTCAGTGTTATCATATCCAAGATTTAGTTCTCATTTGAAGTAGTTATACTGATTCTGGCCGAGTCATTTCTCCCAACAAATCCAAACTCAAATGATAAAATATTCTTTCATTTGACAATTTTCCATTCACCTGGAAAAGTAGATGTCCTGGAGAATTTGAGTTTAGCTTTTATTTTGACATATTCACTTTCTATTTGGAAGATATGGAGAACATATAATAACATTTAGTCATGTGAATCCTCATTGTCAATACAGTACAGTGTTAGAGTTTAGATTCCCATCTCTAAAAATCTGGAAGACCACCAGGTGGCAGCAAAGATACATATAATTCTTGCAGCCCTGACCCAAAAATAGTCCCATGCCTAATTTTTGAGAGCTTGAACCAAAAATGCTAAGGACTGAGCTTGGTATCTTATGTGTACATGGTTTAATTACTACCATTCAAGCAAACAACTAGTAATTTAGTCCTAAAAATCTCTGGGATTATTTAAAGTCATTTCTCCTTCAGATATAAAACCAAAATGTCAGTGTAAAATGGAGGCTTCACTCTCCATTTTGAAACTGAAAATATTCCATAAAATGCATCTCTTGTAATACAGAGATTCTCTTCTGCTCTACTCTATTCCTCTTCCTCTTCCTATTCATTCCTGATTGGCCCAATAATATATAAATGCATTATCTGCTATGTAATTTTCTTAAAAGTTTATTATTGAACTTACATATTTCTAACCTTGTTTTACTATTTATATACCATAAATAGTTAAAATAGTTAAAAACTACCTATGAAAAGTAGTGGATCACTAAGTTTTGCTGAATCTATCATTCTTTGGAACCAAATCCATATATATAGCGGATACAGTCTCAAAATATAATGAAATGTATACGTCATATATAATATTTAGAATAATAGAATCACAATAATGTAACTTCTGATATCAACTGAAGAGAATATATGTAGCCCCAGGTTGAACTCTGGAGTTGGTGTTCTCTGAACTTATTGTTTTCTTATAGGCATTTCATTAACAAATTAGGGAACACCTTGGTGATAGTTGGAAGTGGGGTTTGCTTTTTTTATTCCATCCTGTGAAGGCTTGCATTTAGAAAAATCTGTTCTTAGATTTCTTGGTTAGCCTCAACTCATCAATGTCAATTTTCATACAGAAATTTGCCCTGTGAGTATTGGTGGGAGTGTTGTTTTCTCCTTGGTAGTTCCTTGATTGAGGTATTATTTACTGCTTGATTGTTTGTCAGGTATTAATCTCGGTTTATCTAGGTGTTTGAGAAGGTGTTCTGGTGATGTACCTTCTATGATGAACTGTTGTGTAGCACAGTTACTGATATCAAAGAAATATTGTTTTATTAGCGATTAGAAGTTGCCAATTAGATAATGTAAAATTGATCTGCAAAGATATAAAATCTTTTATTTTTAATGGAAGGGCCTTTAATGATAATTAAGAGTTTTTGAAGAGACATACCAAATCTTTATAATATATAATTGTGTTCTTTATTCATAATCTAGCTGCCATTTTTATGGGAAAAAAGTAATAATCAAAATTAAAAGATGCTTAATTTTTTTGAACTTCCACACAATAGCAGATTATGGAATGCATTTAACATTGCAGATGGGTTTCAAGAGCTTTCCTCTTGCTACTTAATTGTCACCAACATGTAATTATTGTACAGAAAAGCTTAAACTATAGAATGCCTCAGTTCAGACTGTAATTGTCTTTTGGATTTAAATTTTCTATTGAAAGCTAGTTTTGTGTTGTTTTTTAATGAGGCAGGAAGATAAATACATTTAGCTTCCAAATTGTGTTGAATTGTAAATGAGCATGTTGTAATTTCTTTTCTAAAGATAGCTATATTCAGTGCCTGCAGAGTAACATAAGAAAATGGAGGAGGGCAACAATATAAGTGAAGAACATCACTGGGCATGATTTAACTGTAGTTAAGATGAGCATTTTTCTGACATGAAGATGCATGTTATTGAGTTGACAGATTGCAATTATAAACATAAAGAAAGAGCAAATTGGCTGTGTCAGAGACTGCTTACTGGTGCTCACAGAATGCTTTAGAATGTTTTGCTTTCTGAAATACTCATGATCTTAGGGCTTCACAACCAACTTGCATTTACAAAAGTTGCAGTATCCCATATCACATGATTGCGATTTGTGACCTTTCCTGCCTGTTTAGCATAAGCAAAATCAGTGGAGAGGCTGGCAGGGAAGGTTACAAAGTACTCCCGTAAGTCTCTCTCACATGCAAATCCTACCCCAGCCCCTCTGCACTTGTGTCTTGCTGGCCACCCCCACACACCTTCCCTCACCCATCAGCAGCCACCTGAAGTCCCCTCACCCCATACATCCCCCACTACTCCCACGCTCATCTGCACTCCCTTTCACCTGGTGGTAGCCACCCCAAACTGTGCCATGCTCACACCTTCCCTGCCATTACTGCACCCTCTTCCACTTGGTAGTGGCCACTTCAAACTACTCCATTTCCTGCCACTCTCACATCCTTTTGCGCACTCCCTCATTTTGCAGCAGCCATTTATCTGCCTACTGGCCTGCCTGTTAGCTGCCTGGGATTTCAACTTCTGGATGGCTTCCCCACTAACTTTGATTGTTAGTTTAGTTTAATGAAAGTTCTGATAAGATGGAGAAGGGAGGTAGTGAGGAATAAACAAATGTAGTGATGGGCAGGAGATAAAATACTAGAATTAAGGCAGGCTATTTTAGGAGGAAGAGAATATGAAAGTTTAGAGGAAAGGGGAAGTTTTAGGGAAAAGAGGAAGTGAAAATTAACACCCAGATGGGGTTAACACTAGGATTAATACCCGGCCAACAATTAAGCAATAAACAATACCCCAATCAAGGAATTACTAACTCAGATAAACAATCAAATAGTGAACAACAGCCTAATCAAGGAACTACAAAGAAGAAAACAACATTTCCACCAACACCAACAGAGCAAGCCACTGTATATAAACAGAGCAAATCCCACTCCATTCTAGCACTGAAGATGTTACCTAATTGGGTGATGAAAGATCTGCAAGAAAACAACCAAGCTGAGAGAGCACCAAGAATTCCACAGATATGAAAACTGTGGCTTATTTATGGGGCCCTTGGTGCTTTCTCAGCTTGGTTGTTTTCTTGCAGACACTTCATTCATCATTACAATATAAACTATATTGTTTATTTATAAATCACATTTATAAAAGGTGCCCAACTCATTCAGGATAGCATACATATTAAAAACAACTCTACAATAAAATTGATGACGATAGTAAACCAGTCAAACTAGATATTAATAGGATTTTACTCTGGGCACATATCCCACTTAATCATGGGGGGAAATCCAGGTCTTGAAGGCCCATTTAAAGGATGGCAATGTTAGAGTAGCTTAAATCTCAGAGAGATACATATTCCAGAGAGCAGGCACTGCAACCGAGATGGCACATCTTCTACTTCCCATTAGAAGTCACTATTTTAAAAAAAGGAACCTGGAGCACACCCCCACTCTGTCACCTCTAACCATATGGGCAGAGACAAATGAGATATGAGTTTTGTATGAGTGCATCAGCATCAATTCCAAGAAGATGGGGAGGCATGAGGCTCATCCATTGGGAGAAACTCACATATATCAGGGGGTCTCTTCTAAAAGTCATTAGGTGGGAGGTTTTATGTGTGTAATTGAGCCTAAGGGATAAGCTGAGAATAGTGGTATTAAATTGGGAAGGAAGGAAGGAAGGATGTACATGCCTGAAAGTCCCAGCATGTTGCTCCACAAGCATGACTCCTTTTTAAAATTTGTTTGTATTTCCTGCAAAGGTATGAAAAAGCTTGTAAGCACTTTTTAGTCACCTATCCTTTGTAATATACATACAGGTAGTCCTTGGGTTAAAAGCAATTGTTTAGAGACCATTCAAAGTTATGACAACACTGAATAAATGGTACTTACAGTGGGTTTTCTTGTCTTCCCCATATAACCCTTCGGCACCCATGATACTCCCATGCTCCTTACCTGGGATTCCCACCTCTTCCCATTTAAGGACCCACACATCCTAGGGTTATATCCTGGGATTCTGTGATTGGCATCACTAAGCAATGTGGTCACTAGATATCATACTTCATGACCATATTACTTAGCAATGGCAATCCCAGTCCCAAATGCTTTCATAATCCAAGGTTGCCTATAAAAAGTGAAAATGAAATTCCCTAGTATTAAATTAAAAAGCATTGAGCAATATCAATATAGGGCTGGTCATTTTTGCACTAAAGTAAGAAGATATGAGAAATCAGAAAAGAAATCTAGTTGTAGCTAAAAGCAAGGAAAGAAAAATAAAGTACAAGATGATTTAGAAAATCTCTTTAGGGAAGAGGTTTTTTTAAGTGGAGATCACTTGAGAAAATATCTTGCTCTTAACAAAGCCTACAAAGTCTCATTTGGCAATTATACCTCATGTAAAATATTTTATAAGAGCAGAGGAGTTCAAATATTATTTCAGGTTTTTAGCTAAAACTAGGTTACCTTTCTAAAGCAGGGAGCTCAGAAGAACAGTTGGTAGTGTTTGTGAGTCTTGGCAGTGAGATAAGGTGGAATCGGGTATTAATCTTACCATTTTACTACCATTACAAAAAAGACAATTTTGCAATATCTTTTTATCAAAACTAAAAATTGATTATACATTCTTTTTCTATAGATTGAAGAACTGAAGCATTCACAAAAGATAGAAATAACAAACATTAAGCTGGAGACAGCAAGAGCAAAGAGTGAGATAGAAAGAGAAAGGAACAAAATTCAAAGTGCACTGGATGGTAAAATATTAGTATTTCAATTATTTAATATACCAACTACAATATGCACCAAAGACAAATTCCTTGTGTGTCCAATCACACTTGGCCAATAAAGAATTCTATTCTATTCTATTCTATTCTACAAATGTTTATTGGGTGAGATATAATACAGGTAGTCCTTGTTTAGTGGCTGCCTTGGAGAGCGATCATCCGCTGTTACGATGGTGATGAAAAAGTAACTTTGCAACCAATGCTGGCATTTACAATCTTTGCAGCATCTCTCTGTCTGTGTCAGCTCTCCCAGGTAAACCAAACATTAAACATAACTAGATGAGCTAATTCTACTATATTGTAAGGCTATATTAACAGAATCTTGAAAGTCGAAACTTCCGGCCACCACTTTTTAACTGCTTGATCCATTTGGGCAGGTGCTTCCTAAGTTTCTTTCTCTGACAGTTAAACCACCAGGGGCTCCTTCCTTTCTTGTCTGCTTGTTTCCTAGGCAGCATCTCTTTCCCTCATTCCCTAAGGTCATCCACAGATTCCCTTACATTCAGTCACATTTTGCCTTTACAATTAGTTAGCACTCGTCCTGTGCCAGTGTTGTGGCCCGCCAGCGACCCGTGCAGCTGGTTGCAGACTCCAACAGCGAAGAGGCTGTGGTGGTGATGCGCCGGCGGCCTGTGCAGCTGGTACCCGAGTCGGACCCATTCACACACCACAGAGTGGAGAGATTGCTTAAACAAGGAATCTCTTCTTGAGCTGCTTTTCTCTGCAGTGCAGTGCAGTGCATCCCTCAAAAATGCTAACAGCAAGTTAACAAAGTGACCTCTAAAGGCTTTTGTTTGCTCTTAAGCAGCTCTTGCTAATTATCCCAGTACCGGGGTGACCATCCACTGCTTGGGATCATATGGCTATTAGGGGTTGTTTCATTTTAATGCTGCAAAGGGAAGACTAAAATAAAATTAGTAAGCACAGTTGCGATCGTTTTTAGTTTAGTGACTGCATCACTTCATCTCTCAGTTGTGGTTGCTAAATGAGCAATACCTGATAACAAGAGCAGTCACTGATATTTATTTGATGACTTCTCAAATGCACTTTGTGTATTTTTGAGCAGGTATAGGTAAGCTGGTCCCTACCATTAGGACATTAGGCACATTCCTTGGTGCACAGTAGGCTCACTATACTATTTTTAAAAAGCTTAGATTGTTTTTATTAAAAAAAAAAAAGCTGGCATGCTGCAGAGCATAAGCTGGCAGAAACAGCATTGTCCAGCAATGGCTTAGTGCCACCATAGGCTTCTTAGAAAATAGAAGGCATGGGTGACACTACCTAGGGTGGTTTGTGTGTGTGCCTACCTATCTTTTTGGATGGCTAGAGTGAATGATGGAGAATTTATCCAGTAAATATGGGTTTTGTCACTAGAAAACTCTTTGACTGTCATTTTGTGATAATGTCCACAACTTGTTCTTAAAAGTTCCAGTGATCCCAGCTGCTACACTTAGTATAGAATCAGTCAAATGTAGGTAGTTATTCTGTATAGCAGGAGGGGAGGATTATGTTCATTATTGTTTATATATTAAAATTTGACCATTCATGATCATGAACTTGATTTTCTCTAATTATCCAAATATTACCCTTACCTCTAGCTCTGCACTCACAGAGATAAATGTAGTAATGGGGGGGGGGGGGGTATAATGACAGTAATTCCTAGATGAGAAGAAATGTCTGCCTGGCTTGAAAATATTTATTGTTCGTTTCCAGTGCGATATTTCTTTAAAATTTGTGACATTTTGTTTTTAGGTAAGAGGCATGTGTGTGTATCCATAATAAATTATATTTGTATATTCCTACTAAGAGGTTGTGTTATATGAAACAGTGCAAGCCTATACAGGTAATCCTCAACTTATGACCACAATTGAGCCCAGAATTTATGTTGCTAAGTGAGAAATTTGTTAAGTGAATTTTGCCCCATTTTATGACTTTTCTTGCCACATTTGTTAAGTGAATCACTGCAGTTCTTAAATTAGTAACACAGTTGTTAAGTGAATCTGGTTTCCCCATTGACTTTGCTTGTCAGAAGTTCGCAAAAGATGATCACAGGATTCCGGGACACTGCCACTGTCATAACTATGAACCAGGTGTCAAGCATCTGAATGTAAATCACGTGATCATGGGGATGCTGCAATGGTCATACCGTTGTAACTTCGAATGGTCACTAAATGATCTGTTGTAAGTTGAGGACTACCTGTATTGTATTTGGAAAAAAGAATGACCCAAAATGTCATTGGTTGTCTGGTTAGGCAATTATACGTATGTGTGATACATAGGAGTCAATTCTATTTTCTCAGTGTCTGCGTAAAGATTTTAATATTTTTAAATACTCAGCATAATTGGGACTATAGAACAATAACTTTTTTAAACGTATAACAACAGGATTACATTCAGATAACGAAATACTTAAGAGAACTCTTGAGCGGCACAAAGCACTTTCAGTCGAAAAGGATCGTGAATTAATACGTAAAGTACAAGCTGCCAAAGAAGAAGGCTTCCAAAAAATTGCAGCATTACAGGAGGAGAAGTATGTACATTTTTGTTTGTTTTTTTCCAGATTTTTTTAAAATAAAAACTGCAATGTTTACCTTTGATTCTCTTTGATTATAATTCATTGTGCTTCCTGTCCTGGCTATAAAAATTGATACTATTTCAATTGCTGTTGACATTTCTATTACACTGTTTTGGATTATAATACCTTTTTTTGATACCTCATTTCTTGCTTCCATGTCCTTTCCCTTGCCAAAAAGATGGGTTTGCTTATGTCAACATCATCCATGAGGAAATACAGTATATACAGTTTTTGCTTTACTCCTAGAGCTTTGCCAGTAAGAGATACTTTGATGTTACAGAAGTTGTATGTATATACTTTAGTGTGATATCAACATTTCTTTATGGCATGGGTATCTGATACCTGGTCTGGCTATGAGAGTCAGATTAGTATAGTGGTGAAGACATCAGACTAGCAGCTCGGCGACTGATAGTTCTAATCCCATTTTACGGCAAAGCCAGCTGGGTGACCTTGGGCCAGTCCCTCTCTCTCAGCCCTTAATAACAGACTGGCAAAATGAAGCAGATTCGTGGCAAAGCAAGAATGAAACTGTAGGTTCCATAGTAAGTTTCCAAGCCTGAACATTAGTGTAACAAATAATAATAATAATAATAATAATAGCCTTTATTGTCATTGTACATAATCTATACAACGAAATTGGTTTAGCCTCTACTGGTGCAATCCATAACAGAAAATACAAGACAATACAGTTCCCAATTTATACAAGTAATTGGGGAAAGAAAAAAACTAGTCATACATTTCCATATGTATGTGGAGTGATTGTGATTCTGTTTAGGAGTCTGACAGCCCATGGATAGAAGCTGTTTTTAAACCTGTTTGTCCGGCTGGCTATACTTCGATGAAGAAGGAAGCAATGTCAAACTACTTCAGAAAAACTTTGCCAAGAAAATTGCAGGGACTTTTCCAAGCAATCTCCAGGAGTCAGTGCTGACTTGAAGACACCCCACCTCCCCTCCAAAATCTGGCCTATTAAACATAATCCTATCATTTAAACAACTGCTTTTTTATTCACTATATTTCAGATTAGAACTTGAAACTAAATTAACTGAACTAGAGAAAAGCAGAATGGAGCAAGATGCTCAGAGGCAATCAGAGAAAGATCAGTATGAAGAAAAGATATCTGCTATGCGCTTGGAAGAAGAGTCCACCAAAAGGGAAATCCAAAATCTTAGGTAAGGTATTACGTAAGTATTTAATGTATTTAAAAAGTTCTTAGAATGTAACAGTTTAGTTACACAAGATGGATATTAAAGCAAGCAGTTAGTTTCCAATAAAGATAAAGCAGAACTACTACTACTAATCCTATTTGTTTATAAAGCACTTTATTAAGTCACCAGTTTTACATTAATTTGGTAAGAATAAAAGTTTTTTTGCAGCAGTTTCTTATACAGATTTTGCTATCCGTGTCTAATTCTTCAACATTTTTACTCTTTCAGCCTTATTATTTTAGTTTAAACAAAATTTATTAAAATGCATCTTAGGATTGAAAAATTAATTGAAAAATCCATTTTCAATTAGGAAGAATGAACACAAGAAAAATAATAAAGATGGGATAAAAGCAGAAAAACCAAGAAATGGCTTTTATTTTGCTGTTTTATAAACTCAGAAAATGTTTTAATTTCTTTATAGCTCCCTTATATCTTTGTCACTTCTTCCTTGGCTACCAGATTATTAGCATTTATCACATCCAAGGATCAATATATAATTTGGCCTTACTTTACTACTTATGCAATAATAATGCTTTCCTGAGTATAAAGCCTTGGCTGCTGCTTTATTATAACATGTAGTATTTCCCAGCATTTTGCAAGGTTTCTGTTCCGTTTAATTAATTTCTTGAAATTCAAGAGTTAACTGACAGCCCTAATATGCTTGTTCCAAAATTTTTCTGTATCCCAAACAGTGTGGCATTTTATGCTCAATTAAGAATTAAAGGAGAGGTTAAATTATTCAGAATATTTAAATACTTCAATTCTGTTATTCAACGACTATTCAAAGTTACAGTGGCACTGGACATGTGATACTTATAACCGGTCCCTGAAGTTACGTCAGATGCAACTCCCTGTGGTCATGTGATCAAAATTTGGGTACTTGGCAGTCTACCCACATTTATGATGTTTCAGCTCTTGGCACCCGCCGATCTTTCCCCCATATCTCTGCCGTTTTGGCCACTCTGCACTGTGGCCCTGCACAGCAGTACTCCTCAGTGGCACTGTTGGGGCTGAAGTAGAGGTCCAGAGCACTCAGCAGTCTCAGACAGCTGCAATTGCCCCCAGGCCTCAGCTTCAGCCCCAGTGCTCCTGCGGAGCACCAAAACACAAAACCCTCACTGCCCTGTGTTCCACAAGTCCTGTCACACCTAATAGGCCTTAGCCATCTTCCTCCTGTTGCTGACAATGCACTTGCAGCCCGGTCCTATATGAGGCAGCTTAAGGCCAAATCAGGCTTTCTTCCCAAGACCACTCATGCCATCCTCTAAATAGTGCATCGTGAGAATGGAGCGAGCTATTTGCAGGTAGTTCAAGATAAGGTGATGGTTTGGAAAGCCTTTGAAAAGCTTCTGAGATCTTCTGAAGCATTGTGAGAATGGCACGCTTGCTGTTCTCCAAATAGCACAACCCGTTCTTGCAGTGCTTTAGAAGGCCTCAGAAGCTTTCCAAAGGCTTCCCAAAGCATCACTAGGACAGGGTATGGTATTTGAAGATAAGCAGGTGGGACAGATTCAAGGGGAAGCAGTCTCTTACCTTATCAAGGCTCAGGAATGTCTTGGATCAGGGTGGGTCCTTGCCTAACAACTGGTGGGATTTGGCTAACAACAGCAACAAAGAGTGCTATGTTTTCTGTCAATGAGCAATGAGGTCATGTGATATTTCCCCTAGCAAAAAATTAATGATTGTAAGCCACTCAGAGTCGCTTCCAGGCGAGATGTATGTATATATGTATGAACAACAGCATCACTTAGCCATTAAAATTTCAGATCCAATTATCATTTAACTCAAGGACTACCCCTATAGACATGTTTTTAAGGAAATATTTTACAGCTCTGCTTCGTATTGACTTGTAGAGTAAAGATTCAAGAACGAATGACTGCTTCTGAGGATCTAGAAAAAGAGAAAAGTGAAAATGCAAATCTAAAGCAGGTACGAAATTGGTTTATATTCTTTCATCTATTTTAATTTGTAGCAGTTCACGTGATGGTTTTGTTTTATTTCATATTTTGGGTTTTTTCTGTTTTCATTGCCATCTTCCATTTCAAAAATAGAAAAAGAGGCTTCCTTGGATACAAATCAGTCCAGAAATCATCAGCATCACATACAAGAATCTGTAATTTATTTGGTCATAGTATTTAGTGTTAGGAAGAATGATACAATTTTAAACGTTCATTTTTATTTTTACATGTCCATATTACATGAGAAATATGGTATTGCAGTATATTTATTTATTAAATTTATATACTGCCCAGCTCACTCTGAAAAATGAGTCTAGTGTATTATTTTATACCTCTTTGTTATAAACACCACTATCTCCCTTAATGTACCTTTAACCTGTTCTTCCTACAAAGTTATAGTCAAGAATGACTATGCCATCAATTCTTTCCATTGTACCAGGTTTCCATACTCATTTGTGATTCTCTAATTCTGTAGCTTGGCTAGGAGGTTTCTAGCGTTGGAATGAGACCTCTCACAACCTTTTTTTAAACATAATTATCATGTATATCCATTAACCACTTCCAATATTGGCCTTATTTCTTGTATCCATTATTTCATTGCACTTGGCATGTTTTATTTTTATTTTATTATTTCTTTGACTGCTAAGAGTCGGGCAGCATGCAAGTTTAAAAGATGCTGATGTTGATTTTCTGAAAGGTCTACATTTTTTTGAACTGGTTGGTGCCATCACGTGCCAACTTTCCCTCCGAGACTAGTTTAAAAGTTGCTTTTTTGATGTCACTATCGGAGCTTTAAAGATAAAAGCAGCACATTAAATAGCACCTGAAATATACTGGAAGCCAATGTATCTCATGCAGCTGTGGTGTTGCACAGGTGAACTTTGGAGTACCAGAAAATGTGTGCATTGCCTCATTTTGAACCAGTTTAAACTTCCTAATATTTTTCAAGGAAAAGACTCATCCAAAGCACTTCTGAAGACCATTTTCTGGGAGACTGCTAGGTTTTCTTACTCAATTTCTTGGCCATTATAAGAACAGACTGCTGGATCAGATGGGCCGGGATTTTACAGCAAAACAACTGACACACAACACAAATCTGTACAAAGCCCCCTCTGGCTTACATCTACCACCTGCTTTTTTAGCAGAAGCCATGAATCTATGAGGACTCCAAAATTATGCAACTATGTATATTTGCATAATTGTCTCTCTTTTTGATGTTGGTTTCTGGAGATAGGAAGTCAGGATACTCCTCCCACCATCTTCTCTCCATTTTTGCTTCCCCCATCACTAATTCCCCTGTTCCTGTTTTCTCTCATTCTCTTGCTCTGGTTATGAGCTTTCAACTTCACATAATTAGAAACATGTGAGGTGAAGGATATCTGAATATGGTCATCTATCACTTTAATCTCGTTTTTAAATGAGCCATACTTTATGGTGATGAATTGTGGTAAGCGGTTTCTGATTTTGATGAAGTGCTGCTGCTTTACTGCCAATCAATTCTTTTAGCTAATTCTGACTCATAAAGTTGTGCGAAGGGTAGTATCTTCATGAGAATTTTTTTATATCTAACTGATTACCTTTATAGAGCAGTGTAAATTTTTAACATTGAAATATTCAATTTTAATTGTGCAGAATTCCTGATCATACAGGGATCTTTTTCATACAGTATTATAATGTGTGTTCAGTTGAATCCCCCAAAACATCTTTTTTGAAATAAAGTACATATTTCAAAATAGCAGATTTGTGTGTTAGTGGCTACACTGGGGATCACAGAAACCGTGTTTATCCCTACTCTAGAACAGGCATCACCAACCCCCAGGTTGTGGCCCACTACTGAGCTGCGGCCCATTTGGAATCGGACCGCACAAGTAGCATAGCTCCATTTGTGTGAGCAGTGGGCGCTTGCACTCATGTATGCAGCTCCATTTGCATGAGCAGCAGATACTTGTGTCCAAAACTCCATTTGCACGAGCGACGGGCTCATGCAAATGGACTTACACGCGTTCACACGTGCACTTGCTGCTCACATGGAACCATCCTCTCTCTTCTCCCTCCCCCCAGTCTGCCAAGCTGGAAAGGTTAGGGACCGCTGCTCTAGAATTTGATAAATGAAATTGATTATTTCATAAGATATTTCCATTACAGCAACTGCATGATCTGCAGCTTCGAGTGGCTTCCTTTTCACAGTCAGAGAATGATTTATTGGATTCCAATCAGAAACTCAAGGAAATGCTGGAGAGGTTAAAACATGAATGTCGGAATGCACGAAGTCAAGCAGAAAGAGCTCAAGCAGATTCAGAGAAGTATGAGTTCACTGTTAATGCAATGCTACTGTTGCATTTTTTGCAACCAAAAAATTGGATGATATGAAGAGCAACTTGCCCTAGACATCTAGTATAGGTTCATTTGTCTGTAACATAATTTTCTCTAAAATATCAACATTATTTAACCATTTAGAGTCAGAACATTTTAGTCTAGCTTTCTGCAGAAACAAATGCTAAGTGGTTCTTGATGGGAAAGTAGAGCAAAATTAATGTGCACCACTCCTGTGTCCCTTCTTCCTCAGGTTGGCCTATTTGTCAGCCTGCCAATTGATCTCAGCACATTCCTGACCATAGGTATGGCTGGTCCTCCACCTTCCGTAAGCCACCACTATAAAGGCCAATGACTTTGCTTTTTTCCTGCAGTCTCCTGCTCCTAGAACATTTACTGTGTATTCCAGATGCATGCACAAACCAAACACACATGATCCAGAAAGAAGCATAGTTTGATCTCTGTGAAATTTGGCTTTTCCATGCTAGGAGGATTTTGCAAAAATGCCCTTACCTTGGGGCGTTCTCAGTTACAAGCCTTCTTGGTTCTCTCAACTGTTGTCCTTCCTTCCCCAAACATCTGACTTCTCACACAGGAATCAATTGTACGTACCGTATTTTTCGGAGTATAAGACGCACCGGAGTATAAGACGCACCTTAGTTTTGGGGGAGGAAAACAAGGAAAAAAAAATCTGCCTCCCAGCAATTTGCCTCACAGCAAACAGTACAGATGATATACACTGTTTGCTGTGTATTTCTGTGCATGTGTGCCTGACCCATAGAAATAGCAAAGAATTGGAGAAATGTACATTATGGCAGTATATTAATGCCAGAAAGTTTTCTTAAATGTAGTCACATTAACTCCTCCCAATTATTTAAATAGATCTACTCCAAACATGACTAAGTCAGGGTTTAACTCAGCTGCCTTATTTTAATACTAAAACAGGACACTCTTACATTTCAGATTATTACTTGTACAGATGCTGTTAAAATTGATGTGGCTTTCTTGAAGTATACATTATTCTCTGCTATTTAAAAGAAGATACAATAGCACTGGGCCTCTTCAGATCAAGCATTTATTTTAAAAAGCTTCTTCATTTTGTTAAGTTGTCTAGAACAATAATAAAGCAGTCTTTAAAAAATAAGTCTAATAATTTGAACATTCTATAGGCATTTATCACTGTTTGCTGCAAGGAGGTAAATTGCTGGGAGGCAGAGGCCAAAGGGTGGGGGTGGCTGGGTGGGGCTACATTCGGTGTATAAGATGCACCCAAGTTTTCACCCTCTTTTTGGGAGTAAAAAGGTGTGTCTTATACTCCGAAAATACTATACAGTAAATGAATAGGAATATGACCTAAAGCTGATACATAGAATTAAGGGAACAAACTGTTCTTGACCTTTCTTACTGTTCAGATTGGTGTTACTTATATATATTGCTTTTACAAAATATGTTTAGTTTTCAGTCATGTCATTTTAATCACATCAATTGTGATTGTCAGTAATTCACATCAATTGTGAATTACTGATGTTGTAGAAGATGAGGTTTACTTAACCTTTTGTCATCAATTTTGAGACAATGGTTTGCTTAAGATTATGGGCATGTTAGTTGACAAATTGTTTCTGGAAAAAATAAAGCAATTGAATTTTTAAAATCCTCACAGTTCTTTAAACAATCTGTTTTATATATACCGGTAGTGGTATATGCACAGATATGCTTCTTAAAGTCACTTGATAAATTAGACACATAACGATTTCTGTAGCTGTATATTTTGTATGTTTAAATGCACCTGAAAACTTTAACCACCTAGCTTTTATCTTAACGCCTCTTATTCTGTGCATGCAGACTAGATGAAATTATTTCAGATAAATGGAACTGGAACATTTGAAGAAGCTTCCCCCCCCCCCCATGACACTGCATATCTCTGTGAAGAATAGAGAACCTGAATTAAGATTCTGAAGATTTTACGTTTACTGCCAATGCTACTGCCTGATTTTGGGCACCCCTCAAGCATGATTCTCTGATATTTGCTTCATGCCACTCGTAGTAATTGTAGCAATTCCTCTTCTTTTGGTCCTATAGTCCCCACGACAGTGGCAGCAGTATATGGTGGCTGAATGAAGAGTTTGCTTCTGAAGGAGGGAATTTGAGAACCCGATGTCTTATAATCCGTCTTAGAATTCTTAACACCAAAATTGGTCTTATAACAATATTTATATTCTATGTCAAAGTGTTATGACAGCATTTTACATACTGTTCTTAATGTAGGTGACCCATTATTTCCAGAATTCTTCAATAATTTTGGTAGCACAGTCAGTGCTTTATTCCCAATGAATAATATTCTTGAAAAGACATCCAAAAACAGCTTATGAAGCAGCTGCCTATGCCTGAAAAAAGACTAAAAATTTGATAATATATGCTTTCATATATATTATAGAGTACTATATATTTTTCAAAAGATTTGCACAATCTTGATAAAAGTAGGTAGCAGGGTGATAGCAAAGACCTGTATAAATATTTCTGTATTTATTTAAAAGATTTATGTACCTTCCCCCAATCTTTCATACCATGTACCCTGTGTTATGCTGCCTTAGTAATAAAACAGCCAAAACAAAACAAAAACCAAGAACTTCCTGCGCTCCCAAATATATAATACTTACACATATCAACATTCACCTTTGTTGAATTCCTGTCTCCTTGTACCCTAATATTTGTGGGGAAAGCCAGAATTCAAGGCATTCCGGAAACCTAGGAGTAAAGGGGCCTGCTGGATTTCAGGGGGAAGGGAGGTTTTCAAAAGGACAGTGATTCCTCTCAAGAAGACGTGCTGCTTAGGGCCCACTAGAAAGCAACCTTTATGGGAAGGGAAGGGATTCACAGAGACCTTTCTCTGTAGCTGGATACAGTTTATTGTAGCTTAAATTTTTCTGAAGCAAGTTTTTAAAGTTTTTCTGAAGCATAAGAAATTCAGTTTTTCAGCATGAAACCCTTCACAGATTATCTTTTTGCTTAGTGTTTATATTATAGAATAATAAGAAACATGCTTTTTAGGATTGTCTGGAATTCATCTGTCTGGAACGTATTCTTTATACGTTCAGGTAACAAACAAGGATGGCAGTCATATCTGTGGATTTATAATGTTCACTTTTGTGAAGAAGTAGAATCGATTTGTAAAATAACCACTGTTTGTTTGTTTTTTAGGAATTTGGAAGATAAACATCTAAAGTGGCTAGAAGAAAAACATAAACTTACTCAGCACGTCACAGAGATAGAAGACAAGTATAAAGTAACAAAAGAGAAATTGTATCGAGCATCGGTTGCTCAGAAAAAGGCATGTCTCATTATGCATAATTTTGAAAAGCTCTTCCTTTTTAGTTGAATCAAAGTTTGTGCTAAAAGAAGATCCTAATCTGTAAATAACATTATAACATAATTATATCTATTACCAAGGTTTCTTTTAAGTTTGTGAGGCTGAGAAGCCATGATATATGAACTTAATATAAACAACATGATGCTAATTTTAATTGTGCTAAATGTGGCTTTTTTCATATGAGTTACTTTCAAAAGAACAAGAGTTGATTCACTCGTTACTATTTCTCCTGATGAATGTTTGTGATTGGGAAACTTTTTGGTCAGGCTGCAAATATGCAACTACATATTTAAACATGAGAGTCAACCTTAAAAAATATAAATTTGTATATTGTACTAATTACAGAGAAAGACACTTAATGACAACAAGCAAAAGAAATTACTGAACAAGATAGAGCTCTTAGAAGCCAAGAGAGAAGAACTAGAAACAGAAAACCAAGTGTTAAACAGGTACAATTTTATGTTGTTTGATTCTGAATTGCATAATATTTCATACTGTTGCTGTTAAAACATTTTAGGTACAGTCTTTGCTGTCTTACTTAATGAGAAAACATTCTATTTTAAAAGGAACTTAAGCTGGGCCATCTTGGTCAAGACCACAGGCTCATTACATTCATTTGCAAATTTCTGAATTATTTTTTTTTAGAAAGCTGTATGTACTGTATATACATATGTTTTGTTCTTAGTACTACTGTTTCCTTGAAACCATGATACTATATATCAGAAACTGTTTTAGAAATATAAAAAATGCTTCTAACTAAAAGAACCCTTTTTCAATTGGAAACAGTCATTTCAAGTTGAAAATAAGCTGTTCCAATCTTTTGGAACTGTTATTGGGAATATGTAAAGGAAGCAATATTCAGTTTTAAAATCTTGTGTTGGGTTTGTCCATCAGCATTTCATTATTTATTTGAGAGATGTTTGGTATAGTGGTTAGGGTATCAGGCTAGAAACCAGGAGACTGTGAGTTCTAGTCCTGCGTTAGGCATGGAAACTGGCTGGGTGACTTTGGGCCACAGTGTCAGATTTGGGTGACAAGTTGTCTGTCAATTCGTATCGCAACCAATGGGTCAACTCTTGGTTAATTTAAAAAAAAGGCTTGACTCTACGCTTCAAGGAAAACATTAGCAGGAAAATAATTTTTATTTAGTTATTTATATTTGTTATAGGCAAAATATTCCTTTTGAAGAACACCTCCGCCTTCAGAAAAGACTAAAAGATCTGCAACGGAGACATAATGAGTTCCGCAGACTGATTCTTTTTCCCAACATCCCAATACTGAATCCAGCTAATTTATTATCTTCATCTTTGATTCCTGGGCCAGAATTACCCTTCCCTCTCCTTCAGGTATGTAATATTCCCATATGACAGAGTAGGTAATAGTGTTTCAAAAAGCATAAAAAATAAAGTTCATATTTTTCCAGTTTTCTGTAATAAAATTTGATGAAACAATATAGTAGTATTGAAAGAGAAGAGAATTTTTTTTGTACCGTGTTTCCCCGAAAATAAGACACGGGCTTATATTTTTTTGACCCCTGAAATATGGCCTTGGCCTTATTATCGGGGGGTGTTGTTATTATTTTAGGGGTGCAGGAGGCCCCTAAACCTCGGCCCGCAGCAGGGGGACTGGTGCCGGAGCGCCAACCAGCTGCGTCACCGGTGCTGCTCAGGCCGCCGCCTCCAGCAATCGTGTCAGCATTTTTGTTGCTTCCCGAGGTGAGGCAGGGGGGGCCAAGGGGGGGAACATGCCCCACACGCACCTGCCATCCACGCAGAACGGCCTCACGGATGCTGCTCCCACAAACCCTAGCTCATGCACCCCTTCTCTTAGTGGCCGCCGCAAAAGAGCGGTCACAAAAAAAACTCTTGCCAGTCCTAGCGCTTGCCAGTCCTAGCCCTGTTGACCTGGGACTTGGGGGAGGGGGACTGGTGCCGGAGCTCCGAGCAGTGGCCGGTGCGGGCTATCTGCACAGCCATGAAGCGGGATCGGCGTGGCCGGTTCTTGCTGCAGCATTGCCGGCGAGGATCGGGTCAGAACTTCTGCTGCCCAAGATCAGTAGGCCAGATTCGGTGAGCTGGACGCACAGCTGCCACTCGGGAGAAGAAGAGAGAGAGGAGGTGCTGCAAGAGAGCCCATTTCTCACGTTCTTGTCCTTCCGGGCGGCAGCAGCGCGTTCAGCTCCCCGAATCTGGCCTGCCGATCTTGGCCGGCGAGGGGGAGTGGCACATGGGGTGGCAGGGGGGGAGGGGTGGGGCGGCGGAGAAGCGAGATGCATGGAGCGAGATGGGGCTCCCCTTGCCATCTCTTTTCCCCCCCTCTCTGGGCATGGCAGGAGATGGAAGCCCAAGATCAGCAGGCCAGATTCGGTGAGCCGGATGCACCACTGCCACTCGGGAGAAGAAGAGAGAGAGGAGGCGTTGTGAGAGAGCCCATTTCTCACATTCTTCTCCTTCCGGGCAGCGGCAGCATGTTCAGCTCCCCAAATCTGGCTTGCCAATCTCAGCTGGCTCGGTGGCTTTTATTATTTATTCGGAATCAAGCCAGCCTCTCAGCGTAGCCCAGTGCCGAATCTCGGCTCCTTTTCAGGGCAGGCGGGACACTTGGATGCGCATCAGTTGCTTTTCCTTGGGGGGGAAGTGGGGGGGGGAAGCCGCAAACCCAGCGTCGTCCTCCGAGCAGAAGGAGACGAATTTCACCAAGGCTGGGCTGCATTGTCTGCCAAAGCGGCAGGGTTGTGTAATGCTTCAGTTGGAAAGGAAGTCGGGGGCGTGAAAGGGTGGTGGCGGGGGGAAGAGAGAGAGCCGTGCACTCCCCAATGATTTATTTAAACAGCCAAGCGCCGCCAGGAAGACTTTTTCACCTGCCAGTCAGAGCCACGGACAGACCCCACTTTGTCTTCTGCAAACGACCAGCGCCCAACTAATTAAGTTCGGGGGAAAGCTGCAGACGGGGAAAAGGGGCGCGCGCGGGGAGGGTCATTTTGTCCGACAGTTTTCTGTCGGGCTGCACGAGCTCCGGAATCTTCGGAATTAACGGAGCCTGCGAGGCCAGACTGAAACCGAACCGCGCTCCCCCCCCCCCCCCCCCCCAAGGAAAAGCAACTGATGCGCGTCCCCCGAGCGTCCTGCCTGCCCTGAAAAGGAGCCAGGATTCGGCGCTGGGCTACGCTGAGAGGCTGGCTTGATTCCGAATAAATAATAAAAGCCACCGAGCCAGCTGAGATCGGCAAGCCAGATTCAGGGAGCTGAACACACTGCCGCTGCCCAGGAGGAGAAGAACGTGAGAAATGGGCTCTCTCACAACGCCTCCTCCCTCTCTTCTTCTCCCGAGCGGCAGCGGTGCATCCGGCTCACCGAATCTGGGCTGCTGATCTCGAGCTTCCAGCTCCTGCCATGCCCGGAGAGGGGGGGAAAAGAGATGGCAAGGGGAGCCCCGGC
>QLTV01000769.1:1092458-1180926 GCA_003457575.1 Thermophis baileyi | reverse complement strand
GGGCTTATTCTAGTGTATGCGCCGAAAAGCCTGATTGGCCTTATTATGGGGACATGTATTATTTTCGGGGAAACACGGTAACTGTGCCATCAATTTATTTTGCAGCTAAGATGCTGCCATTTCCAAAATGTTTTACCATGTTGAACCAAAAGTTATATGATAAACAAATCCTAACCTTAATTATGCAGAAAAGTAGCAATACCATTTTTTAAATTCTATTGATTTTGGTTAAAATCTTACAATTTCTGTATAATGATTTTTACAGTGAAGGTTACCTAAACTTTTAGTTAATCTATGTAATACTCTCTTAATTCCTCTGGCTACAGGTAAGTTCCTATAAATCAATATAAGCATCTTTATTGTCTCCATTGTATTAAAGTACTGTGTTTGTTTTTTGCTTATACAACTGAATATCTTACAATCAGAACATATCATTGAAAGCCAGAACCAGTAGCCTGAATCTTCCACGGCTCTACAATATCTTTAAAAATAAAAGTGCTAAATAATGTATTACATTCCTTTCCTCATCTCCTTTACTTCTTGTGAAGGAGGAACAACATCAAAGAGAAGTTTCACTGCTTCGCAAACGTTTGGAAGAACTAGAGACCACACAGAGAAACCAACTGCGAGAACTTGGTGCTTCTGCTGAACGACCTCAGTCGGAAATAAGTACTGAATCAGACAGAAATAAGTTTGTGGAACAATATGATCTGTCATCTGGAGATGCCAAATAAACCATTAAACACTTTTCATCTTTTGCCAAAAATTCATCTACAAGTGCCGTGAAATAGGTAAAAGCTCTGTTTTACATCATTTGTATTATTTTTAATATTTTTAAAAAAAAATTATAATTGAAATATTTGGAAAATAATTTTCTAATTTTAAACTCTAAGAATCATGTTGCACTGTAACATTTTGCTAATAATTTCTCAAATTTTTAATTCTCGGAGTTGCCCCTTCTCTATTGTTTTCAGGTTGCTATATAAAGTTTCAATTTTTTGTTACTCACCAAGCTGGACTTTTGTAATCTTAAAATACTGAGAAAATGGAAAACAACATTGTTTGAGCTCTGTTATCATTATATGAATTTTGTCCACAATTTTACCTTTGAAAAATATTTTACTATCTGCACTTTAATATATTATGAAATATCAAGAAAAATAACAATCACGTTTTAAGTGAATATGAATATTGCTTTACCTACATGCAAAAAAATGTTTGTGTGTGTTTCAGATCAACGTTTTGTTAACTAATCAAATCTATTTATAATATATTTTTGTAAAATCTATCTTCTTTGTGTTTTATTTAATTATTTAACAGCCATAAAAAGCATAATTTTGAGATTAGCGGATTGTTTTTATTCTACAGTTCTTAACTTTTAATGAGCTAAGCAACAAAACAATTTCTAAAGCAATTCATTAATTTGTTTTGAGCAGTTTCCAGTAAGTCAGTAAATAAGCCTAAGCTAAATGGACAAATCATCTCAATAATAATAATAATAATAATAATAATAATACCCTGCAGCTCAGATTCTGCCATTTCTTCAGGGATTTGATGACAGAATGAAATTATTCCAGTGTCCAACAAATTTAAGTGATTCTGCTACTTTTACTTTTTTTAGGATTGATATATAGGTGAAGACTATTTTTACTGCCAGTTCATAGGTGTTCAAGTGACTAAATTTGTAAATTAATCAGAAGAGTTACAAAGTTAGTTGGTAGTGAAACATCTGCTAACTAGCACTTAATTTTGAATGGCTCTTGAGCTGACATATCACTGAAACTTAGCTAAATGAAGAGTTAGGACTCAATGGGCTAATCAGCAAATTTGATAAGAAAACAGGGTGGGTGGGACAGTTCATGTGCTGCTACCATTGACTTTTCTTGAGCTAGCTGTAATGGTCTTAGATATATTTATTTATAACATTTATTTATTTATTTATAACATGTACATGGCCACTCAACTGGGTAGCGTACAAAAGAAAAAGAAAGCAACTAATGCAACCACAAGGAAAATAACGCAATGCAACTAAAAACAATAAAATGAAAATCAGACCAAAATGTATTATAATTCCTCCAATTGGGATTCCACTCATTCCGATTCAAGGTGTGGAAAAGAACCATGTAAAGGTAGTCCTTGACTTCATTCATTTAATGACCATTCGAAGTTATGACAACACTGGAAAAAGTGACTTATGACTGTTTTTCACACAACCACTGCAGCAGAGGTGGGTTCCTCCTGGTTCGGACTGGTTCACCTGAACTGGTAGCGACCCGCTGGTGACGTCACGGAGCCAGTTCGGTCGGTGCCGGTCCGTGGGCGCCGCCATCTTTTTTTTGGAATTCGCCAGCTGGCACAAATATACCGCGGCGAAGGCAGAATGCTGATGCCACGCAAATGCAAGTAGCGCTTCGCTCCCGCACCTTCCAGCCATCTCCACTGCCGCTTCGGCCCGCTTGGGCAGCGCCCCCTCCCCTCCGCCGCAACAGCACCATTATCTTGTTCCGGCCGGCGAGGGCTGCGCTCCTTTTTGCACATTGCACCACCTGCAAAGTTGCACATTGCACATGCCACCCCCTATGGTGGAGATTTCCAACCCCAGCATGGGCCGGTCCCATATTCCAGAGCTGTAGTAGTCACAGGACTGGCCCTTTGGTCATCCCGGAGCAGCTCCTCCACCAGGTGCACTGGCCGCAGGTGGAGGAGCTGCTCCGGGATGACCAAAGGGCCAGTCCTGTGACTACTACAGCTCTGGAATATGGGACTGACTTTCCCGCCAACATCAGCAAGCCACCGTCAGTCTGCCTGTCTTCGTTTTCTTTCACTCAGATTGACCAAGCTGCTTGAGAGAAGAAACACAAAAGAGGTTTCCAGACTGTGTGCCTGGACCAGGCACTTTCTCTCGGGCCTCCCACCCGGAGGCTTCGCAGAAGCAGACAGGTAGGCCCGAGAGGCGGCTGAGCCTCCCCCCACTCCCAGTGGTCCACAGGATTTAAAATTATGAATTTGGTGGTCCCTGAGGTTCAAAAGGTTGGAGACCCCTGATTTAGACAAGTTCTAATTGGCATTTAGCCCAATGAATTCATTGCAGCACATACAGAATTAGTCATTCTGTTTGCATGGAACTAGTGATGTGAACGCAGGGAGATCTATAGAGCTCTGTGGTTATGAATAGATCATTCTGTAGATTTAGATTAGCAGGAGAAGAAGACGGATTACAATAATCCAGTCACCTGATATTTTGGAGATGGTCCTGAATCTGTTGAAGCCCTAGCTCAGCTATGGAATAAAAGTTGGCCTAGATAGTTTACACTACAGGTAGTCCTTGATTTAGACCACAATTGGGACCAGAGTTTCTGTCATAAATTGGTGTGATTGTAAATCGAATCATGTGACCGGAAACAATTTAACAATCATTTTTACTGTGGTTGTTAAGTAAACCATGTGATCATTAAGCAAAGTCAACTTCCCCAATTGACTTGGCTTGTTGGAAGCTGAAAAATTGCGAATTTCAATTACATGACAGCAAGTCACTGCAACCATCGTACATGCAAGCTGGTTGCCCAGCATCCGAATTGTGATAGAGAGTAGTGTGACACTCGTAACTTTGACGACAGATCACAAGTCACTTTTTCAGAGACTTGTAATTTTGAACTATGGTTAAATGAACAGTCATAAGTTGAGGTCTATATTGTTTCTAAACACTCTGTTCTGTCTCAAGAACCATGTTAGCCCTTTGCACTTCACAACAGCTTCTGATGTCACCTTTCACAATAGTCTATGGACCACTTGGCAGGATTGGCCCTGAAGACTGTTTTGGCTCCAGTTCTTCCAACTGGACTGATTCCAGAAAGTAATTTTAAGAGATCACTGATTGACACTTACAGAATCTTGTAGAGTTTTGTCTTATCATGTGTACAGTTCAGTATCTACATACAAGTGCTGGGGCAATGATCTGGAAGTCTGAAATGAGGTGCCATCAATAATACCAATGCCACCGGAACTCCAAGGAAGCAGTAAGTACCATTGAATATTGCCTAAGTTCAGTAATGGGCATAGGGATATGGTGGCGAAGTGGCTTAATGATGTTGGAATTGCTGGCCAGAAATGGTCTGCACTCCGGTGGGTCTCCCAGCGCTCACTCCCTGGCTCCTGCCACTCGGCAGTTCAAAAGCATGCAATATTCTGAGTGGATAAATGGATACCACTTCAGTGGGAAAAACCTAGTTGGGTTCGTATGTGCAGAGAGTGGAAGCTGGTGTTGGACCTGGCCAGATGCTAGGCAAGGCAACATGAGGCAAGGCAAGGTGAGACCCACAGAGGAGCCCGGAAGAGCCATCAACCTGAGCACTGCTAGTCAACTGGTGTAAGCTAGTTCGTCCCCCTAGGATGCAGCAAGGACAGCCATGCAAGCGCCAAACAGAATGAACTAGCAATTTAGGCTGTCGGGACTGCATTGGGTCTAGCATTTGTAGAGTTCCCTGACATTGTATGCCATATGCTAAATAAATAATTCTGTAATAGGCTTAAAGATGGACATTAAGCTGAACATATATTCAGTCATGACTCATGCTATTGGAAAAATAAAACCAGGTTTAGAGTATTTGTATAGGTTTACAATCTTCCCCCAAAAGAATATTACTAGATTCTTAAGTGAAGGCTGAATTTGCCCAATTATATTGTGTGTCCATTCATGAGCTATCCACCTTTGGTCAGCACCTTGATCCCAACATTGTAGGATTATACTTGAAAAGGTACATGGATGAAGCAATTGCACAATTTGGCACATAGATAATTCAAGATACAGGGGAAAAATTTTTTTGATGTACCAGGCAGAATTGATAGTACTAGTATTAATTTTTATGTCCTAAATAGCTTAGGGTCTGACTTTCTGATGGATCACTTCTTCCTTACAAACTTTACGGGGTGCTAAGTTGCTGGAAAGGCTTTTTTTTTTTTGCTGTCCAGCTCATATGTCACATATGAAAGAGGACTTTTCCTGTTTGTCCAACATTTCCTTCAGAATTCAGTTGGCCTCCATTCTCTTCAAACTTAAGAACTGTAAAGCTTCATTTTAAGTAATTTTAATACAAATTTAATGTGCTAACTTTCTGATTTTTTTCAAAACAATTGTTAGCCTCTTTGTGTTCTCACTAGAGCTGAAGCATTGGCAATAAATACACAAATACCATTCTGGTTGATTGATTAAAGTTTTGAAGTTTATTTTTTTCCAGTTTTGAAAATTATAATTTTGGAATAAAACTGATTTCTGAAGAAAAAAAAACAAATTTCTAAACTATCTGCCCATTTAAAAATGCTATACTTGTTTTCACATTGATTTCCTTGAAAAACTGGAACATATACTAAAGTTTCAAATCAAACAAAAACAAACATCACAGTTTATATATGTGAAATGAAACATTTTACATGTTCATACAATGTATTTTCCAACTCCATTTATACTTGTAAACAATTACTTTAAGCCTAATAGATTGGAATTATATGCATCTATAAAATTTAAAATAAATTTATTTTATACATTTATAGTAGGAATGATAAAATTTGGCTTGTTTCCAGAGATTGTCAGAAATATTTTATTTCAGTAGTTCCTCTCAATAAAGCAATATACAACAAATACATTGCAATTTTCAAAGAACTTTTTAAAATCCTGTGTACAAACTCCAGCTAAAACCAGCCCTAGACATTCCCCGCCCCACCCTATGCATATGCTTATTGGAAATTATTTTCCCCGTAAACGAGTACAATCCCTGGTCCCACATGTATTAATTTAGTAACTACTGATCAAAATGAAATAAAGTGCCCCACTTACAATACTGATCCTTTCTGCATGCACAAACCACTTTCACGCAGAGAAATATAAATATATATACATATTCCCCAGTGGAAATGGAACATTTAAAAAAACAGCATGACAACTCAGGAAAGAGCAGCTGTTTGGAGAGAAAAAGAACGGGGAAAACAACTGAACAGAAATCACAAATTAGGATGAAAAAGGGAAGAAAGAAGGAGGGGGATCATGTTTAGGTATTTAAAAAGGGCTAATTTTTAGGAAATCCCATTCTGAGTACCTTCCTTGCTGCTCTCCTTTTTTGAGTAGGCTTAACAGTTACTGAAAGGAAAGCAACTCTGTGATGCCTGACAAATAAGAAGCCTGAGTGGTCTTTTTCATATATATTTTTTGTTTCACAAGCACCATCATTACCATTTTTCCCTTCAGAAGAGCAGCCCTCGTGCCTGGGCAATAACTGGCAGATATTCTGAAAGCAACTTATATTGTGCAAGTGTTTAACTCAAGCTGGTTTAGAGTCACCATCACTCCCTTTCCTTCCTGACTGCTGAATAAGAGTAACTCTTCAAAATGAAACTGAATTCAGGAACTAAAGTCAGCAAGTCCTTCCCTTTCCCATTAAAAATACAGTTTTAAATATGGGGAGGGAGGGTTGCTTATTTCCAAAGAAACCCCCTTGTATAGTTTTATTATGGTTTTATTTGATATAAAAACTAAATGTTGATATAAAAACTAAATTGCCCAACTCTGATCCCAATGTAATCATTTTAATTGTGTGGGGGATGGGAACATACAAATTCATTGTATCGTTTCTGAACAGATTTAGTTTGGGAAGCTCTGGTCTAACCTTCAGAGACATCCATGCTACGTAACATTCAGTTGTATGCTTTGCTCATTCCTATGTTACTCATCCAATAATTAATAGGTAATTATTTGGGGGAGAAATGTTCAGCACCTATTGGTAAATACGTCACATTGTGCATAATATTCTTTTAATTTTCTAAAATCTACTTTCCACATGATGTAAAACATTTTCTGAAAAAAGGAAAAAAACAATACCGGCCTCAGTGCTTTGCTTTTTATTTTTACATAGATGTATTCAATGAAAAATATACAGGTCTCTTCTCTACCTGTCTACACCTTAGAAGAAACAATACCTCCATTTTCCTATCTATTAGAACAGTGGTCTCCACCTTTTTGGTTTCACAGACCGGCAGTGGCAGGCTGGGATGGTTTCAAGCGTGCAACTTAATTCCATACATGCGCAAATAAAGCTTCATGTGCTCGCCTACTGTTTGCGCCGCCCAGTTTCCAACAGGCTGAGGACTGGTACTAGTCTGCAGCCTGGGAGTTGGGGACCCCTGTATTAGAACACATCTATTTGTATGTTACAGAGCAAGCTAACCATAGTGGCTTGGGAATTCTGGGAGTTGGAATCCACAAGTCTAAAAGTTGCCAAGGTTGGGCACCTTCGCCCTAGAGAATCCTCAGCCTATAATGGCTAGTTAATCTTGCCAATGTCATTAGAATTTTCCTAGCAAGAAGTAGTGGGACCAAAACATGCTATTTGAGGCACTTTTAAGTTTTTCCATTTAAAATTTTAAAAATTGATACAGCACATGCAAACATCTGCTGATGTGTTCCCTGTAAATATTACTCTGGGCAGGATGTGATAGGCAAAGGAACTCTAAATATTAGAGCATAGCAGTGCTTCATATTTGAAGGCAAGGAGATACTTTAGAGCAGGGGTGTCAAACTCGCGGCCCACGGGCTGGATGCGTCACGCGCTGGCCATGCCCACCCCCAGTTTAGCGAAGGGGGAAAAAGTCGTGATATATCACGTGATGACGTGACGTCACGTGTTTGACACCCATGCTTTAGAGTGTGTACATAGCACTCCTTACACCAAACCTATCTATTCCTGGGATTCTGCTATAACTTTGGTGCACCTCCCCAATCCCAGGAAAAGATACAACTTCCTTGAAGGAGTTGCAGATAATATGTTTTTGCCTTCAAATGCAGGCACTGCAGGGCCCTATAAAATATAGCTGAGAAAATTGGTATTCCAATTGCAGGGAAGGCATAGAAGCTGAGTGGAAGAGCCTATATCTACGTGATGCCCTCATCCACATTTACTTTATAGTCAATAATAAAATTATGACACATTTATGAATCTTCAGTTAAAAAACCCTCTTTGTAATTTTTATTTTTGCCCTTATATTTACAATGCATGTATATACTAATGAAAATACAGATAGGAAAGGCCACCAGCTCCATTTTTAAAAAGTGCAGATACAGTGATGGAAGAATTTCAAAGTGTAAATTTGCGTTCGGAAGACAAGGAAACTGTCTTTTGCAAACCCCTTCCATTATCATGCCAAGAAACTTACATGCATGCGTCCATGACATCTTCAGCGGTAGAGCTGGATATGAAACCGACTTTATCAAGAGGTGAATTGCGTTGCTGTATCAATGTGCTGGGTGGAAATCTTCCCCTCCATTTCACATCACTTTTAGTTATGCCACAATGTGCATAATTATGCCACAATTTGGGGGAAGGTGAAAATCTGCACTTCATTATAAAACCAGTTGAAAGCTCTCTAATTTTGATGCTCAGACTATGAATAACAAGAGAATATATTTGTGCTTAGCAGAAACCAACTGAGAGGTCTTTTAAGGCACATTGCTGCTCAGTGACAGCATAGAAATTAGATAAAGTTGTGAACTATAACACAACCAGTTTGTTTATATAAGATCTGTATTTAAGGTTGTTTTTAATGCAAAAAAATAAACCAAAATTACTTGATTGTATCTATATAGGAGGGAAGATCTGCATAGAGGGATTGCTTCAGATGCCAGCAGCAGGCAGATATACAGTACGTCTCAGTCCAGGCTCCACTTTGTTGACACATCTGGAGATGTCTATTCCAATCTGAGGGCATCCGTTGTTGATTTTGTGTGAATAGAACTAGTTGGCCAATATTTTGAATTTGGTTCCATAACAGTAGCAATTATAAAATTCCTAAGCCCATTTGCATTTTTTCTTTTCATCCATTAAACCTTTTATATTTAAGAGTTGCTGTTGGGCTTCTTCCAATCCTCGTTCTGTCTCTAATTTATTCAGTATCTATGAGAACAAAGGAATGTATACTTATTTTGCTTATTTTAAAAAAAAACATTTCCCACCAATGTTAAAAAGTAAGCTCTGCTTAAGTAACTATTCCTTCTAAAGCCAGGCTATTTTTGCATCTTCCTTTGCAAGTTATTATTAATCACAAGATGAACACTTCTGTTGGCACTAGCAACCTCAATTAAAGTCACAAATGTTTCTGTAAATACAACTAGAATAGCAATAGATGCATGTTGTATATCTGTTAAAAGCAGAAAAACTCCAACTTCAGTAATCAAGAGGAATCAACTATCCAAGTACAAATACTGGCATATTGAGTGCTAAAACATTTTCATTACCTGACAGCCAGATATAACATGCTTTTGAGATCACATGCATTGACTTCTGTATTTTATTTATAGAAATCATAGTTTTCCATAAAATAAGATTTGTTTCTAAAGGTTGCAGAAGACAAAGAAGACAGCAACAGCCAGGGGACAAAAGAATGCAAAATCCAAAGGAACTCTGGATTCTCCTAAATTAAATTTTGGCACTTATTAAATCTTAGAAAAGGAGTGGGTAACTTTTGTACTGTGCATGGCTTTGCCAAACTACAGGTTGCTTTCTTCATTCCCCACCCCCCACCCTAGCCAAATGATCTTATTAGCCAGCCTGTGAAAAACAATGCTGTATTGTCAGTAGGGAAACAGCACTGGCCTTAAGAATAAAATGCAAGGTGCCTGGGGTAGAACAGAGAGTAGAGAATAGAATAGAATAGAATAGAATAGAATAGAATAGAATAGAATAGAATAGAATAGAATAGAATAGAATAGAATAGAAGAATAATATGTAGATATAGATATAGAAATAGGGTATAGGGACTCAGTCATTATAAAAAGGATCACAACCTATTGCTTCAGGGTCAATCCATATGAGTTATTAATCCTTAAGGGACAGTTTATTCACTTCCAGTTACTTTCTGTCCAGTTCCTCTCCCCCTCCCCTGTCCTAACTAGAAGGGCAGAGATAAGTATTAGGGGAGTGCCAGTGCACACACTTGAGGCCAAACAGGAATTTTAGAGTTGAAAATTGCCCATATATATCATGTACATTGCTAATACAATAACCACTTTCTTCCCTAATTGGAATGTTCCTGAGCCATTCTATGGCTATGCCATTCAGTAGCCCACAACTAGCCAGGCTAGATGATTGGGACTCTTACCTTATCAAAGTATCTTGCTATATATTGGTAAATTTTATTCAAGGCCTCGGCCTCATTAAACTCATTTTCATGTTTCTAGAAAAAAAATGAAGTTTGAGGAACTGTTTATATTTAAAGATACCATCATTATCCATAGCACATAAAATGGTAAATAATAATTACAAGTAAACATAGAAAGACAAAGGAAAATATTACTGGAACCTTTGATATGTGTCTGAATAAATCCATTAATGGGAATTGTCCTTTAAATACAGTAAGACACAGCTCCATTTACAATATACATTTAAGTTCCAACTACAGCAGAAATAATAGACAGATACCTGTGATTCCAGAATTAAAAATTCTTCCAGCTCTGCTCTGGGCAGTGGAGGCAAATCCCTTATTGCTTTATAGAAAGCTTTAACTTCCTCTTTATAAAGTGGTATATCCTTAGCATACAGAAGTTTATTTGTTGGTGCTTCCTTTGAGGAGGAAGAAGAAAAGACATGTCATAAAAGTTAGCAAGATGCCTCATTTGTTAGTGAACACCCCCCCACCCCGGTGTTGTCAAAATTAGGGAACAATCAGTTCTGGTCATCAGTCATGTCAGGCAATCTTGGTGGACATAATAGACTATTTGCAGGTTTACAACCATTCTCTGAAATCCCTGAGTAATAAATTTTAGGAAAAGTGTCTTATGGGACATCAGGGCCACCAGCGTCATTGGAATGTAGTCTTCCAGAACAGCAGGCAAATACATGTCTGGTTCTTGCCAGGTGCACCAAAACTTTCCTAGGAACAGCGACAGAAGAATTGGGGAGCTCAGAAAGCTAGCATGGGCTCCTTTTCAGGACACAAAGGGAAGATAGGGCAGTTGGTCAGCCTTAGAAAAGAAAGGGGCTTTTGCATCTGATCCCAACTTCTGATAGTGTGATTCCAGCCCCCCCCCCCCCATTTGTGCTCTGGGCACCCTCCTGCCTGTGAGTCCTTTCTTATAAAAGCTTTAGCTTGTGCTAAATGTAGCCCTTTCTCAAACTTATCACCACAAGATTTTGGAGCAATTCATTCAAAATGATCAGAGTTTTCTGGTAATTAGGAAAAAATAATAATTTGTTCACACAAACTGGCTAGATAGCACCCCGAGTGATCCTAGTCTAGCAGACATAATATATCCAAGAAGCTAGGTAAGAGCTTCTTAAGCTAATACATTCCTCTGTGCAGGTTATGAAGCTATTCTAAAAACTGTGGACATGGAAGATATGAAGCTATGCTCCCAAAAGAATGTGGACATGGCTCAGGAAATACTTTTTCAGTGAGTCACATTTAAAGATGAAATTATCATTTTCAATAGGAATAGTGCAGTGCTTGGAAGACTGTAATCCTGTTAACTCACTTATCTGAAAGTTAGTCCTGTTAACAGGGCTTACTTTTTAATCCTGGGTTCTCTCTGAGCTTGGTTGTTTGCTTGCAAAATCCACACAATTAGTACTCATGATGCTACCTAGTTGGGTAATGAAATGTCTGCAAGCAAACAACCAAACTCTGAGAGCACCAAGAATTCCTCTTCAGGCTAAGCCCAAGAATGACAAAGATTAATTCAGCCAGAGTTCAGTTGTTTATTTGCTTACACACAATAGACAGAATCTTGCTAGACTGGACCCTTACTACTATTATACTAACAGGAGATGCTAGGGAGTGACTATCCTAACTCTCTGCCTCTGTCTCCTATCCAGCTCCAGACTGGGCTGCCTCTTGTCTCCCCACCTTCCATTCTGAATATGCTCCCTCCTTCCTGGGAAACTTAAAAAAGAGGCTCTTGGTATGCATGAAAAATAAGACGCTACCTTTCCCAACTGTTGCTCTGACAGAGAAAATGCATCCATAAATGCTTGTGCAATGACTGACAGGCAGCCATCTATATGTGGAGTCTTTTTAATATCAAAGACAAATTGAGGATTCTTCAGAATATTCACCCAGAATCGAAGAGGCAGACTAGACAAAAAAGGTATTAAAAAAAGTTACATTGAAATAATTAAATACAAATCCTTCATGGAAAAATCAGCAAATATTTACTGTAAAAAACACTAACCAAAAGTAACATAAAAATTATTTTACTGTCAATTGATGAACACATTTTCAACATGCCCTGCAGTGCTAATAATTTCTGAAATTGTGTGTGTATGTATGCATGCATATATGTATGTATTCAGTCCACACAGTTTCTTTGCTATTCTGGATGTCTTACAAATTAAAAAAAGAGTAATATTAGAGATACAACTAAAAAGGGACCATGGCTGACTGAAGAACAATACATCCAGCTATTCAGCAAACACAATTAACATAAAGAAAGGCTTTGGGGAACCACCATGTTTTTAGAAGTTTCGTAGATTTTTAAAAGTTTCCAAGGGTGAGAGCTCCCCGAATGACGGGGAAGAAGTTGTTCCAAAACCCAGGCACTGCAACAGAATAGCATGTTTCCTCAATCCCACAAGATGGGGCTATTTAATCTTTGGGGCTCAAAGCACACCCACCTTGCTTGGTCGCACTGGATGGGCAGAAACAATTGGGATAAGCAGCCTCTCAGAAAGCCAGGCCTAAGCCAGGCCAAGTACTTTCTTCCGCTGCTGCATTCTTGAAACAGCTGTGGCTTCTGGATGGTTTTTAAAGGTGGCCCAATCCAGAGCATGTTATAATCTAATTGTGAAATGACTGGTTAGTGAATGACTATCTGAAGGGCCTCATAGTTCAGGAAACTGGTGCATTAGACTCTCTTCAAGCAGGAACTGAAAGTCCAGGAGCAACCCCAGATTTCACACCATCTCAAATGAGGAAGTACATCCAGTGGTGGGTTGCTGCCAGTTCGGACTGGCTCTTTAGAACCGGTAGCTCTGACTCCAAGCCGAGAGCGAACCGGTTCTCTGTGTCCCTGAAAGTGGGCCCTCCCGCCCGCCCCTGGTTTATACTGACCTTTATTTCTGCTTCCGAAGCCCAGCTGATTAGGGGCGGCAGATTGAAATGCCGCTCCGCAGCTGTTTTCCGTGCTTGTTGGCTCATTTGCAATGCGGAAGGGTTTTTTTTTAAGTACTGAGCATGCGCAGAGGATCATTTTCGGGAAGGGACGCGCGTGTGCATGCGTGCGCAAAACGTGCACTTCCATCGCGATGCGAACCGGTGGGGAAGGTAAGTAGAACCCACCCCTGAGTATATCCCTCTGAAAGTTAATATATTGGGGGAGGGGCTTGAGTAAACATAGCCACTTGGTCTTCTCAAGACTGAGACTGAGTCAGTTTTCTCCATCCATACCCATACAGCCTGCGGGCACTAGGCTAGGACTTTAACGGTGTCACTTTGCCAATCCAGATTCAATATATAACTGGATATCACCAGCAGACTGATGATACCTGACCCCAAACTGACAGTTGACCTTACCCAGCAGTTTTATGTATATGTTAAACCTGACAATTTCATGTATTATAGAATGGAAGAGAGCCTGTAGTACCTAACAAGTCCTCCCCAATTAACATCAGTTGATACTAGCTGCAGAGAAAAGAGGAGACTATAGTCAATGGTATCGAAAGATGCTGATAAAAACAAAATCAGGATCAATATACCACCTCAGTCTTGGCTTCACCTTAGGTCATCAACAAATGCAACCAATGTTACCTACTGTATGTACCAAACCCTGGCCTGAAAACTGACTGAAATGGATTCAAAATAACTCTTTCCTCCAGGGTTCTCTGAAGCTGAAGTTTGACCACCTTCTCCATCATCTTCCCAAAAAGGACATAATTGTCCCAAACTTTTGGACCCCATGATGGTTTCTTGAGGATAGGACACACAATAGCTTCCTTCAAGACCTAAGAGACACACCCTTTATTCAAGAAGGCCAACACTAATGCACACATCCAACCACAAGTCACCTCATGGGCAGCTTTAATCATAGAAGGGGAATCTGGATTTAACAGACAAATGGCTGACGTAATAGGTTTGTTCACTTTCTAAGGAGTCACAGAATCAAATTCACTCTAAATAATCCCCCAGAACTACAACTTTATTTGCCAAAAAGCAAGAATATTCTGTATGCTGCCAAGTTACAGTGAGCACATAAATACCTGTTGGTTTTCCATATATGAACCACATCAGGATCTGTAATTTTTTTATTTTCAGCCTGAGCATCCAGAAAATCAAAAAAATATTTAATAGCAACTGGGGCTTTATTGTTGGGCAAATTCCAAATGCTTCTAAAGAGCTTTTCAACAGTTGAATGGATAGCAACCTGTGACAAAACAAAAAAGTATTTCATTACTCTGTGTGTGTGTGTATATATGTGTGTGTGTGTGTATTTACTAATTACATTTACATATCTCCTTTTGTCTAGGAAGGTTGACACAATATATGTGCTTTTCCTCAATCATCATTCCCACAAACACTTTATCCCCACAATCATTTGATAAAGTGTCATGAATGCAGCCCTTCTTAGAGCTCCTCTATGTGTAACACAGTGTCCAATGATTCTCAATTTATGTAAGTCAAAGAGGAAGCCGCCTTATATATATGGATGTACACAACTATGATTTAGTGCATAATTATATGTACTTAATGATGTCAGTATTCAATTATATATAAAGCATTTCCAAAATGCTGTTGCTTTAGATATGAAATAGAAAGTTTTGTCATATATTCCTTTTCCCAGTGCTTTTTAGTCTTCACATGCAAGCAAGTCATTCTGTAAGGTAACAGAATATACACTGAATAATTATAGCATTATATAATTCTTTTATGATTAGAAATAAAACCTCGGAGTCACCTTAGTAGAGAGAAGTTTAGTGAGATACATTTCTTTGACTTTAAATTTTTGTTTTCCTTTATGTTTTGCACTCTGCGTTTCTTTGGCTGCTTCTGCATCTGGTAATATCTATAAGAAAGGTTTACACAGATGTTCATGGAAATGCTGCGATTAAGGAGCTAAACAAATGACTAATTACTAGGTATTAAGCTGACTTACCAGATGGCAATAGTCCTCAGAATATTCTCCATCTGGTCAACATGGTGGGGAAAAAGGGTAAACTGAATGCACACATAAAGATCAAGCTAAGACCTAGAAAGTAGGCTGATGCTCAGGAAAAATGCACTGAAACATGCATGGTTAGCTAAATTTATTCTTATTCAGATTACTACCAATGTAGATGGTAAAATATTTAATCGTGGTGGTCCTTTCTATTAACTGGTACAATTAATATTTAAGTGGAAATAGACGCTTCCTTACAAATATCAGAAAACAGTCATCCCAACATCTGGAGGGATTACTTTCATATTGTTTGATTCGGAGAGAATTGAAATCCTGGACTGGGCAAATGAGCTTCTTAGAATGATACAGCTGCCCAATATTGAGAACAGAATATTTAATTTTTCTTCAGTTAAACAATTTTAGTTCTTATCATATTACTGTATATCTAAAATTAGTTCTATATTCTCAGTTCATATGAACTTCTGAATTGTAATTCAATTATAATTCAAAGAATTACCACAAATTTTCAAAAATCCAATATATTATATAAATATGTTATTTGTTTTACCAGATGATATATCTTGTTTCTTCTTAAATATTTTAATTGTTGCTCCATCTGAAATCTGAAATCATACAATAAAGCATCTTTCTTACTTTTCTTGAAATCTGTATCAAATTGTCATACTTTACATGTTCTCTGGATGTTAACAAAATGAAAATGCATGTTATAAATTAACATCTGCCTAATACTCCCCTAACAAAGGCAAATTTTCAACACATTTGGATGTTTATTCTTACCCCATAATGGCCTATGGTGTTCAGTTTAGTAACTCCATTTTCCAAAATCACGGAGGAACCGTCTACATCCAGAAGTTCTTTTGCTTGGGAACCTGATTCAAGAGCTGACAACACAAATAAAATAGTTAATCTGCGCTTAGTTTTAAAAAGATAAGAGTGGCCTTTTACTGTTAAATTAAAGTAGTATATTATGTGAAGCAAATGTTATGCTTTTTGTATAGTATTGTTTATTTTGTACGGTTCACATAAAAGATGTTGCTTGCAATTGTATCACATTTCTTCCCATGCCATTTCTTCACTTTCCCCCAAATTCTTTATCACAGTAGAATTTTGTGAAAAACTTCAAAGTGACTAGGCAAGTGTACTATTGTCACTGCTGAAGGGGATATTTCCAGTACATATTCTAGGTCAACAAAAATTGCTACACTAATTGTAGCATTGCCCTAACACACTATTTGTGCCCAATGCTACATACTTGCTCACTGATGCAATTTAGAATTTTTATAATGGGATCAATTTTATTTGATTTTTATCAGTTTCCATTTCTCTGTAACAACCTGGATGGCTAGTAACTTATAAAAAACACAGTACAAAATAAAGTTCAGAACCAACAATGTATTAAATCCTAACATGATAACTGAGTAAAGCCCAACACCTCACAGACTCCAACTAACCTCCCAGCCCCCATGCCTGGAATCAAATCCAAGCCTTAAAACTTTCTAACAAGTCAGCCGGGTCATGGTCAGTCTAATCTCTATGGCTGCAATGGAAAAGGATTACTTTCTGAGTCCTGCTAGATGACATTCTGTAACTGATGGGACTCACAACATGCCCCAGATGGAAACAACTGGGGAGAGGCAGTTCTACAAATAAAGCCTCAGGCTGTGGAGCAGGGGTGAAATCCAGCAGGTTCTGACAGGTTCTGGAGAACCGGTAGCAGACATTTTGAGTAGTTTGGAGAACTGGTAGTGGAAATTTTGAGTAGTTCGGAGAACCGGCAAATACTACCTCTGGCTGGCCCCAGAGTGGGGTGGGAATGGAGATTTTGCAATATCCTTCCCCCAGGAGTGGGGAGGGAATGGGGATTTTGCAATATCCTTCCCCCAGGAGTGGGGTGGGAATGGAGATTTTGCACTATCCTTCCTCTGCCACACCCACCAAGCCACACCATGCCCACCAAGCCTCGCCCACAGAACCGGTAGTAAAAAAATTTGGATTTCACCACTGCTGTGGAGGGTTTTGCTTGTTTGTTCAATTTATATAGCCTCCCCCCCTCCCACATGCTTGTTATAGCTGACCATCAGCACCTTGAATTGTATCTGAAAGCACTCAGAGAGCGGTGCAGCTTGCGGAGCAAAGACATAACAGGGGTGCATTTCTATTGTGCTTTTTCAGCAAAAAGCCACAAATGTATTTACAAAAAATATCCAAGACATATTCAGGTAATAAATTATACTAAATAACTTCAATATGTTAATCTTATAGTTCATATGTTAAATAGAGAAATAATAATTTTTAGTTTTTAAAAATGCAAACCATACTATTAAAAGTAAATAATAAAAAAAATTATACAGTTGTGGAGAAACAAAAACAAAAAGCTATTTTTGAATGTATAACTAGTATAGCACTATTAGTATCTTACTCAGGCCCATTTCTCTTAGCTGGAGACCATAGAGGGATCCGTTCTTGTTCAGAAAGGCCTGCAGGATCTTCTCTTTGGCCTGTCCAATGGTGTCACAATCCAATATTTTAACTTGGATATTCTGAGTAGCGCCACTGGACTCATTTTCTTGGATATTTTCAAAGACAACATTTAATACCTGGAAAAGTGTGAATATTCATTCAAAGTGACTTAAAAGTTGAAACTGGATAGAAAATACACATAATAAGGATTATTAGGAATACCTACCAGAAAAGATGGCATTCACTGATTTCTAAAATGTTATCATACTTCATATTTGTTTCTCTTAGATGAGCCTCCAAATGCACATTCTGCTTTCCTCAGATACACACACAATGAACAAGCTTCACGCACAATCTTTCCCTGTTTTCTTTCTTTATAGCAATAGCAATAGCAGTTAGACTTATATACCGCTTCATAGTGCTTTACAGCCCTCTCTAAGCGGTTTACAGAGTCAGCATATTGCCCCCAACAATCTGGGTCCTCATTTTACCCACCTCAGAAGGATGGAAGGCTGAGTCAACCTTGAGCCGGTGAGACTTGAACCGCTGAACTGCAGCTAGCAGTCAGCTGAAGTAGCCTGCAGTGCTTCACTCTAACCACTGCGCCACCTCGGCTCTTAAAAGAAATCTTTATGATTTCTATGTCCTATCACTGTTTGTGCAATGCTTTCATTCTGGCAAGGGTCTCCCTCTTTCCATAATTTCATTCTTTGCAATTCTTTTTCCTATACGGTCCAGTCTAGATTTTGTCAGATAAACTCCATAAAATCCACCATCTCCAAGCTTTCGGAGTAGTATTTATATCCTGTAATATTTATTTAGGGTAGTACTTATTACCCTGAACTCCAGTAATTGAAGTAACAGATGACAGTTTGCTGAGATTTACTTTATTATGTTCTCAAATCTACAGCTAAAGAAAAAACAATCACCAGGGCTTTTTACAGACACATAGAAAGTAATCCATGGGCTTTTTAGAATTCCGAGCATGCTGCCCATCTTCAGCCTAAACTACAACTTGGCCTTAGGCTGTACAAATACAAACCTGCTCTTCCCTTGTCTCACTTTCTTTTCCTTTGTGCTTCTTTTTCTAAATAAGTGGTTTAGAAAAGCAATTTAGCAATAGCAATAGCAATAGCACTTAGACTTATATACCGCTTTACAGTGCTTTACAGCACTCTCTAAGCGGTTCACAGAGTCAGCATATTGCCCCCAACAATCTGGGTCCTCATTTTACCCACCTCAGAAGGATGGAAGGCTGAGTCAACCTTGAGCCGGTGAGATTTGAACCGCTGAACTGCTGAACAGTCAGCTGAAGTAGCCTGCAGTACTGCACTCTAACCACTGCGCCACCTCGGCTCTTGTACTATGGGTTTTCTGTATTTCACAGAAAACCCATAGTATTTGATCATGAATATTCCCAGGGCTAAAGAATGAGATTAATTCCACACTATCCTGTCAAACCTCTCCATAGCTGATCTTTTCCACGTGAAGAAAACGAGCATCAGGTGGTACAGCTGAGATGGAACAAACCAGAGGTGGGTTTCAGCAGGTTCTGACCAGTTCTGGAGAACCGGTAGCGGAAATTTTGAGTAGTTCAGAGAACCGGTAAATACCACCTCTGACTGGCCCCGCCCCCATCTATTCTCTGTTTCCCGAGTCCCAGCTGATCGGGGGGGGGGGGAAATGGGGATTTTGCAGTAACCTTCCCCTGGAATGGGGAGGGAATGGAGATTTTACAGTATCCTTCCCCTGCCACGCCCACCAAGCCACGCCCATCCAGTCATATGACCACCAAGCCATGCCCACCGTCACATGACCACCAAGCCATGCCCACCAATCAAGCCACGCCCACAGAACCGGTAGTAAAAAAAAGTGAAACCCACCACTGGAACAAACTATCAGAATAGTTTTTGGATTCTCCCACAGCTCTGAACTACTTAGATCATCTTGAGCATATTGGAAGGGAATTGTTTATAACACCACAAAAATCATGGAGACACATAAATAGCTCGCCTTCTTTAATTTCCAATACTATGCTTTCCCTCTTATCATTCACAGAGATAAATGTCATAAAGTCACTTTTTTCAGTGCCGTAGTAATTTTGAACGGTCACTAAATGAATTGTTGTATGTCGAGGACTCCCTGTATAGTCTAGTGAATGAATAACATGCAACCCTGCATCCTTGATAAGAAGGGAATGGTATTATGTACATATTTTGAAAGTGGCTTCCTGTTGAAATGACTGATTTGTGGGTGGTGCAAACCACTAAGCATAGTTTCAGAAACAGAATGATAAAATAATTCCACTGAGCTTTATGCTACCTCTGACCTATATATACAGCCATGCGTTGATTGTGTTGAGATACTTATTACCACAAAGACAGGATTGAAAAGATGAAACAAATACTTGGAGGATTTTTTATTGAATGGAACTGTTTTCAATTTTCTGGGGCTAATTTATCTTCAACAAAAAATATAAAAATAATAGAATAATTTGCCAATTTCCATAACTAGATGAATAGATACTAAGGCATATTAAACATCTGTCAATTAAATTAATTTAAAGACTCAGCTTTTCTTGGCATTGAATCTTGATTTTTAAAATACATTATGCAAAGCCTTTATTGGAATATATGCTTCTTTCATACAAACTGTCCTGGTTCCAGTCATAAAGTCATTAGGTAACATACCACTGTGCTGAATTCAGGTGCTTGCCACAGTAACCAGTCTTCATTTAGTGTGTATAGGGCCTTGCAAGATATTACATCCCTAGGACCCTTGATAATCCTTTGATTTAAAGTTGTTACAAGTAAAAAGAATGGTTCCCCAACTGTTTCCTATGAAAGAAAATGGAACACAATTGTCTTTTGTTGCATTTCTTTGCAATTGTTTAATGAATGTGGTGTGAAAAAGAAGGGAAGGGGAAGTATTAAATATGCCCCCGTTGTAGTTCAAATCTATTTTGAAAAATATGCATTTTCAATTCACACAAAACCTTGAAACCAAGCTATTTCTTTGTATCTATATTTGGCATATGAATGCTGAAAAGCTGTAACGAATATGATATGTAATGAATTAAATTAACATGCAGCTGATCAGATTTTTTCCCCTCATGTCAAAGTGGCTTCTGCAGGAAATATTCAGGAATGTTTAAAGTAATAGATTACTTATGCCTCGCGTATCAATCTGAATTTATTTAATGCATTCAGAACACCAAGTTTATGAAATTTAATTTAATTAAAATAAGAGGCTCTCTGCAGAGCTTGTGCCAGCAGTCCACAGTGTCAAAATAAAGCAAGACTGGGTGATCAACACTGCTAGGAGACCAAGTGTGGAAAATGTGAGCAGGTAAATCTGCATGCAAATAAATCAGTCTCTTGCTCACTGATGTTATATAGCGAAAACATATAATATATAATACTTGCCCGAAGGAAACCAGAAAGGCAAACTGACATCCAGTTTGTAAGCAGCTTTTCCACTACTGATTCTGTGCGCCTTAGCATCAGCTTAGGTTGCATATTGCTAGACTGCTCCATCAAATCTTTTGTCAAAACTTCTAGAATATTAGTTAAATAGACTAGATTGGTCTGTAGTGCAATTGTCAAAAAAGATGCAAACAAGCATCTGTTTAAAAAGAGGAAAACAAAACAGGTTAACAATAACTCTGCATGTGAGGAATCTGAATTATTACCGTATAATAACACCACCAGCTTGATCCAAACTCACCCACATCTTGTCATGTGTCATACAAAAACATGAGATGATTTCTGGAACTACTAAATATAAAGGGTCTATTTAACAGATAGGATTGATAATCAAAGGTAGCCTGGTACATCTAAGAGCAAAACATTTATTGGCAAGGTCACCAATCAAGGCTAGAAATGTAAACAAAATCTGTACTGTTTACAGAGTTAAGAATCTGAATATTATGAATGTAAACTCTGTTAGCCATTTTACAGGTGAAGAAAAAGACAGGGGGCATAAAACTAATGATTATCAATAAACACCTGTGTATTGTTCAGACAATAAAACTGGTTATTCTTCAATCACCTAATGGCTCAAATTATACAAATTATGCAACAGAAAATTAACCCACATAACTTTTTCACATCTGAATTGGAATAAAAAATGGTTTTATTATGAATAATATTGTTGTGTTCTGACTGACCTCTAAATGAACTATAAATTGTTATGCTTAGCTGAACTCTGAATGAACCCTGATTTGTTATGTTTTAGTTGAACTCTAACTGAACTGTATGTTTTCACTCAGGTCCAGCATTTGAATGCTCAAACGCTATTGGTTGTTGTGTCTGACAGCCCTCTATAAAAGAGCTAGCTGTCAGACCGTGCTTTGCTGGTTGTCTTGAGTTGAGCTAATAAAAAGAGCTGTTCTGAAGTCAGTCTCCTGTGGTCATTCCCACTCTCTAACAAATATAAACTCCTTATTTCCCCATCAATTTCAGTTGGGAAGTATTCACACAATCTCCCAAATGCAAAGGCTAGATTAAACTGAAATTATTGATTGATAAGACTTATATGGTTTATCTATTCTATTCAAGATGAGAAGAACTGATTGTGACTTTTCAAAAAGTGAAGAAATCAACAAGCAGGAAGACACTTTCAAAAAATATTTTGACTATTTTAACAAAACAAAATGACAATTTGGTGTCTATTAATGTGCAGAATTTAAATTTTATAGCATACCTATCTTTTATATCAAAGGTTTTCTGTTTTTCAAGAATGTGAATCAGAGTAACGAGAAATTTTTTGTTACAAATTAATGCATATAGACCCTGGTCTTTGCTCTGAAAGAAATGAAAGACATAAATCACATTATTGTTCACCTATTTTTAATGTTGTATATATTTAATTCTTAAAACTGCAAAAATCATACTTTGATATTTAGAAATCCTGCTACAGATATTGATGTTACACGAAATACAAAGGAAGCAGATAAAGGAACACATTATTCCTCTGAGTAAAACTTTTCAGAGTTCTTGCAATATCTGTTCCAACTTGGATATGCAATATTTCTAGATTCTGTAAAAAAATCTAAATCTTAGAATTTTTTTTTAAAAGCACAACAAACTTAAAAGAATGAAAATTATAGGTACTTATACTTACTAGTGGTTCATGAGAGTCTTCAATAAATATAGACGAAATACCTATAGCCTAAACAAAAAAATTGTGAATACAGCATTAAACATTTTCTAAACATTTGCAGCATAAATATAAAGATGATGCTGATTTTGATGAGGTGTAATGACATAATCTCAATGTTCCTTCTCTAAACTACAAATGAAAGTGATCTGAAAATTCTTAGAAACTATGGGCTTGTAAATTAGCTGCATACTGAAAACTACATGTTCAGAAATCATTTCTTAAGAAAAGAAAAACAAAACTAATGCTGGTTCAAAGCTGAAATATTTGTCATCTGAAACCCCTCTTACTCACACTACATCATCACAGACAGAGGTGGGTTCCTCCCGGTTCGGACCACTTCACCCGAACCGGTAGCAACCCGCCGGTGACATCACGGAGCCGGTTTGGTGGGTGCCGGTCTCTGGACGCCGCCATCTTTTTTTTGGATTTTTTTTTTAAAGAAAAATTTTGGGGAGATTTTTTTTAATTTTTTTTCTTCTGCGCATGCTCGGAAGCCGAGTTTCCAGCACTGCGCATGCATCGCCATCTTGTTTTCGGCTTTTAAAAAAAAATCGGCACTGCGCATGCGCACGTGCGCAAAGCACGCGTGTGACCACGAGGCGGAGCCACGTGGCACGGGAGAAAGCAAACCGGTAGCAAGGTAAGTTAGAACCCACCCCTGATCACAGAGGATGGAAACCAGTGGTGGGTTGCTGCCGGTTCGGACCGGTTCATTAGAACCGGTAGCGGAAATTTACCGCCACTTGCAGAACCGGCAGTGATGACCGGCGGTCCACGCTCCCGAACCGGTCCTCCGGTCGCCACGGCTTGCAAAAAAAACCTCTGCGTGTGCGCAAAGGCTTCTGCGCACACGCAGAGGGTCATTTCCGGGTCTTTTGCGCGACATGACAGAAGCGCAGAACGCGCACTTCCGTCGCGATGCGAACCGGTAGGGAAGGTAAGTGAAACCCACCCCTGATGGAAACTGATTGTGTGGGGGCACCAGGATATACTGGCCCTTTCTATAACTGGAAACTACTCAAAAAAAATGAAGAAATAAACAAGAACTTAGTAACTTTAAGACTGGCCGGGGAATTCTGGGAGTTGAAGTCCACAAGTCTTAAAGTTTGGACACCTCTGATCTAAAACACTGCAATATTTGTCCTTTTTTTTTAAATACCAAAGATTTGCATATGTTGAGAAGGAACCCTGAATTTCACTTCTATTTTTATTATCTCCATATTCCATCACATTGAAGGAAGATGATTCTTTGCAAATGGATTGATGAATTCAGGGGTGGGTTCTGGTTTTCGTCGCTGCCAGTTCACTCATTGTTGCGCCTCACGGGCGCGTGCTTGCTTCGTGCATGCGCAGTGCTTAAAAAAAGCTGTGCATGCGCAGAAGCAAAAAACAAAATGGCGGCGCCTACGGCGCTGCTGAAAGAACTGGTTCGGGGGCGTGGCAGGCCTGGGTCGCTGCCGGTTCTAGCGACCCAGGCTGCCAAGTTACTACCGGTTCTAAAGAACCGGTCTGAACTGGGAGGAACCCACCTCTGGATGAATTAGAAAAACTTTTTCAGTTACAAACTGAATGATCTTTGGCATTTTAAAATGGTAAGATTCAAAGCAGATCCTTATCTATCTGATTTGTGAAATGTTGGTTGTTTCTCCAGATGTTATTTTTGTGTTGTGCGGTCTATTTTATTTTTGAAAAAAAAATGATACTATACATCATCTAGAGTTTTAATGGAGTTGGGCAGATTACATTTAATAAATTGAAATACATTTTTTTTCAATTACTTGTTTGTTGTAGACAAATAATCATTTACCTCTGGGAAAAATGTCCTAAGAACAAAATGTTTATAATCAAGAAATGGAATTGTTCCAAAGCTATCAACTATATCCAATTCTTCAACTTGTAGTTCAACAAATCCTATAAAATAAAAAAGTCTGCTTATAAGACAATTTTACAAAGGGTTTTATAAGGAATATTAAAGGATTTTTGAGGAAAAAGATGTTTCCTCCACAATTCTGTCATGTAGTGTGGTAATGTAGGTACAAAACTAGATTTCTGTATTTGATACAATGATAAAATAATTGCATAAAAACAATGCAACAATTCTGGGGACTTTTACACCCAAGCGTCAATTCATTCACATGCATTCTGCCGATATAAATTTACCTTCCCGTATTTCTTTACGAAGTTCACATTCCAATAGCTCCAGATGTTCACTCAATTTTCGATTTAATTGTTTGGACTTTCGCTGGGTGACAAAAAATGCAACTAAAAAAAATAACATTAAGCTAACAGAGGTGTTAACACGCCGTCTGTCCTAATACATACATGTTTATAATTTGTTTTAAAAGGATAAAAATATCTGAAAACTGGTGCAGCTCAGAGTGGCCAAGTTTAAACTGACATTCAATATATTTAAATCAATACATTATAAGAATCTGCAGGCTACAAAAAAACTAAGAATAATAGTAGAACTGTAAGTAGTAGAAGGCCTAAGCAACCTCCAAAATTTTGGGAGTATGGTTCTCCTTCCTCAAAAGCCTTCCTTTTTGTCACCTCACACTGTCGCAAATCTTGACAAGATTTGGAGGCCTCTGCCTAGGAAGGAAAATCCATAGGGTTCATTATGTTGATGGAACTGAAGAATTTAGGTAATTCAGTCTGAGGCCTTGGAAAGGTTTTGCATATAGCAAGGGAGAGAAAAGAACAGGATGGATCATTAGTCAGATGCAGTATAAGCGGAACTTCTTGAGCTGTGAGATGATTATGGGTAAAGTGCTCTCTGATGACTCTGAGTGGGTTTAGCTGATGGTTTTGGTGACTGGCAGAGCTTTGAGCTGTATCAAATGACTTGGTTTATTTTCATTTATTTTATTTTCATTGACTATCCTATGCAGCCACTGTTTTGTAACAAATTAATGGATAGAGATAAGTATGCAATTACTTACCCGCAATTACTATCGGGATTAACAAAAGAATGTAGAAGAATGAATAGTTGTTGTTTTCATTAGGAACTTCATACACAAAATTCCCCACCTTGACCTATGGATAAATAAGACATTGATTTAGATAATGTATATTATTTATATACAGTATTATATATTTATAGAAGATTGCAGTCAGTATATCCAGAATCTGCTATAGGGATAAAAGGAATTGGTATACTCTTTATATTTCCAAAATAGTTGATAGTAATTATATTAATTTATTATATGACTCTTCTTATATTAGTTTTATTGTTTTTATATGAGGTTTATATTCTGTAAGCAGCCTTGAGTCGCCATGTGTGAATATAAATCCCAATATTGCCCATGCGGCAATATAAATCCCATAAACAAACAAACAAACAAACAAACAAATGTTTTAAATTTATTTGATTATACTGTGATGACACGGGGCAAGGCACAGAGGCAACACAGTCAGCTGATAGTTCAAATCACTCCTTTATTGCACCAACTTTCCCCCAAATGCTCCCACATTCTGGGACTTGTCCCAGAGCAAAGTGATCACACACACACACACACACACACACACACACACACGCCTTCAGCAGCCTCTGGCTGCAAGTAGTCCAGCAAAATGCTGTGAGCACAACGGCTGCAAAGTAAGAAATGCAGCAGGGCAAGGGAATAAGTCAATGAGTCCAGGAAGCAAAGGAACACGGCAATGGGTTCAGGAAGCAAAGGAACAAGGCAATTAATCCAGGAAGCAAGAAATAAAGCAAGAACTCCAAATGGCAACAGCACACAAAACTCCATGAATTCAGTGTTTGTTTCCGACAAACGCCCCTCCCCACAGTGTCTCCTTAAGTCTCAATCCCCAGGTGTGCCTTGTGAAGAGGGGCGGGGCGCTCTCCTCCTGAGTCGTCGGGTCGGCCTGCGCTTTTCCCACCTTCTCTCCACTCTCCGTGCTTGGGGAGGGGGCGGTTCTTGCTCATCGCCTGAACTCCTTCGCTCCTCATTTCCACTGCCAACCCTCTGTTGGTCGTCCTGGCCCCATTTCTCCCTGCTAGCTAGCCGTCCCACTCCTGAGGGGCCCTGGCCTGCCTCCTCCCCACATTCCTTCGAAGCCAACAAAGCTGCCCCCTCGGTCTCCTTCGGCTCCAGCTACAGTTGGTCGTCCTCCACAGATTCAGGCTCCAACGGGAGCATGACATATACCTTGTCTTTCTACTTAGACAGCACTCAAGAAAAATATTATTGAAAGATAAAATGCACTTTCCAATTAAACAACGAGAGATTTTTCCTTGTTACCAAATAGTATGCAACATAAGCAGAGGTCCAATTTCTCCTCTCTCAAAATGAAGAGCAGTTATCATGTATGCTAAGCATAACAAATGCAGATTACTTGTAATATTTAGTGTGTAGATATTCTGTTTATTTTACAAATTATATCTACTTTCCTGATTATATGGAAAATAGTAGAGAATTTGTGTCTGCAAATAAGACTGAGGATCTATATAGAGAGAAGCATACAGAAAAGGAGAAAAAACACCTGGCTAACTACTGCAATATTAAATTGTATAGATCAAGATATGATACACTTTTATAACCTGAAAAACTAGAGAAAAGAAATGTAATACTAGACATTTATTCTGAGATTATTTTCTGCCAGTAAATATTGTCCAATTTTACATAATTGTATTGCAATAATACATGTCATGATTAGTGACATCTGGTGTCTGGTTTCCTTGCTTTATTTAAGCACTTTATTCATTCATTAGTAAAAAAATAGAAAAGTGCTAAAAGAAACTGTTGAGAAAGAGAAAGAAATGAAATATTTTACAAGACTTTATATAGGTTCTTATACCTTTTGACTTTTTCACAATGTTTTGGAACCAGGGATAAGTAAATTGTTAGCTAAGTTTGCTAATGTTATCAAATAATTTGAAACAGGAAAAGACAACAATGAAGTTTCTAAAAAGCTATTTCCAGATCAAAGAATAGGCAATGAAACAGTGGAAATTACAGGCAAATATGAGAGCAATGGATACAGTTTGTGATGTAATTCAATCTCACATATATCTCCTTGATTAGATTTGAACTGTCTGTTTAAAATTTCATACACATGGTAAGTTTCAACAAAGGTTAACTGAAATAAGTTTAAATAAATCTCCTTCTCCTCTCCCTCCCCCTCTTCCTTGGGCTATTTCAGTAAATAAAAATGAAATCTATGTTAATTTGGTTTATTTTTTATTATTAGTCACAAACAGATGCAAAAGTGAAGTCATGTCTACACCACCACCATTTTCACTTCAAACCTTCAGAAGTCATCCAAAAGTGATTCATGATCATCTTAGTGTCTGCCGTCAAAATGCTGAACAAGGAGTTAAAATGACTGTTACACAGGTCCTGCAGTAATGAAAATCCCTACAGAACTATCAGATACAAAGGGAAAGAAAGAAAAGGGGGGGGGGAAACCCCTCAGTTGCTTGGCACATGAGTTGCCCACTGGCACTGAGCCTTTCAAGAAGATAAAGGGAAAATAAACTCTTGTCAATTTCAGCACTAGCGGCTTTTGCTAAGGAAGTACCCCAAAGACATCATGTTAGCATTCCAGTTCCAGAGCAGGAATCAGGAAAGATTATTCTCAACAGGGAAATTGTCAAGATTGAAAAACGCTTAAGCTTCCTGTGACTATTATTGCTTTTCAACTTGCCAACAAACTGGGGGGAGGGGAGGGTGAGATGAAATGCATAGGCTACAATCTTCAACCATGAGATCCAAGGACACTTCTGCAGGTGTCTGCTGAGATATGGACTGTTATTAAAACAACAGGCTGATTCCTAATTGGACAATGTGACCCGTTCCATGGGAGGAGAGGATGAAACTCATTCTTAACTATGCAGGGTTGTGCGGGAAAAAATAGAGTTGGTTTTGCTTTCTTCTATGCCGAAATGATGTACTCAATAGAGAAATGCTTTTGGGATTTTAAAGTTCCTGAAGATGCCTGCTTTTATTGAGTCTGTTAGTCGGAAGGTTGACAGAAATAAAGTTCCAGAATATTAAAAAAAAAACAGACCACCAAGTAATCCTAGCTTTCTGCAGTATCATACACTCCATAACTGAGACAGAAATAAATCAACACTTTCCAACACTGAAGTTACAAAGGATCTGAAATTTATTTCCATTGGTATGGTATATGTAGACATGTCTAAGAAAAAACTGAAGCAAAAGCTTCCAACTGCTTGCTCATGGAATCCTGCTCCCCTAAGATTAATTTATTGCTATGTGCATTGTGCATTCATGCAGCATCTGAAATATTCTCAACTGACAAAAATCTCAAATTAAAAAAAAATGCTAGAGACACTTCCCAGTTTGAGAAATTGCATTGACACTGCAACTCTGAGAGAAAAGCAGAAGGTATAATTTCATTTTAGAGATGTGTAGCATTTGATCCAAAACAGGAAAAATGCCTTGGAATCAGTGTAGGCACATTTGCTGTATCTGTCAGCAGAACTTAAAACAGGTCACACTTTTTCCTGATCTTCCACAGTGCTGCATAGCCCCTGAAAATCCAAAATCCTAAATGTGTATTTTCCATGGACCATACTGGCCAACATGTATATTTCAGATGAGTCAGAAAGAGTTCCAGATTCTCTAAGGTGTGGCTGACAAATACAGCACAAGCATCCACATCAGATCCAAAGTACTTTTCTGCTTTGGATTTGACTATGCACAGCTTAGAGTTTTAGATTAGATGAATGCTTAGATTCTAAAATGCTTAGATTCAAGCATTACTCACATTGAAAGCTGTGTAATTCTATCTCTATGTACATAATGCCAAGAACTGTTTCCAGAAAGAAGACATAAAAATTTATCATATGGAAAAAATCTAATTTTGAAGTATAAATATGATATGATTTACAAACTCAGAGAAATATTTGTAAGAATAAAATTTAATAATACTAACTTAACAAACTAAAATATATATATATAGTCTATATTTACTCACATAAACTTTCATGCTTGACTTATTAATCTTCCTGGTAAGGTTTTTTTCCTGTTTAGCTCTACAGTGTATTATACTACGAGTAGCTGTTTTTGAAATATTTTGGACACTGAATGTTATGTTGATCAGATTATTATCAGATATGAAAACTTCAAGTTCATGTCTAGAAAGACTTAAGTTGTCTTTTTTTTTCTAGAGAAATGGGGAAAAAAAATAGAATGAACCATGCAGTAAAATTCAAACAATGAAAATTGTTTAAAAAGAAGTTTTAAGACAAAGAACTTAAAAGCTCACAACTTACATGTATTTTCAATTCCAGATCAGGTTCCAAATCAGTTATTAGTTCATAATGAATAAATTTAGGATCAGGATAATATTGAAAGTCACCGCAAGATATATTATAATTTTCAACTTGAAGAATAATGTTAATAATCTTAGGTCCTTTCTCCATCTTAATAGCTGGGGTTGTAAAACTGCATTCAAAACTATTTTTATGGCAAGTAAATTGCTAAAAAAAAAGCAGTATTGAGAAAATTATAAATTATAGCAATATAACACACAATATTGTTAAATGCTGCAGATCTATGCACAGTTCAAATGTTTAAACTTCACTTAATTCAGTGAGATTTGATATTGCTTATATACAATATATATTCATAAGTTTATTCACATACATTTAAAACACCATCAGCAGCCTAATTAACTTTTAGACTGAGTCATAAGAGTTTTAAATTATACACACACACATACACAAATACATACACATCCAAATTTGATATTTAATACAAAACCATTAATCAGATGATGTTGTATTTAGAAATGGTGATAAGCTATTAAAATTGTTTTTACTTGCTGGGACGAAGGGGAAAGTTACTTCTGTTTGTTTTCTATTTTTCTTTTTGTATTTTACTGTTTGTATTTTTTGTAGCTTGTATTTTTATTTTTATTCATAATTCTTAATAAATTTGTTTGAATATTAGTATTGTTCTTGTTAGAGTTTATACACTCATCTTAACTAAATTTTCATTTAGACACGTTAGGTAAATACATTTTACTCTTTACTTATTTACATGCAAATACGGGTTCCCAGAAGCATGGCAGCACTCTGAAACAGCATGAAACAGCTCTTTCCAAATTTTATCATACAGCCGCTGGCTTTAAATACAGTATTAATGTCAGAGTAAAGAAGTCTAGATGTTTCCTTGATTTCTCACCGGCTTCAGGTAACATTATCCATAGCATCATTCTGGACTGGCTCAGGGCATAAGAGTTTCCTTTCTCCAGAATTGGTTCCAGTTGGTGCTGATAAGCTCTGTTTTGCAGGACCCCACTGCTTCTCTCCACTCCTATTTTATATTTTTATGGAGCCACTGATCTGTAGTTATCCAATGGCACAAGATCAGGTATCAACATTATGCTTGGTCAGCCAGGGGTTGAGAGGTATAGCTGAATGTTTTTATCAATATGTTGATGATACTCAGCTGCACCTCTCAACATCAACCAACGAAGGATGCTCTCAAATTTCTTTCTCAGTGTCTGAAGGCTGTAGAAGCTTGGACGGGGAAGAAATAGGTTTAGGTTCAATTCTAGCAGGAGTGACTGACTAACTGTGGGCTTTAGGATTCTCAAGCTGGTAATTTTCCACGTTGGTTCTGAATGGGGTTGCACTCACAAATGAAGGCAAATATAATACAGGATAATATTGCAGGATCCAATCTGGGTTGGTCAATAGGACCAGAAGTTTAATCTTCCGAGCTTTCAGACTTGTGCTGGAGCACATCCTCAGGGAACTTCTCTCCCACCAGAATGTTGCACTGCCCAAATTAGAACTAGTGTACAACTTGGGGATAGTTCTAGATTATTGGATCCTGTTCAAAAGGTATGTGGTAGGCATGGCTAGGAGGGCCCTTGCACAATATCATGTGGCAACTGTATCAGTTTCTGGATTGGGAAGTCTAGCTCAAACATTTGTGTCCTGATGAACGCCTTTTTGGATTACTGCAACATGCTGTGCAACATGAGACTTCCTTAAGAGCTACATGGTCACATCTGTGTACCCACTACTGTCCAAGCTATATTGACTCCCAGTAGGTTTCCTGGTGCAATTCAAAGTTCATGTTATCATCTATAAAACCTCTCATGACAGTCTGGGTTACATGGGGGAACCATCTGTGTCCAATTATTTCTGCCCATCCCACAGAGTGAGCATATGATAGGTCCCCTCAATCAAATAATGTCATCTGATGAGATCTACAAAGCACAGCTTCTCTGTCTGCCTTGTGGAAAGCATAAGCCCCGGAAATTTGGATGGCCTTGATCTATTGGCCTTTTTGTAAAGTCTGGCTTTTTCTCAGGCATTAGGTAGGATAGTTAGAGAACCTATTTTTCAGGGGATTGTGGATATTAATATCCATGTTACCTCTGGTATGATGTGTTTTGTCCTGTTTTCTGTTGATATTTTTATTATTAATTTTAATTGTTCAACATGCAGACTCATATGTTGAGTGAGTGGCCTTATAAATCTAAATTTATTACAAGCACTATCAATACATTTGGGCACAATATTTATTTTAATTCATTTAAAGGCAGAGACACTTGGAGGAAAGACAACGTATACAGTACCTACCATTACGTTTTGTGGGAAATCACTTAAAATAACTTCATCTGCGATATTCAGATATTTCCCATGTATAGTCATATTGCGACCTCCACTGGGGGAGGAGGCAAAACAATAAAAAAATAATGTTAAAACAGGAATTTCTTAATAAATAAAAATGGGGGGAAAAATCACACAATCTAATTTTCAGAGTTGAATGCAAAGTATATTAACTCAGAATATCAAATTTTAATCTCAAATAATCAGGCAATCTACACATTTCTGATTTCAACTATCTCCTCTTATGGCACTGCACAAGGCAGACTGTTTCAGGCAGCTTGCTAGCTATGGCCTTAGATATTGTCAACACTTGAAGTATCTACACAATAAAATTGAGCTCATAACACAATTCCTGCAATATATAATTATGTTTCTAAAAAGTGAATTTAAACATACATGTATTCAGTGCATTACAGAAAGAAACATTAAAGAAAAAATTGTATTATTAAAATATGCATAAGATACCACAAAATACCGTGTTTCCCCGAAAATAAGACAGGGTCTTATTTTCTTTTGACCCCCGAAATATGGCCTTGGCCTTATTATCGGGGGGGGGCTTATTATTTGGGGGGTGCAGTAGGCAGCAAGCCCACCGGCCCCACCCTCTCCATCCCACCACCTGCTTGCCTGCGGCTGCAATGACCCAAATTCTCTGCGAGCCCTGGCTTCCACCAGCCCTGCTTGCTGGGCTTGCTGCTGGCTGGCCGTCGAACAGCTGACTGTGCTGCTCTGGCCTTGCGGGGGCTCTTTGGCCTCCTGGCAGCACTGCTTTTGGCCGTCCTGCTGGGCTGCTCCTGCCTGGTGCAGGGTGAGTCGTCCCAGATCTATGACCTCCAGAGCACCCCCCTGCTGCCGGTGGAGCTGCGCCACCCGTGCTGCCTTGCACAGCCATGTAAAGCAGGCATGAGAGCTAGTGCCCACCAGGGCAAGGGCCTGAAGAGTGCTGGGCTCAGCTCGTAACCTGGAGCCTGCAGCACCGAGTAGACCTTCAGGAAGGCGCTCAGCAGCCCGAAGGCGGCAGCAGATGAAGCAGCTTGGCTCCACCAGTGGCCGCTGGCAAAGGGCCCTGGCAGGCTGGCAGCGGGGGGGGGGGCACTCCGGAGGTCATAGATCTCGGCCGACTCATCCCGCACCAGGCAGGAGCAGCCCAGCAGTGTGGCCGAGAGCAGCGCTGCCAGGAGGGCGAAGAGCTCCTGCAAACCTCTGTGTGTGTGAGAGAGACAGAGAGATCACACCGCTGTCAGCCCTGGTATACGGTAACTCTCTGAGGTTGGATAGGACCTCTCCGTCTCTCTCTCTCTCTCTCTCTCTCTCTCTCTCTCTCTCACACACACACACACACACACACACACACACATACACTCCCTCCAAGGCAGCCACATCCCTTCACTAACCTGCTTTCCAGCTCCATTCTCTGTTGCACGTGCAGGACAAGAAAAGTATGGTAAAAAAAAAATACCAGAAATTCAGACTTCCTTGCCTTCCATGTTGCAATCCTGGAATATGCTAAAGGCTCAGAATGGGGCATTTTTACGAATGGCTTGAAAATGGGGAGGGGGAGATTTTCCTGCCTCTCACCCTGTTCCCAGTCTGTGATGAGTTTCAGAACAGGGTGAGCGGCAGGAAAATCCCCCCTCCCCATTTTCAAGCCGTTCAAGCCCAACCCGATGCAAACGCTGCTTCCAGCCACCTCTTTGTCCTGGTGAAACTCCTCTTTGAAAGGACAATCTGTAGGTGTGTGTGTGTGGGGGATTTCCTGCACATCGGCAGCGGCGTCCCCTCACAGGGCTTCTTCCGATGTCCCAGGTATATGAATTTACATGCCTTCCTTTCCTGTTCTGTGGACGGAATTGCCTGCTGTGACTGTCACCGTTAAGGAGGGTGCGAGGCGTGTGGGTGCATCGCTTGGCCTCTGGCTTCTTTTGCAGCCGCAATTGGCTGCAAAAGTGGCCACGCTTGCTGGAGGTGGCGGCCTGAGCGGCACCCATAAATCAGCTGTTTTGTGAATGGCGGCCGGAGCGGCTCAGCTGATCCAATAAGGGGCCGAGAAGCCCTGAGGTGACCAGAGAAGGGAAGGGCTGCCTCCTGTGCTTGCCACACCCACCCCTTCATAGGGCTTATTTTCGGGGGAGGGCGTATATTTACGCCCACCCCAAAATTTAGCCTTGGCCTTATTTTCAGGACATGTCCTATTATCGGGGAAACACGGTATAAAAGGCTCAAAATGTATTTCTTAGGTTACTTTCTCCTTAGATTATATAAATAGCACATGACATTCAATATACAAGAGTGTAAATAAAAATAACCCTAACCCTAACCCTAACCCTAACCCTAACCCATACAAAAATACATAAAACTTGGGATAGTTCTACTACTGACTTGGCACATATGAAAAACTATCATATGTTATGTTTTGATAACATAATTGTTTTTCATGCTGATATACATATAAAACAGAGTTATATGAATTTGCTATGCTACTAAAGTGTTCAAGTAACTTGTAGTTTAATAATAGTAAAAATAATTTTATTTTGATCTCATTTTTCTAGTAATACATTGAAAGAATCTGCTGAAAGAAACATAAAAATGTTTCCTGTTTATGAGGAAAAAAAGTGGTGAGGAAGAGAGCTTTCTGTAGCAATGTCAGTGGTACAGAAAAGTTTGTTCTAGTATTTTCACCCACTTGCTATTTTGGTATGGTAGAGGAATAATAACCTGCTTTACATGAAAGGGAAAGTTGTAAAGGGAAAGTTCACAAAGGTCTGTGAACTCAGATGATCTACTTTCAATAACAATGCTGTGCTTAGGTTAGACTATTAACTTTCAGGTGATAGTACAAATTAAATATTACCTCATCCAAGTAATATTTGGAAGGATCTTAGCGCATGATGGAAAAGAGACGTAATGTAGTGGAAGAGAGGCGGAACATTCAAACCCGTTTTCCTTTATGCATGCGCTCTTGACTTCTTTACGACTTGGTGGTAAACAGAATTTCATGTGTGTGTCATTTAACACTTTAGTAACATATCCCCTAAGGAAAAAGACAAAAAGTGTCCCTTTTTAACACATTATTACTCTCACCGAATATTCCTGCTACCTGAACTCCTTTTAAAACTCTCCCCTTTCACCTCTTCTGCACTGTCTTCTATCTTTTCCTTAAAGGCTTAGAACTTCCCTTCACCTCCATGGGCCTCAAGGGTGTTTCTTAGTATAAAATATTGTCTACAGTTCTTAATTCTTGTTGACAGTCCCATTCACTTCTTTCTTTTATTATCTTTCTTATGGAGAGTTGCTTCCTCTTTCAGCTAGCGTTTCCTTTGCTTGATCTGATAAAACTTTATTCTCTTATCTAAATACTGTTCACTTAGAATGAAGATATGATAGATTTGTAAACTCCTTCAGCAAACTAATGTTTGTTCTCTCTGTTGCTTCACTCAGACTGCTTCTTGGAATCTAACTGCCTCCTGTCATTGCTTGCTCAGCAGCAACAGGCCATCTAATCAACTACAGTATAACGGACAACTATCAGCTCTCAGTATGCATTGCTTGTAATCAGTAACTCTTTGGGATATTGTCTTGTTACTTTTCACAGCTGAACAAACAGTCCCTCAGAGAATTAGCTTCTCCAGAGACTTTTGTCTTTTCTTTGCTTCTTTTTTACTGGCAATTTCCCATTAACTATCCTTCTTTACTTCCTCAGTGTATTTCTCCTTGGAAAGGACAGCTATTCCTTATACAGTCTCTGCTTACTCAGGAGACATTACTCAATAAATCACCTACAGTGAGCAATCAGCAACCTTCAGGAGACACTCCTGGCAATCAACATTTCCCCCCCTTTACTGTTGAACAAAGAATATACAGTTTCTCTGGTCACTCTTATCTCTTGTCTATTTTTCATACTGAAAATGTGGACGAGGTATACAGTAAATTCTAAGAATGACTATGGAAAATATGAATAACTATCAGGAGTCTGATGCCATCCATATTTAACTCTCCTTTACATTTCATTTATCCTATATTTACTATTAATTTTGCTCATAGCTTTATGTCTTCATACGTATGTTTCAGATAGACAAATTCAGTCCAATATTCCACAGAGAATGAGAAAAAGATACACTAATGAATTTTACTTCCTAATTACTAGCAAAGTTCCACTTTGGGAGTTAACACAACAACACAACAGTTTCAATTTCCACGTATAGGAGCTGTAAATCTATGTTTCTTAAGTAGATACTATCTGATTATATAATGCAATCACCAGGGCAAATGGTTTCAAGATAAAATCAATATGATGTTATTCTGACTCACACATCTCGTTGGCAGCTGCTGGTTCCAGTTATCTCCATCAAAAAATTTGATTTTGTAAAGTTTTCTCCTATGACTAGCACTTCAGGTTTACCTAATGTTGACATGTAGTTCGGTTCAATGGAAATAATTTTAATAGGCTATTGGAAACAAAATAAATGTATGTTAACATATCCAGACAATCTTTTTAAATTAAGTAACAGAATCATGCATTTATAAATACCTTTAACATTCTTTTGTTATTAATGGTTTGGGAGCTAATTTGGTCTAGTGGTTAAGGATCAAGTTAGAAAGCAAGAGGCCATGAGTTCAAGTCCCTGCTTAGCCAAGACAGCCAGCTGGATGAGGAGGAAATATAATTTTTTAAAAGTTACTGTTTTTCACTGAAACCAAGGTCTGCACAGAGGTGAGAGAATTAAGTTACTTTATACAGTATGCAGTGATCCCAAACCAGATTGCACCCTTATTCTGTTACATCCGGAAAATTTACAAAGCCAGTTTCAAAATATATAAATATGTATTAGTAGTTTACTTCTCATAAAACAGCCACATTAATCTGTCAGTAAGGAGAGAGTCTGCCTTTCTCCAAAAAGATCCATGCCAAGAAGTTAAGGCAGAGGTCTTCAAACTTGGCAACTTTAAGACTTGTGGACTTCAACTCCCAGAATTCTGGGAGTTGAAGTCCACAAGTCTTAAAGTTGCCAAGTTTGGGGACCCCTGAGTTAAGGGATAGAGAACTTGTAGCTTTCCAGATGTTGTTGATAATTCTCAGGATTAGTTTCCATTTGCCATGCTTATCTGGGTTTCTGGGTTATCTTAACAATAAGTCCATCTCCGGTGTAAGACATAAATACATCTTTTCCTTTAACTTCTAATATATCAGTTTCAATTTTTTTTTTGCTGACCTTTGATGTTGCTGAATGATCTTTTTTGTTTAATGCATTGATAGTGCTACTACAATCAATCTGAAAAATAAATCAATAAGAACAAATCAATTTACAAAGACCACTTAAGAGAACAAATTTCATTACATGATTTTTATAATTCTATAAAATCAAAACATCTTACTTTTTTGGCACAAGTCATAGTAGAGGTAACACATTTTTTTTCTCTAGCATTCCAGGTGCAGTGCATATGATTACATTTTGAGCATCTAGTAATATATATTAAAAAAAAAGAATATGTAGCAATTAGCAAAGGAGAGAATGGACCATCAGCAGAAGTGTAAAAAATGCCTAGTGGCTAGGTCCTATTTATGACATTTACATCTCATAAATATTAAATATTTGATACTGGATCTATCAGTAACAACCTCAACTATATGGCAGGCCAAAGATCCAAAGAACCCTGGGAAGAGATAGCCATGGATTTCATAGTGGAGTTCCCAGACAGCAAAGGGAATGTCATTACGTTCATATTTATTTGTCAGCTGGACTCTTATTCTGAAACGACACTGTACACTGATATGCAACCTCATATGATACCTGTACTGTGCATGTGTTATTTCCTTTGTTCTCTTTGTCCTTCACCATGTAGACACAGACTTAGATGTTCTTATTTTTGTTTTGCAAATACATTACTTTTATTCTTTCCTGGCCTCCGGTCTTATTCTTGAGGATTGAGAGCATGGAAACAAGATTCATTTCGCCTCTAATTATTTTTCTCCGCAACAGGGAACACCGTGATCTGGACTGTGATTGATCTGTTCTCCAAGCAAGCCCATTTTGTTGCCTGCTCCGGACTTCCGTCAGCCAGACATCTAGCTAAACTGTTCCTCAAGCACATCTACCGCTTACATGGAGTCCCCAAAAGAATCATCTCAGACCGGGGTGTACAATTCACCGCCAAGTTCTGGAGAGAATTCCTGCGCGCGATAGGATCCACGCAAGGACTCAGCTCGGCTTTCCATCCGAGTACAAATGGAGCCGCAGAACTCTTTTTACATTTATGAACTGTTTACATTTCTAATTCTTAATGATAAGTGGAATATTATAAATCCATACAAAACAAATTTAGTAAATGCATCTTACGTTTCTGATAAGGAACAGATGTCAAATTCAAATATTTCTGATAAATTCCAAGTTCCTGAGATGAATGACACTTGAACTGAAAAAAATGAGAAGAAAACACTTATATTATTAACTGCAAACCTGTGTATAATGAATAACTTAAAAACAACTGATTTAAATCTAGAGCTACAGGTTTCCTTTATATTGTGGTTGCTTTTGTACCGGTATTCTACATTATTTACAACCTATTTGTCACTCAGGACTGGATGTAAGCCTGAAAGGCTTACAACAAGTGAAATGTATTACTAAGGAAATATGAAATGTCTTCAACAACAAACCTCTAAATAGATCGCAACTCTTACTGTTTCATATATCACATAGCATTAACAGTCTCAATAAAATGATGTTCTATATTTCTTGAATATTACAGTTAGATTACCTTGCACAGAAGCTCAAGTTATGGTACAATTGTACAGGGTGTACAGATCTCACCCACTTCTGCATGCATTATTTTTGCAATACCATTAATATAATTTCCGGGACTATGAACCTGCTTCTATGAGCAAAATTTTTAAGAGTGCTTTCTTCAAGTGAGTGGGGAGAAATCCTATCCCAAAGGTTCAGACGTGAAAGAGTTAAAGAAAAACTGAAATTAAATCTAACTTGTCCATGTAGATCAGGGGCGTGAAACTCACGTTGTCATGGCGGTGTCATGTGATGTATCGGGACTTTTCCCCCCTTCACTAAACCGGGCGTGGGCATGGCCAGCACGTGACGCATTCGGCCCGTGGGCTGGGAGTTTGACAGCCCTGATGTAGATAATGACCAAAGACTATCAGGGACTGGAAAATCAAACTCTGAACTAATCAGGAGCAGGAAAATTCCCCTATTGAGGTGCTTTTTTGAAACAGAGTAGCAGAACTCCATGTTGTCTTTTGTTCTAGTTGGAGTTCTTTCCCAGGGCTGACTGAATGCCTCTTAAGAGCCAAACTCCAATCCATTTAGCTCTGAATTGGCATTCAAGGAATTACATGGTACAGCTATCTAGCTATCAATGAGGCTGTATCAGGGGTGAAATGCTCCTGGTTCGGGTGTGCCTGCCAGTGGTCAGAGAGCCGGTAGCGACGGCAGCGCGAGGCTTCGCCCACCCGCCCGGACGCCATTTGGGTTTTTTTACCCTCTGTGCATGCGCAAAGCGTTCTGTGCATGAGCAGAGGGTGAAAAAACCCAAATGGCAGCGTCCGGCGGGTGGGCGAAGCCTCGCGCTGCCGTCACTACCGGCTCTCCGACCACCGGCAGGCACGCCCGAACCGGGAGCATTTCACCCCTGGGCTGTATGTGGTATAAATTTACTTTTATTTCACATACTAAACTGTGCTATTGGGATTTTGTTCTATCTGTTCTCTGTGTCTATTGGGGGGGGGGGTTGTGCAAGAAAAATCTATTTTCAGTCATTCTGTTTCCTTTAAACTTATTAGTTTCTTAAGCTCAATATACATAATAAAGGATCTGCATTTCTTATGAAATCAGAGCTTTCATCTTGACAAGTAATTTCTAGCATATTCCAGCTATTCAGAGAAGGTAAGAGGTTTGCCATTTTCTGCATATGAATTGAAATTAGCAGAGAGTATTTTTTTTTCTGGAATAACTCTCCCAAAGAGTTGTGGGAGGGGACAAGTGGATTATGGGTGGAAGATCTAAAATAGTTTTCTCAATCTTAGCAGCTTGAAGATGTATGGACTTCAGCTCCAGAATACTGGATGGGGAATTCTGGGATTTGAAGTTCACACATCTTCAAAAGGTTGAGAAACACTAATCTAAAAGAACTCTGTGGGAGCCAGGAGTCACATCCACAATATCTCTATGCATGCCCATACCATTATACCTACCGTGTTTCCTCGAAAATAAGACCCTGTTTTATATTTTTTTGAACCCTGAAATAAGCGCTTGGCCCTATTGCCATGTACTCAAAAGCCCGATTGGGCTTATTATCAGGGGATGTCTTATTTTGGGGGAAACAGGGTAGAAATTTATTCATTTTTTATTTATTAGATTTTTATCCCATCTATATTACTTTATAAGTAACTCAAGGCAGTGAACATACATAATACTCCTTTCTTTTCCTGTTTTCCCCACAACAACATTGCCTTTTTTTCCTGTGTCATCCAATATATGGGAAGTAGTGTGCTGTTTTGGATACATATTGTAACCATATCATTTAAACAGCTTAATTTGTTACTTAAAACTATGCTATGTTTTAATCTCAATGAACTTTTTTATTGGTTTTCATGAAAATTATGTCAGGGTTCCAAGTAACACCCCCAACCAGAGAAGACTCCAAGGCTGGCAATTCCTCAAAGTTCCAGTTTATTAGAGATGTCATATTGGCACATCTGGGAAAACCCGAATCTGAGAAGTTTCCGGGTTTTCCCCACCCAAAAGAAAGTCAAAGACCCATCCCCTGCACCCACATGTCCATCACATAGTCCAATCGATCCACCGTGTTAAGGAATTGTGCAGAGTAACCTCTGCTTCTGAAGGCTTGCACAGTGAACCGTAATGTTGCAGTAGATATGAGTAATGATTCAGTCAATACACAGATACGTTAAAGTGTATAAAAGTAGTTTACTTAAAGAAATAGCACAGTCCAAATAACAGTCCGAATCATACACGTTCAATCAGTCAGTGTTCAGAAGTACAGTTACCATCTTACCAGTCTTTCTTTGTCTTAATCATCAAACAAAGATTCTCTCCTATCACAGATAGTTAGCTACACACAGAGCTTAATTGCAGACACGAAGTCACTCAGCAATGAATCAGCAAAAGCGAGAGAGAGAGAGAGCACTAACCATGTTCTCTAGCTCCCTCTTATGGCCGTTACTGCCAGTCAGAATGCACCAATGCATTTAAAGCAATATTACATATATTAGATTAAACAGTGATTTGTGGCTTGTTTATATTAACCAACCCAACCGTTTGGACAGAGTCCTAACACACCGTCCAAACTGGAGATATCACCCAGTCACGCTTATCCAGGTGCAGGCTGAACGTCCTTGACTTCCAGAGAAAAGAATGTTGTTACAGCTATATATCTCCACCAACTCCTCACAAATCCCCCCTCCCAATTTCCCAGAGCACTAAATGTGGCAGCCCTTTAGATCCAAAAGAAAAGATGGGCTCCAGGGCTGACAAATGGTGTTACAGGTAGTTTACAAGTAGTATTAGCATTATATACAAAATCTAAAACATCTAAAAACCCAGCCTCCAATAGAAGAGAATATTTGAAGCTCAGTAATTAACTTGGAGTCCTTGGTACTCTCTGAGCTTGATTATTGTTACCTAGTTGGATAATCTGCGAGAAAACAACCAAGCACCAAGAACTGCAAAGAACTAGGCTTCTTGAAACAATGTCTAGGATTATCTTTGTCTCCTCCTTCCCTATCATCTGTAGGGGAGATCCTGCTCTATTTGTTCAAGCTTGCAGATTGAACAAAGGGGCAACTTTCTCCATAGTAGCCACTGACCTATGAAATAATCTCTCGTGAGTGTGCCAGACCTCCAAACTGATAATTTTTATATAATTTTTAAAAACAAATGTATTTATGATGGCTTTTCCCCAGCCATTGGAGTTTTCCTAAACATTTGACATTTTTTCTTTTAAATGAGCTGTTTTATGATTTTTTTTCTAATAAGTAGCTGACCTATACACATGTCAACTTTCTATGCAAAGAATACATAGAAGAAATAAACTGCAAATGGACTTACAGAGCAACTAATTATACATTTATCATTACATTGATCTGCAATTCTTTTACATCTGCTATACATGCTGAAGCTAATAGATTTGTTTTCAGTCTTCTACAACTGCCTTTACTAAAAAGATTTGATTAATATTTATTAAAATTGCTCTAATTGTGTCACCACAAGATTAGGCTGTATTCAGCAAATCAGATTTTATTTTTGCAGAATGCTGAATAGTTAAAGCAAAAGAGCCGCGGTGGCGCAGTGGTTAGAGTGTAGTACTGCAGGCTACTTCTGCTGATCACCGGCTGCCAGCAGTTTGGCAGATCGAATCTCACCAGGCTCAAGGTTGACTCAGCCTTCCATCCTTCCGAGGTGGGTAAAATGAGGACCCAGATTGTTGGGGGCAATATGCTGACTCTGTAAACCGCTTAGAGAGGGCTGTAAAGCACTGTGAAGCGGTATATAAGTCTAAGTGCTATTGCTATTGCTAACTTCATTAAACTTGCATTCACAGGGTGTGGTTATGTGAAGGCAAAATGGATCTTTAATTTCTTTCAGTTTTATCAACCACATCTTCTTCTATTCTTATGCAGTATCCACCCAACCACATCTCTCTGTAACAAGGGTTCAAAAATTGTCTGCCAAAGCGGTTCCCTTTTCTTTTAAGCAAAGTTGTTGAAACTCAGTACATATAAATATGTGTATAAATAATGCCATAATAATTACTATAATTTTTCCAGTTACCCAAGACCACAGGATTAGTAAGTATCTCCTAGTAAATATCTCCTAGAAAAATATCATCACACTTCTAATATACTTGAATTGCAAGAAAATGCTTTCTGGATTAGCAAAATCTCCTGAGTTCCATCTCTAGGACATTACTTCTTTTTATGCTATTTATCTCAGCAAAGTGATAATTGTTCTTGGTTGAACCACTGATATGCATTTCTTATACAGTCATTTTTTCCAGCATGATTTCCGTTTTCATACAGCATTTTTAAAAAATCAGTGTAATATCTCCACTACTACCGGTACCTAAATGAGTCACAGATCTAAAGCATTCCCATAATTTAATATTTTTTCTTGTGTTGAGCCCCATCTTTATTATTTTTACAAATAACTCAAGGTGGCAAACATACCCAACACACTTTCCTTGTCCTATTTTCCCTACAACAACCCTGTGAAGTGAGTTGGGCTGAGAGAGAGAGAGTGACTGGTCCAAAGTCACCCAGCTGGCTTTCATGGCTAAGGCAGGACTTGAATTCACAATCTCTTGTTTTCTAGCTTGGTGCCATAACCGCTATGTTGGGAGCGTCCAACCTTTTGGCTTTCCTGGGCTGCATTGAGAAATTATCTGGACCATATATAAAATATATAATATAGTTAATATAAATTAATGCACATAATAATGTTAAAAGTTTACAATCTTGTTAGGCCCCATTACTAGTTGTCTAGGGCCACATACAGTCTGTGGACGACAGATTTGCTCTGCACTAGACCAAATTTGCTCTCTTTTGCAGGTTGCAAATTGCTATCAATTTATAAAATACTTGGAATTAGAAGACTCTAATTATTGGGTATCATAATCCAATAATATGCAACCAGGCAAACCCATTGAAAATACATTGTGATGGATAATTTATATATGAGAGACACCAAGTTATTTTTCAAAGGCATAGAAATGAAATAGATAGAAGATGTGACTAAATATGCCATATGTCATATTTCATACAATTGAAAGATATGATCAGTAGTGCTGGAACTGTTTTAGATACAACTCTTCTTTAGGTACTCCTCTCCCTTTTCCTTTGTGTTGCTATGAGGAGATTGAAGTTTTTGTCTCAATTTCATTTAACAGAGGTTTATTTTTATGTCCAGATCTTAGGATGCAAGTACTTATAATTATACTTCAAGAAAGTAGGCTAAGATTCTTCAAAGTTTGTATCTCTTAATCACAATTTAGATGTGGCACAATATTAAACTGTATTTAATTTTAAAAAATGAGAGTTGCCAATCTACTCTTATTGAAGGAAAGGAAAAAATGGATCTGAAATTTGTTTATATAATTTTCAATCATTATTTAGCATTATGTTTGAACAAGACCTTAAAGTCTATTGTTAATGCAAATTTTTGTTAATTATTACATTGATATTACTACCTTTCTCTTTAGAATGTATTATTATGGTTCATTCACTGTCAGCCATATGTTTAGATTGGGTTTGGTATTTTTTTATCCATCTATCAAGTCCTTCTCCAAGGACCTGAGATAGGGAGATGTTATTGTTTGATGGTATTAAAGGTATCATTACAGAATGCAAATTGTTCCAAGTAACTTCTGCAACTGTCTGATGATGATTTTGTCAATGACGATGGTGTTCAACTGGTGCTCCAGATATTTTGGGATTGCACCCAAGGCACCTAGTACCATTGATGCTATCTTTGGGTTGTTGTTTTTTTTTGCCACAATCATTTTGCTTCTATTTGCAGGTCTTTGTATTTTATGACACACACACACACCCCAGTTCTTTTCCTTCTACTCTGCTCTCTCCAGCTTCTGCCATGTCTACTATCCAGCTTTTTTGTATTTCTTACCGACAATTGTTATGTTGTAGGTGAAACAAATGAGCAATGTTTTCAGCCTTAAAATATAGTGGTATAGCATCATTCAACTTTACATCCAAATTCGATACTTTCTTCCTTTCTCATAATCTCTTTGAAAAAGGAAGTCAAAATGAGGAAAAATATGCACAGGAAATCAGTTACTATGTATTTCCCAATACATTTGCCAGTCAATGTTAATGCAGTGTTGGTATCTGGCTGAGGTCATAGAAGAGCACTGAGAAAAAGAATTATGCCATTCATTTTTGCCCATACATTTTAAAAGCTAATAGATTTATGCTCCCCAATTTTGAAACTTTGAAACTTTTAGCAATTTGAAATTCTTGAATCCACCTACAAACCTTTATTTCTGCCCTAAAGAATGTAAAAACAGAAAAATTGTGTGTGTGTGTGTGTGTGTATACATTATTTATTAATATATATGAATGTACTCATAATTGCACTGATCTTAGAAGGCAGTTACAAAATACATATGTCCATTTTGCTTCAATAAAAATGCAGACAGGAAAGCAAGTGATTGAAAAATACTACTATGCCATGGCTGAATGTTGGATATGTTTCATAAAGAAATGTGTATTATTTTCTTCTGCTAGAAAGCTCTTATAAATAATGCATAAGTAAAACTATAATTATAGCAATGAATAATACAAAACAGCCCAACAATAAAATGGCCAGTCAAATGGACTGCAGATTTTCCACATCATATGAGAAAGTTGATTTGCTTGTAGATTGTCAACTTTGTTTTTTGGAAATGTTATTCAACACTTAAGGAGAAATTAGAAGTACAGCCGAGTGTATGCCAGTGTAAAAACTTTTGTGGCTTTGTTGAACTTGCTGCAAATCTGATGTTGGAAAATGTGTTATTACTATACAGGGCATATTAAAGAAAGGGATTGGTGTATTTCCCCAGAATTATTTCCCTCCTTTCCCACAAAATGTCAACAGCTGACTGAAAAGCATCCATTGCTTAACATTGGATAAGGATAAAGTGATGAGTTTCAACACTCAGTCTCCTGCTGCACCTGTCATTTCTTTGAGCTGCCTCACCCCCTCCACTTTTCTCAGACTGAGAATTTCTTTCCTGCTGCACGGCTAGCCTCTTCCACCCTCCCCAGCTGTAAGTCAGCTTCTTTTAAAACACAGATAGATACCTGCACTAAGCGCATGTTTAAAAGTATGCGTCATGTGCTGGTCCTGCCCCCACCCGGTTTAGCGAAGGGGAAAAAAGTCCCGATACGTCATGTGATGCCGCCGTGATGATGTGAGTTTGACACCCGTGCTCTATAGTGTGTAGGCCGTTGGTTTCTTTCAATTAGCTAATTTAAAATGTGAATCAGATCAAAGATTATTATTATTTATTTATTAAATTTGTATGCCGCCCAACTCCCAATCTCTATCCTTCTACTCTGCAAGTAGAAGGATAGAGATTGGATTGAAAGATCTGAACTCTTTCAGTCTTGCTGCCCAAATCAGAATGGCCCTGGTGGACAATACCCAGGAACCAGAGAAGAGTGGCAGAGCCCACATCAGCCTAAAACTATCTTAACATTTCTAAAGTGGTCAAGAGAAGTTAAGTCAAACCTTTCTCTTGGGATCACTTTAATACACCCCTGACAGAATGATTGGCGAAACTTGTCAGTTTATATCTATTGCAACAAATATGTTGTGGTAAGAAGAAAAACCTACTTTAAAACCAGAAGAGTTAAAGATACTTGAAAGCTGCCTCAGATGATATCAAGGGATTAGGTCAGTATCAGACAATGATAATGTTGCCAGGGGTGGTTAGATGCAAGTTATGGTGCGGTTAGATGCAGGTGAGGGAAGGCCCAATGTCATAAAGTGGTTCAAATATTGATTTTCTGTCTTTCAGGAAACACTTAAAGAAATGAACCTCTGCCAGAAACACATGTTTGTAATCTGAATCATGTTTGTATTAGCTGACATACAATTTAGATTCTAATGGACTGTATTTTTTTAAAGAAGGGCATATGGTTGATACTGGCTGCAAGAAGTAAACTAGTGGACAACCCATGAAAGTTTAACCATTATTCCTAATTTAAAAAAGGTTAGGCTGGGTGGAAAGGTCCATATACTGTGGCATAATGGCAAAGGTCAGAATGCTAGATCTGGAACTAACTCAAAAAGATTACAGTTGCCAATCAGGATTATGATTCAATTTATTTTAATCATCTATGTAGTGCGATCTAGGATTTATTTGAAGAACCAGCTTCCCCCCCCCCCCATGTGAATATGAGCCACTGGTCACTCTTAAGTTCAGGAAAACTTGTTGACATCAGGTCTAGGACAACTTGCCGCGACCAACTCGCCACATGACAATTCGCCATGGCCAACTCGCCATGGGACAATTTGCTGTCGGACAAAAGTTATATAATATCAAAAAAAATGGTGAAATAGAATAATTAAAGAAATGATGCAAAAGGAAGGACAAAATGAAATGTGAATGACAAAAATTAAAATAATTTTTAAATTATTTAAAATAATTAAAATAATTAAATAAAATTGTTGAATCGTCCTGTGGTGAGTTGTTCCATGGTGAATTGGCAGCAACGAGTTGTCCCATGGTGAGTTGGACATAGCGTATTGGCAGCAGTGAGTTGGCCGTGGTAAGTTGTCCCATTCCGTGTTGACATCTACTTACCTCTAGCCATCCAGAAAGGCAACCTCCAGCTGTTTTTTCTTGTGGTGTATAGGGATTTTTTTTAAAAAATTATATTCATACTAGCAATGCTGTCTATGTTGTCTTCTGCACTTCATTTCATTGCAGGTAGCCCCCTCTACTCCAGCTGTGATTCCCTGTTGCAGGAATGCCCCCTCCCATCCTATAGCTGGTTACAACCCTTTATGGTGGTTACAACCCTTTATGGCCATCTATTTATTTTACATGTTCATTCGTAGAGAAATGAAAGGCTAGCTTTTTTTTTTTTTTTAAAAAGTTACATGATAGAACATTTTCTTTCTCTCTTTTTCAAATTAGGTAAAATTGACAAGATGTTACATTTTTGCCTTCTAGTCCAAGGCAAAATGGTAAATTGTGCTCCTTCCTTCATTTCTTCCTGTCTTTCCTCCCTCACTCCCTTGTCAATTATGAGGAGGCTTATACAAAAGAACTGTTACTAGAAACTACATGTCCTTGAAGCCTGTCCTGTGTCATTGTTGCTTGCTTTCCTGACAGGCATAGGAGAGGTAAAGAAGTAGTGGAATCCATCAAATACAGTAAACATAGTATAACCATATATCAGGTCATCACCATGGCCAAAGTGGAAGAAAGTGGAATCTGGAAAGGGCTTTCTTAAGATGGCTTCACTTCCATGATTTAAGGATGGAGTGTGGAGTGTGTTTTTTTCACACAGGTTTTTCACACGTCAACCAGAGGAACATTTTTAATAACCTAACTGAATTAATTATTACATTAGGTAATGTTTTATGATATAGCTGAATCTAAAGGGATTTATATTACAATGAACATGCAATACAAATATTAACTAGTATTGTAATATAACCTCCCTTTGCACTGAGTTCAATCTGTAAAAGTAGACTTTGAATTTTTATGTATAATTAGAGAAAAGATATTGCAAGATATAGAAATATCAACTTACAAAGCTGAAATATAAAGAAGCCCACCTTTGTCTGATAGATCTTTAAAATTTATATCACAGGAACAATTTAGATGGTGTTGATTCACATCACAAAGAATTTCATTAGTCCTTGCATTTAACATCCTGCAATGGGAATGTGCTTCAGAAAGACCAGAAGAATTTACATCTACTCTCACATGAACCTAAAAAAATAAAAACATTGAAAACAATAAATTTATTCAGTGCCAGTTATAAAATTGCCAATTTTATCCTGACAGTGAGCTAGGAAGTAGAAATCCCTTGGGAGTTGGGCGGCATAGAAATGCAAATAAATATAAATATAATATAATATAAATAATCTGTGCAACTTCAATGATTAAATCCAAATAATCAACTATGAAACAGGATCTATTCAGGTTTCCTTCCTTCTGTTCCCAGTCTTAATAATGATTTAGCATCATACTGTACAGTATATGTAGAGATGCATGGCTTCTTTTGTTTAAAATGTAGCAAAATTTACTTGAAAATTAAAGTACATCCCTATGATGATCACAGATCCGGAGGTACAACTGGTGCGAAATCTCTGTGGCATGGGTTGCTTTCTACAGAGCAAAGATGTACTGTGCTTCAACAGTAGCAAAAATATTAGTTAAATATACAATTTTGTATTACCATTATTTCCACTTTTATTTACTTGTGTTTAATTTACTGGATTGCATAAAAGGAAAAGTATTATAATCATGACTATATCTAGATCTGATCCATTATTCTACTTTTATTGGCCCAATGAGAGCTACTACTCTTGGAGAGGAGATTATAAAAATTACTGAGGGCCACTGATCTTACAGTTGCACAACCCTGCAATAGGTTTCATTGGTAAAAACTAAGAAAACGGGCAATATTTTTATTCATGTGGCTGGAACACTACAATAATGCAATATCATCATAGTCTCAAAATCACCATTGCTAACCATTTTATTACTATTACTGACTTTAATATATGAATAGAGAATTATGAATTACATACCTTATTACTTTTGAGTTGAGAAGTGTGGATTTTCAGGCACTTATCTATGCCGTATGAAATATTTACCCAGTTAGGTGAGTTACTAGAAAATGAACATTCTCCTTTTAAAGTGCAGCTGAAGAAAATACAAGTATATTTGTTATAGAAATACCAAAACATGTTTTGACTCTATATAGCAATTCAAACTAACTGTTTTTCACTAGCCATTTTTTAATTTTTTCCTCAGCTCATAATAGGCTAAAAGGATGTATTTTACATCAAATATGGTTTGGGGGTTCTACCCCTTTTCTATTCAGTTATTTTTGTTTTTTTTAAAAGTTACTGTACTGTTTCTGCAAGCAATGCAAGCATTCCTGAGAAACAGATTGGCCTAATCAGATATCATATTCTGCTGCATTTGCTTATTGTTGCATATTGGTATTGTCTAGATTTTTATGATTCTAAAGATCATTTTACAAAACAGCTAAAACCAGGGCTCAATGTAATGGTTTGAAGTTCATATTTGGAAAGGCCTAAATTTGAAAATTTGGGAGCCTAGAATTAAGAACATAAAGAGGTTCAAGTAGATTGGATTAAAATCCATTGATCTTTATATAATTTTCAGCAGTATAACTATAACTCCTAGAACTCACAATTGCTAGCAGGTAATTCATGGACTTGTAATCCCTATATTCTGGGAAAACAGTATCATTTTCTTTTTAAAGATAGCATGCAAGCTATTTCTGGAAGTTTTATATGAACAGCATTATTTATTTTGCTTTGGAAAAACTAAATGAACCTTAAATGAAACTTCTGATTTCTCTCATTCGGGCATTTAAAAAGATCTTAAGCAAAGATCTTGCTTTGTTTGAACAGTTATGGAATCCAATGCTCTTTGGAGCAAAGAGGTTCCATTTTTTTTTCTGAACAGAGGTTCCAAAAAATGTTGTCCATAGATTGGTCCATCTAAAAAGAAAGTCAACATGGCAATAAATACTGAAATGAATTTTGGCACAAATTCATTTATAATTTTTAGGGGTCACATAATTGCAAAGTCTGAGAATCCCTGCCTTAGTAAAAATCCCTATGAAGCACAGAAATAAAATAATCTTTTCCTTCCTTCCTTCCTTCCTTCCTTCCTTCCTTCCTTCCTTCCCTGCTCTCTTTTTTCTTTTCTTTCTTTCTTTCTTTCTTTCTTTCTTTCTTTCTTTCTTTCTTTCTTTCTTTCTCTTTCTCTCTCTCTCTCTCTTTCCTTCCTTCCTTCCTTTCCTTCTTTCCTTCCTTCCTTCCTTCGTTCCTTCCTTTCCTTCCTTCCTTCCTTCCTTCCTTCCTTCCTTCCTTCCTTCCTTCCTTCCTTCCTTCCTTCTTTTAAAACACACATAATTTTGAACAGACATTCAGACTCTCCATTAATTATGTTGCATTACAATATTAATACAAGGATAAATACCTTTTCTTTGTGTGGCACCATCCACAGTGTGGGTCCATTGCAGATAAACAATCTCTACAGGAAATATATTTGTTGCAATTTGCAACCTGTATTCTCCTGATCTAAAAAAATTAAAAAGTATCTTTTGCAAATTCCTTATCAGCCATTCCAAGCAAATCAAATAACATTTTTATGAGTTTGAGATACACAAAAAATAATAACTATTTTAAAATAAAGTTATAACTCTTAAAAATATAGGGAAGCATTCAAACAAATATGCTTCATTAGAATACTAGAATAAGATGTGTGTTTTGGGTATGTCGATACCAATTTCTCACTTTTTCAATCTTTTACAAATAACCATTTGTGAACTTGATTTGAGCTTATCCTGGCTGGCAAAAGCTGGCTGACAAATAACAAGCCTGTGGCTGCTAGTTTATATTGATTCTGGGTTGATTCTGGAACAAATTCTAGGATTAAAAGAGAAACATATAAATGATATGGTGATAATTTTAGAAGATCCTTAATAGAAATATTAATAAAAATATAAACAGTTTGGGGATAATAGCTAGTTTTAAAATTAGCAAGCAAAAGATGAAGATGCTAACAAAGAATTTGAAAATGGAAAAACAAAGGGAACGGTTGGAAATAACTGGTTTTAAGATTTTTCTTGAAATATATATGTATTACTTTGACTGGCATGAATTGTATTTTATTGCAGAACAATTATGTTAAAGCCTGGAATTAAGAAGGATATACTGAAATAGGAGAAATGACTATCGTCTGGCATGCAAGGCAAGGCAAGTTGGCCATGTGAAGCCAACTTCCCCAGGTCTCATGAGAATGGGAGCACTATTTGGAGAGCAGCAGGTACCCTGTTCTTGTGACAGTTTGGAAGAACTTAAAAGCATTCCAAAGGCTTTCTGAAACATTGAGAGAACAGGAACCACTATTTGGACAATGCTGCAAGTGATTTGGAGAACGATCTGACTGGCCTCGAAAAGAAGGCTTGGCATAACCAGCAGCTGCCAGCAGCAGCAAGAGAAAAATGGCAAAGGCAGCTAGGCACATCAGGGCATGTGGGGGAAGAGCAATGGAAGCAATGGCAGAGGCTTGGGGCAATGGCGGCTGGCAGAGACTACCAAAGGTTTCAGGTCTTTACTTCAGCCCCAGGACTGCCACTGCTGCCGAGGTGTGTGCTGCTGTGCAGGGTGGCCAAAAGGGCATGGATAGAGGAAGATAGGAGGGAAGGAGTTGAAGTGTCCCTGTGGTCATAAGTGGCTGAATTTTGATCACATAATTGGCCAGCGTGGCTTCGGCCGGTCTACCCACATTACTTTGGCCCGGTCTACCCAGTGCAAAGAGGAAACATGCCAGCAGTTTGGGGAGTGGCGTCAAGATGGCCACACCCACCCATTTGGCCATGCCCACCCAGCCCCCCGAGGTCAACCACAGCCCTGATGTGGCCCTCAATGAAATTGAGCTGACACCTCTGTTCTAAAACAAACACAATGGAGGAATGCTTGGTGAAGAAGACAAAAGTAGTAGAAATGGCAAAATTGACTAATTGGATCAAAGAAAGATTAACATCTACATTTATTAGTAACTGGAAACTCCTTATGAACTTTCTGTTGAAGGAAGAAAAAAATGATCTATGGTGTTGATGATTAGAAAGAGTAAACTATGGAAACAAGATAAATTTGATGTAACATTAGAAATAGAGGGTAAAATATAAATGCATTTATAACCGCTGTTATGAAGATCGGAAACTGTTTCTTTATAATTTTTCTTTTCTTTTTTTCTATTTTCTTTTCTTACTATTTACTACTTTTATTTTCTTTAATTACCATTCAATATTTATATTGTCTTTGCCTTGTTAAAACACACACACATGTACAGTATATCCTCAAATACACACACGCTCTAGTTTCAAATTAGTACAACTTTTAATTATTGTTTTAAAACTTATGAGCCGTTTTCATTGCTGAGGCTCTATATTTTATTTGTGAACTGAAATAGAAATGTAGTGAGCTGCTATATTAATGTTTTAATGTTGTGTTTAATTATTTTGTAGATATAGGCAAATTCACAGGAAACTACTGCTAAAATTCATTTTGAAATACACTTCTGGCCAACCTCTGAGTCCATTTTCCTATTTCTAGGAAGATTGGATTAATTGTTGCTCTTGAGTGTTTCATATACTTAGAAAAACATAAAATTTTCAGATATCAACTATTTTAGGTTTTAATGTGGAAGAATTGTAACTGTGGTTGCTCATAACAATTTCTGTTAAGCTCAGATGGACTCTATTAATCCTATTAAATCATTATTGAGCCTTTGACCTTCTAGTGTACAGTATTTACTCCAAACCAATGAAGAGTTGGAATAATGCTAAGTCATCTTACAAAAAGAAAGAATGATAATGTTGATGTCCTGGACCAATCACAATGTAGAATAAGATAAACAGAAGGCAGTGAAATGGGGAGTAAAACGGAAGAATGTGAATACTGCAGAATGTGAAAAGGGGAAATATTTCCAATATTAAATTACTACAGTAGGATGAGGTGATTCTTAGGACATGATGATGTAAGAATTTTCCAAAGTCCTCCCCTCCCCCACAAAAAAGATCCAGTGTGTGGTAATTTTTCACAATCCTCTAAACCTTTTCCATGGGCATGCCAGCGTCCTTTTACCATAAAACTTCATTAGAAAACAATTGGAATATTTGCAATAGCTTTGCTGGCTTTCAATACTTGGCTACATGAAGTTTTATATACAACTTTGAAAACAGCACATAAATGGAATTCTAGAGTGTAATTTAGAATTCAACCAACCATATTATTAGATGGTAGATAGATGTAATTCTGATCCGTAGGGTCAAGTTCAAGCCTATGGAAAATGGGTGTTTCTTCCTTAATTTCATATAAAATTTCTGGACAATTTGGCTTCATTTTGTCATCAAGAACAATCTATAAAAACAGATTAATGAACATAAACTTGCAAACAGTTTAGAATAGAGTTGTCCTGTACTCTTTTGCCACCTATTCATCATCACAACTTATTTCCCTATGTGGTCTTAAAAAACTGTTGTGAGAAAAGATTAAGGCTGATTTTTATGTTGCTAAAATTATTTAATAAAAATAAGATAGATGATAGATAGATAGATAGATGATAGATAGATAGATAGATAGATAGATAGATAGATAGATAGATAGATAGATAGATAGATAGATAATGGATGGATAGATAGATGATAGATAGACAGACAGACAAAGAGATAGATAGATAGATAGATAGATAGATAGATAGATAGATAGATAGATAGATAGATAGATAGATAAATAGATAGATGATAGATAGATAAAGATTAAGGCTGAAAAGAGTATAAATAGTTATAGATGCTGTTGCTATAGTAAAAACATATGCTATCTTCCAATATTGTGCAAAATCATTATGTAACTTCAGTTATATTGGCTTAATGTATGAGCCCAGCCTAGCCAGTTTGTAAACTGTGGTTTATAAACTGTAGCATATGTAAGCTCTATACCTTGTTCAAAATACCATGGTTAAATCAAATGAATATATTATTAAATCAAATGTACCGTAGCAAAAAATGTATTTAAAAAAAACCCAGCTTTTTTTCAAATGCAAAGTTCTAGTGAACAATATAAATATAAAACCTGTCTTCCTTCAAAATCTTTTCTATTTGATTTATAGAAAGTGGAAGCTCTAAATGTGCAAATAGTTCAAACGTGCAAATGCATGCACCAACCTGTTTTACTCCACGCAAAAAAACCAAAAAGATAAATTGCATGTGCAGATTATTTGTGAGTTCTTAAAAACTAAGTATACTGATTATTTATATTAATGCTATTAATTTTTTTAATTAAAAACATATTGAAGAAAAATAGATCCAAATATGAACATAGTTTTCTGCAATTTTACATAAACCTGATGTATGAACTGATGAAATCATAATGATTCATGGCATAACCTACCTTCAATAGCTGTCCATTTCCTGTCCCTAAAAATAAAACAGTCTTGTTTAGAAGCACAGTGGCATAAACTGAAACCAAATTAAAATGACTCAGAGAAGTTGAGTTGTTGATTGGATATATAATCTTTACCTGAAACAGAATGAACAAAGAAACAAAACTTTAGAATACATCATTAAATCATAATTGAAAGAAGAAATATTCAGTAGCTATCAATATCTGTAGGAAGATTAGTTGCCACATTATAGATTTTGGTATTTTATCTCAAGTAGACTTCAACACAATATTATTAAATTTTTTATTAGGATTAATATAATATATATTTAATATACTTTTTTTAAAAAAAATCAGCATAATTAGATCAGAGAAAAATCTGAAACACTGCAGCAAGCATGTCCTCAGAAGCATCTTTTCTTAATTAATTATGCCTGATTAGCCAAGCTAGTTTGTTGCTAGCTACGTGAATCCAAAAAATACAGGAAGAAGTAGACCACATAAAGAGCCAGTTTGGTCTAGTGTTTAAGGCCCCAGGCAAGAAAGCAGGGGATTGTGAGTTCAAGTCCTTCCTTAGCCATGAAAGTCAATTGTGTGAGTTTGGGCCAGTCACTGTCTCTCAGCCCACAGGTTCATTGTTGTGGGGAAAATAGGAGGACGAAGGAGTATTAAAGCTAATAACATAGAGACTGAAACATAAAAAACAGAAAATGTGAAGGTCCGAATCACAGAAATAAAATATGTGTGAAATATGTGTAAATATGTGTGAATTCCTTGCTGTCAATACTTTATTCTGTTCTGAAAGAAGATATTATGTGATGGGTAATGGTCAAGTGGGGCATTCTGGGCACTGAAACCCCAAAATATCTGGAAGGCACTAGGTAGAAGAAGGTTATACTACATATTATGGATTTTGTACTCAGAGGTGTTCATGTGTAGAAAGTTAGCACCCACCCCTCTCCTAAAAGAATGAAATATTTTGAGAAATATTAAAAAGGCAGAATATTATATTTCCCTGGATGAGAAATAGAGAAACATGTTTTTTTTAGAGGCAGGAAGCAGACTCACTCTTAATAACTCCCACCTTTCTTAATAGCCCTCAGCAGATGTCAGCACTTAAGAGATAAAGAGATACAGAGCTCTATTCATAAGCAAATTCCCTGCAGCAGTCTGAACAAACAAAGTAGGATTAGACCTTAGCCAACAATAGGAATCGCCCAACAAGCCCCTTCATTGCATCAGCAGACCAAACTAGCTCAGACAAACTCCTAGGATGGCCCCATGGGAGTCTGACAACAGCCAATAGAATACATGTTCTTGCACAGGAACAGGAAGTTCAAGTGCAAAGTCCAAGAGAAGGTATAAATATCCCCCCCTCTCAACTCCATGTGGTCAGCTGCACCAGAACCACTCATGTGGTTCTGCTTCATCATTAAACCACCTTTCCAATCAGCCTCCATGTTTCCAGTGTCTTTCTCCCATCTTGGAAGTGAACCAGATGACTATTTCTTCCAACACATGTAATATAGTTATGTGGTTGGATATCATTTAATGTATCATTTTCATACCGTTTTAATACCAAAAAATGTGTGGCATTTTTAGATGGTGAAAGTGCTCATAATGCGTTAGTGAAGACTCCTACTGCTCTTTCCCATGATACATTGAGGAAATAAGTAAACACAGGTAATCCAACAATGTATATAGTATGTTAGTGTCTAAAGAATTATAGGTAAATGGAAACCATTCAGTAGTATAGATTTATTTATTTCCAATGTATGGGTCACCTTTTTAAAATTTCCTTTTTCTTATGATGCAACTAAATCTAATATTCATATTATGCCCTCAGTGTTTGTATGTTGCTTTTTCTTTAATATTTCACAATGCTACAAGAAAGTAAGAAAAACAGGAAATCCTGTACAAAATCTTTCACCTCCTTTTTTGAAATGCCTTTTATAATTTTGTTTTATGTGGCTCTTTGTTTCCAGGGCTCATGGAATCATAATGGAAAACCTATTTTAGAAAGACAAAGCTCCTCTATTACCTTTTATTGATATCAGTTCTGCATATATTACTTAAATTTCTATTTATGGTTCTGAATAATTATTTATGACAAATTTATTGTGTTATTATATTTGTAATGGAGTTAATAAAAAGCCTTCATATTTAACAGCACTGTTAAAATTTGTCAGATGACTTTTACATTGCTGTAAGCCAAAGCGATGAAAATTACTCCAATCTCCTTCAACCAGCTATACTACACTTCAGTTTCCATAATTCTCAGTTAACACACAATATCAACTGGAAAAAGCTGAACTAGATTATCTCTATATTGCCTATTATCTATTACCATTTGGCATAATGGTTTTCTCTCTATAACCAAGCAACACAATTTGGTTTAATAGTTGTTCTTAAGCTGTTCTTTCCGCATTGTTTGTGATGTAGCAACAGCAATAGCACTTAGACTTACATACTGCTTTACAGTGCGTTACAGCCCTCTCTAAGCGGTTTACAGCGTCAGCATATTGCCCCCAACAATTTGGGTCCTCATTTTACCCACCTCGGAAGGATGGAAGGCTGAGTCAACCTTGAGCCTGGTGAGATTTGAACTGTCAAATTGCAGGCAGTGGGCAGTCAGCAGAAGTAGCCTGCAGTACTGCACTCTAACCACTGCGCCACCGTGGTTCATGTAACTATCAAGTGGCATAGAAATATGCCATAGAGAAAGAAACACAACTTTAATATGATCCTTTAGGTTTTTGGAGCATCTGGCATATCTTGCAATGCATATCTCTGTTTAAGCCATGACAACTGCCATGGCTTCTTACCCACTTAAAGGGGAAAACAACTTTAATACCAGAGCACCTAAGGTCAGCCTTAATCTGCCTCAGATATGGATTGGGGATGAGATGAAGGTAATGTGATGAAAAAGAGGGGGGAAAGGGAGGGACATGCTGGTGCATACCCATGCCATGCTTAGTTCCAGTCTAAATATAAAAGACCACTCAGAGATCATTCTCATTATGTATTATATTCTCCACTGAAGCCACATTTTCACAGTTCATTACCAATTCTATTATTTAAATAGAGAACATGAAGAATCCTGTCAATACTGGTACTTCCCAATACAATTATGATGCAGAATAAATGATTGGGAACAGAAGACAGCTGCTCATTTTTGAAGCACTGCATTCTCTATAAAAATACTTTCCTATTTAGGCATCCAAAAAGTGTATTATTATCAGGTCCCAGAATCTAGATACACAATCTTCCCCCAAAACAAGTAGACTTAAAGCTGGGGAGATTGGATGTTTAAGTCTAATTTAAATAGCTTTAAATCGGGGGAGATTCCTTATCCTGCTGTTCTCACATATTGGAAGAGTTATTCCTCAGGATAATGACAAAGAAATAAACCTAAGTGATATCATTGTTATTTTTTCTAGGCAAGTGTTTTCAGAATTAGGAATAAATGTCACCTTAGGTTAGAATCTTCAGAATTTAAAACATATAACATTCTGTTAAAAATCGCTGGATGGGATCACTCAAAGAAACAGAGGAATCAGATTTAAGAATTAATATCTCAGATACACGGTGGCCTACATTTCGAAGGAATTCCATGTTACTATATCAGCAAGGATGAGGAAAATTACTTTAAAATGATTCATATATAATACTATACCTCCATACAAATTGCTAAAATTTCTGAGAGAGACCCTTACAAATGTTGGAAGTATGGGGAAGCCAATCACGCTCTCAGTCTAACCCATGTCAAAATGTATTCGCCGCCTTGAGTTACTTATAATATTAATAATGCAGGATTAAAAATGAAATAAATAAATGATGATCATGTAAGATTAACAGCATGAATACCAGAAAATTTAGTTACAAGTCTCAAGATATGCTTGCTGTCATTATTTAGTGAGACAACACACAAACTAAAAACATCGACTTTTCATGTGGGAAGCTGTCAGGGAATCTCAACAATTGTGATCAGATGACTGTGGCTTGCTACAACACTATAATTGCAAGTCACGCACCAAGCTCTCAGATTGTGATTACATGGCCACAGGAACACTGTGATGGCTGGAACTCCATCATAAGTCCCACTCATGCAGGGCCATCATATCCTTGAATGGTTACTGGATGAATGGTCATAACCTGAGGACTACTGGTGCTCTCTGACTTAGGAATACTATACCAACTGAGAGACACCTCGTGCTATCTTTATTGTCTTTTCTATGACAGAGAAATGCATTTTATTTTCCTCAGTCCTTTTAATGGCCTGCTAATTTCACTATGTTTTTTTTTAATTTTACTACTGCTTTTACTGTTATTATTTTTATTGCTTATTGGTTTTCTTCCATATTATATTACAGTGCAATACTGTGATGTACTTTGCTTTTATTAACGATTTTAACTTTCATTTGAATTGTTTGAATTTAGTGGTTTAATAAAATGTAATAATAATAAAAAAGAGAATAAATATCACTAAATTAAATAAGAAATATTGCTAAGAGCCTTACTGTTCTATCTATTCAATCCCTCTCCTCCTTTTTTAATTTTCTATTTTAGGTAACAAATGACAATACTACTACAGCAGCAAATAATTTTGACCCATATGATAAACATTTGCACTTTTACTTGAAATGTGAATCAAACTATATATTTTCTATATTCTGTCATAAGGTGGTAATGTAACTAAGCATATACACAAAATCTTAAGATTTGAGAAAACCTTTAAAATAAAAAATCCTCTAAATTGTATGTTACAATTACAATTCCAAGTTTCTTCTTCCTCTCTTAAGTAATATCATGTGATCTTTTGCAATATACAGTATGTTCAGTTAGTTAGACATTATTTTTTGCTGTTTGCCAATAACTATCTTTAAACTCACTGTCTATAATGGAAATTTAAACATGTTCAAATCATTTCAACTGAAATCAGTGAGGCTTGGTGATATTTAATATTGGTTGGGTCATCCTCAGGATTTTATATCTGCTTATTCTTTATGCATATAAAAACTCCAAGATCTGAACTAATTTTTAACATTTCTTATATATAGAAGACTGTTAAAAATAACATTATTTAGTATGCATCAGCTTAGCCTACTCTGTAATTGTTTAAATTGCACTTTCAGCTTCTTTAGGTGATGGAAAGTTGAAACAGAATAATATTAAAATACAATATATTATATATAAAGGGGAATAATTGCTGAAGGGAATAACAATTCCTCAACATGAAATTTGCAAAAGTATATCAACTAAAATTATAAGCCAATTTTAAGAATTGTGAAGATTTTAAAAAACAGAAACTATATTATCACACTATGGAATATATCCCTTGAAGTTACTACCAAAACAATTGGATAGAATGTTAAATTGTACAGTGTTACTACACACACACATATCTGCTGAAAATTAAACTCAGGTGAGATCAACATGGGATATTGTCCTACAAATTGGTCTGAATTTTATGCTGCAGAACAGGGAAAGTAGCAAACAAAATTAATGTTTTTTTTTAAATTGAACAATAGCTGATAGCTAATTTTAAATGGATTTTTATTAAAATATTTTTAAGGCAGTTCCAAACAATGCATACACAATAATGAAAGAATGCAATAATATATAACCTGCAACAAATATCTACTTAGGAAAATTATCATCTGGATTTAAGATCCACTGACCTATTTAAACACCTTAAAAATCCCATATAATTAATATTTCTAGATTTTAAACAGATTAAAACTGCAAAATATAAGTACAATTAAAATCCAAAACTGATAAAATATCTAATAGACATATGGCACGCACCACAGATTCCAAAAATTAAAATAGTCAACACAAAGTTGAGTTAAAAGTAAACTAGGAAACAGTATCTACTTTTGGGGTTGAATCCAATTCACTCTGTCATCAGAGCCAAAATCAGTTCAGCTCAACTTTTTCATACCTGATTTTAAGAGAATGAGAAGTGAATTTCAACAGAGCAAATAATTCCAACCAAGTATCTCAGAAATTAAGAGCCGAGGTGGCACAGTGGTTAGAGTGCAGTACTGCAGGCTACTTCAGCTGACTGCTAGCTGCAGTTTGGCGGTTCAAATCTCACCGACTCAAGGTTGACTCAGCCTTCCATCCTTCCGAGGTGGGTAAAATGAGGACCCAGATTGTTGGGGGCAATATGCTGATTCTGTGAACCGCTTAGAGAGGGCTGTAAAGCACTGTAAAGCGGTATATAAATCTAAGTGCTATTGCTATTGCTAAATTTGGACTGAACCGCTTCTAGGACAAGGATATCTTTATATCCACAGCACTGTACACATAAAGTATAGCAAAAGTCTTAATTCTTTAGTTCTGTAAAAATTAATTGCTACAGGCAGTTATCACTTAGTGCTTTGTCTGATTATTGTGCATGGAGTGTAAGATTTGAAGATTGACATTTCCAGGACATAGAGAATTGAAAATAGGTGTTCAAAAGCCTTTATCTGCTCAGTTTGCTTATCGTTGTTTGTACGAATATAACAGAGGCTAGCATGCCGCTTAACAAATACATCCACATTGATGGATTTCCAGCATTTTGGTCTGGCAATATAAAGACAGCATCTGTAGCTCAATCACAGACCCTTTTGGGATAGAACCTGGATGTGGCTCTCTCAAGGCTTATCTGAAGCTCTCCCCGTTAAAGTACTGGCTCAAATACATCTATGAAAATGAGTTCCCAGTCCAATTAGTATTGATGGACAGAGAGCATTGGCAGGCATAATTTCCCATGGAAGAAGCAAATCACTGCCAAATTATCCAAGGAAGTTTCTCATCGTAATAGCTAACTATAGTGGGCTCAAACAAAGCCTGGAGCAAAGTCAAACAAAGAATCTTTGATCTTGATGTACAGAGGAATAAACATCTCAGATCTCTGCTACAATAAGGTCGTGGATCCATCTTTCAGCATCCCCAAATACTTTCCTTGTATACTTGCACTCTTACTTAGGAGGCTACTCAAACTGACATGCCTTCGGGAGTTGGGCGGCATATAAATTTTATAAAATAAATAAATAAATAAAAATAAATTTTATAAAAATAAATGGCTAGAAAATTTGCCCGCAAAGGTATTGACTAGGAAATTCAATAATATCCCCTATTCGGAGCTCTTACACATACGCTCAGACACTGACATTGAGATAGTGTTTTTGAAATGCCCTATCTTTGAAGGATGGAGTTAATCTCTCTTCCATTTACAAATTACTTGGTCCCTACAGGCAATTGTATGTTTCCTGTTAAACACTTAGGACTACAAAATTTCTAGGAAATTCTGTGCCATAGCAATTGCAGCCAGAAACTGTTGGGTCTGAATGTATTACTGTATGGGACATGTTAGTTTCTGCTTTGAATAGGCTTTTATCCGATTTTTTTTAAATTTTGACATTATTTTCTTCTCTCTCTTGCTTTGACTTTTTTGAATGATTGTAACTTCTAAAAATAACATAAGTGAATGAAAAATAAGGTGGATTTACACACTACACTAATCCATGATGTGATTTTCTTGTTTATTAGATAAACATGTTTATAAATCCAGCCATTTTATTTTAATTCAAATATGTTCAAACAATAGTTAAAACAAATTATGACTCAATATTATATGTGGTTATTCAAGTTTATCCAAACTACTATATGATTAAAACAAATTATGGTTACTGATATGTGCATTATTTGCATACAACCCATAATGCACTACAAATAGTCTTTTAAGATCAATGTTAAGTAGCCTCAGGAATACAATAACAGCCAGCTAAACTGTGCTGCATTTTCAGTATGACTGAATATTCCAGCACAGCTTTCTAGGAATTAGTGAATAGATAAAGATTCCACCTCACAGTTCTAAATGGGTATCATCCTTGATGACATCAAAAAGCAGCAAGATATCCAGAAAAATAATGGGATTGCATTTCTTTTCCCCATTCTGTTAATAGGAAAAATGTTTTAGTGCCCAAACTTGACTGAAATGTATTCAGGAAAAGAAAAAAAAAAGGCAGCCCAAGGACCCTAGCCTTTGCCATTAGTCCACAACAAATGCTCAGGCTAAAAAGAGTCTTTATCATTAGCCTACTACACTGTTAAATTCTTTAGAGCCCTATAGGGGTTCATGTCTAGAGGAATGATTGCATTACTTTTAAGGATGGAAGGGATGGGAGGATTTCTTCTTTCTGTGGGACGTGGCAACCTCATGGATTCAGCCTTCTGTCAAAAGTGGCTAAGGACACACAATATTTCTCTCTTTCCAATGCTTCCCTTTTTAAAGGGTCTTTGGTGCTGAGCTTGGTTGTTTTCTTGCAGATGTTTCATTACCCAAAGTAGGTAACATCATCACTGCTAGCATTGATTATGTTACCTAGTTTGGGTAAAGAAACATCTGCAAGAAAACAGCCAAGCTCAGAGAGCACCAAAGATCCCTCATTTCAAGCCTGAGTTACGAATATTCTCCTTTATTGTTTCCCCTTTTCTCTCTCCCATTGTTTTTCCTCACATCTTTGTTTCTCTCTCCCAAGCAAGAGGCTGCAAGAAATGAACAGACACTAAATATCTGAATTTACAACATCTCTTGCAGGGAATATTAAAAATTAGGCCAATTGTCACAAGCTGCTCAGAAAAGATCACCCATCCTTTGAAAAACATGTGAAGGTAAGATTCATAATTGAGGGAGAAAAATATGTTTCCCCTAATTCTACCATTATCATCACACAGATTAAACTAAGGCAATGAACTCTTACTATTTTGTACCATTGCCATTTTAAATGATGTCATTACTTTGAGTTTACAAATATACCAAAGAGTAACAGAAGCAATATAAAAGGTCATTTGAAAGTTCCCAATCTATTATTTCATTCTGCAACTGAAGAGGATTCTTATAGCAGTGTCAGCTACATCAGTCAAGACCCCAGCAATCATAATGCCCAGTAAAATCAATCAATACTTTAGAACTCATAGCTTTCCACCGTTAAAGAGAGAAATAATTGCTTTTAGTCCAATTGAATCTGGATGTGAACAAGCACTCTTCACTGGTGGAAAGATTAGATATAAAATAATTGCTTTCCCTTTTGGCTTGGACCACCTAGTGGTTTCAAGCATGAATGCCAAGACTTTTCTCCAAAGGAATTTTATCATCCAAACTGCTTAACCTCATCCATGGAATTTCATTCCCTGCTGGTTAGTCTCTATTTGTGCCCCCTTCCTACAGCCTTAAAAGAATAATGGTACCTTTAAATGAGGGGACCTTGGAACTAGTGCTAATACTGATGATGTTACCTAGCTTGGATAATGAAACATCCGCAAGAAAACAAACAAAGATCCCTCATTCAACCCTGAGCTACAAATATTCTCCTTCACTGATACCTTTAAAGCATCTCCAAGCCCCAGAGTCTGATACCATTAGTTTTCTTCTCATTGCATAAGCATTATTTATCTACCGGGTTGCTGTTTTTTTCATTGAAACCAATGGAAAGCAAACAATAACAGTATGGAAAAACAATGAAAGAATCTGAAATAACTTTTTGACTGCTGTGTCTCATCACTGCAAAATACAGTAGTGAATCACTCATGCAGAAAACGCTAAACTTTCCTTTTAGTTTTGGCTTCCATTGTGATTTGCTTGCAAAGGATGGAAGGCTATGCCTTTTTTGGGGTGGGGAGCAGTCGGCCAAAATATTCTGTATCTTTCGGGGGTCCTGCCTCTCATAAATACATAGCTTGCAACAATTAAACAAGTCGACCCTAAATATAGCTGATTTAGCCAGGCATCTGGCCAACAAATAACCCAAGGTACTCACACATGTGTTTGGAGGATGGGATTCCGAACTGAACTCGGAACTGGGGGGCTCGCTGAACCTGCAGCTTTTCGCATTCTTCAGCAGTTCTTTCAGAGCAAAAATGCAAAGGCTGGTGGAAGTCGGAGTGGCGGGACTTGAAGCTGAGCCGAAAATCCCGGCCCAGAGCGCGCCTTGCTCCAGGTACGCCGAGGAAAGAATTTTGGTCTTCTTGCCGGCGCCACATCGCAGGATCTGGCTATTGTACCTGAAGGTGTTTTGCTCGTACAGAGCGATGAGCATCTTGGCCTCCACGTTGTCATTGTTATAATAAGGGAAAAAGAAGTACTTCTGCCAGCGAAAGGCATCCTCGAAGTGCAGGTGGTACGCCTTCTTCATGGCCACCTGCCTGTGTTCGCCCACGCTTTCCTCGCTTTCTTTTATGAGGAAGACCGCCTTGTTGGCGATGCTCGCCGGGGGGTCATCGGTGCAGTTGTTCAGTTTGTGGGTCGTGGCCACGACCAGGGACCAATGTGAGCAACTGTCCTCGCAATACATCAGCCCGGCCACCGCGCCTTCCGACGCGTAGGTCACCAATTCCTCGCCCAACTTGTCCTTGGAGCTCCCTTCGGTGAGGTTCTGCAGATAGCAGACGCCTCGCGGCTGAGTCCAACAAGTGAGCAGGCGGTCGCGGCCGAAGGGCAGCAGCAGCTTGTTGACCGAGGTCACCGTCTCCCCGCAGGACTTGCCCGGCTTCTCGCAGAAGCGCTCCTCCTTCCAAGCCAGCGAAGGCGCCACTTCGTACCAGCAGTTGCCGCTGGCCACCAAGAAGCGCTCCCCGCTCACGGCCAGGTTAGCAACGGCGCGAGGGAACTCGAGGGGCCCCTGCCCTCGGGACCCCGCCGCAGCCCAGGCTAGCAGCAGTAGCAGCAGCAGCAGCAGCAGCAGCAGCAGCGACGGTGGCAGCGGCGGCGCGAGCAACGCCGAGCTCCCAGGGTCACGGCGTGCCAGATGCCTTCTCGTGCCCCCCGGCCCTCGGGCCATGGTCCCCTGTCTATCCCGGCTACCTAGGGCTCCTCGGCTGGCGGGAGAGGCTCTGGTACCACCGACATGCCAGCAGCTGCGGCACCGCCCCACCCCTCAGACGAGCAGGGAACCGCTCCCGCGGCTGCCCTTCCCCCGCTCTGTGGCTTCCTCTGTGCCTCAGCTGCCTCGCGCCTCATCAGTTCCTCTTTTTCCCTGGGAGGTGGGAAGGCCGCCCCGTCTCCTTCACTTGCGCGCCCGACCCCGGCTCTCCCCTCTTTCCCTCCCTCCCTGCCTCCCTCCTACTGAGGGCGTGCCAGTTGGGCCGCTCCACGTGCTTGTCGCTTTCTTCCCGAACCCTCGAGCTCGCTGTGACCCAGGCGGGAAACAGGCTGCTGCAGATGTGTGCCATTCTCCTGGCGGAGCTGAGGCCAGCTGGTTATTTAAGGGTGGGGGTGGGTGGGGGCTGGATGGGTCTCCTCGCTGGTGCCAGAAGGTTCCATTCTTGTCCTCGGCCTCCGCCCCGCCCAGGCCCTGCCGCGAGGTGCCCCTTCTAAAAACGTTCCATGGCTGACTTCCCCCCCTCTAGCCGTTTTTTCCCCCCTCTAGCAATTTACAGCACCAACCAACCAGCCCTGGTGCGATATAATAAGCAGGCTTGATCTGCCCTCAATAGACCTATGATTTTAACTAACTAGAGACACAATGGTCCATGTGGATGAAAACTGTTTTCAGACTTATATAAGTAGGAATAAGGCTTGTAGGGGAGCTTGGAGATCATTTAGTTCAATTTTCTGCTCAGAGCAAGACTGTACTACTGTACTACAGCATGGTAAGATGGCCACTCCAGCCTTGCTTCAGGCACCTCCATTGAGATAGAATCCACCTACCCAAGACTCTACCCCACTGTTCAGCAGCTTTTTCCATTACATTCCCCCCCCCATGCCTAGTTGAAATCTACCTTCTTTTCATTTAAACCACTATTTTTTCCCCTGTCTCCTGGAAAAACTCTGAACAATTCCAGTCTAACTTCCACAAGACAGGCCAGCAGATATGTGGAAACAGCTATTATATCTCACTGCAGTCTTCTCTTCTATAGTGCTGCACAGGCTAAAAATACCAAGTGGCTCCAACTGTTCTTGTAATTTTCCTTCCAAATTTTTTGTCATCTTGGTTTCTGTTCTGTGGATATCCTTCATTCTGTCAGAGTCTTTCCAAACTGTGCCCTGCACTAGATATTCTAGGGCATGGGTGTCAAACTCACGGCGTCACGTTGCCATCAAGTGACGTATCATAACCTTTTTCCCAGGGGTGAAATTCAGCAGGTTCTGACAGGTTCTGGAGAACCGGTAGCGGAAATTTTGAATAGTTCTGAGAACCGGCAAATACCACCTCTGGCTGGCCCCAGAGTGGAGTGGGAATGGAGATTTTGCAATATCCTTCCCCCAGAAGTGGGGAGGGAATGGGGATTTTGCAGTATCCTTCCCCTGGAGTGGGGAGGGAATGGAGATTTTGCAGTATCCTTCCCCTGCCACACCCACCAAGCCATGCCCACAGAACCGGTAGGGGAAAATTTTGAATTTCACCCCTGGTTTTTCCCCTTCACAGAGCTGGGGTGGGGGTGGCCTGCGTGTGACACATACGGCCCACAGGCTGCCAGTTTAACACCCCTGTTCTAGGGGCATTCAGTTGGCCAATGCAAAATACCGTGGAATGATTATTTCTTTAGATCTTGACACTAGACAACTGTTGATACCAGTTGTCAGATACCAGGCCAGAATTACATTTGCTTTTCTTGTAACTGTTTCACATGTTGGGCTCATGTTCAGATTTTGATCCTTCAAGATACACCAACCTTTTTTGCATGACAACTGTCCAGTATGTCACTCCATTCTATTCCTATGGCTTTGATTTTCATACCCAAATATAGAACTTTGCATATTCAAGGGAAAATTGAAACTTATCTTGTCACTTTTCTACCCATTTTCCAATGTATCAAGTTTTTCCTGATTCTTCAGACTATTCTTCAAGGTGATGCTGTATCCCCTTACCTCCATGTTAATTAATGAAAAATTGTTAAATATAATTTATTTATAAATCCAAGTCATTTATAAGTATGTTGAACAATGCAGGCCTTATAACAGAAACTTGTTGTACGCTACTTATTCCTTCTTTCACCTTTACACAGTTCCATTAATGTACACTTATTGGGTATGTCCATTCAACCAGTTCTGAATCCATTTACTGATAGCATAGTCTAGCTCAAACTTTCCCATCTAATCTATTAGAATCTCATGGGAGACTATTGAATGCTGTGCTAAAGTCAAGATGCATTATGTTCACTACATTCCTATGATTAACTAAACTGATGATTCTATCAAACAGGGAGATAAAGCTAGTTGACATGACTTATTCTTGATAAGTCTGTGCTGGTTCCTGCCAAACAATCCATTTGTTTTCTAAATGCTCACAAACTGATTATTTAATAATCTGTTCCAGAGTATTGTCCAGCATCAGTATCAAGCCAACCACTCTGCTGATACCCAGGTCGTCTCCTCCCACCTTGGAATATAGAAATGCATTGTTCTGCTTTTGTCCTTTGACAATGAACTGCATGATGTCTTAAGGAGAATAGAATGGGTGCTGAGATGACATTAATAAGCTCCTTCAAGACTCTCAGAAATAATTGTTCTGGTCATAGAAATTTGAAATGGTTAAGAGTAACAAGTGCTCCCTAATAATCTTTACTTCCTTATAGTTGCCATTGCCTCCTTGAGTCAATTGTTCTGTTTAGGTCCATTTGAACACAGTTTAGATGTTTGGAGCATAATCTTGCAGTCATATAATCAATATTCAATAATTACAGCGATACAGGCTTATTTGATACCCCTTATAAGTTGAAAGACATTTGTGTCCAACTCCTTTGGATTCTGTCACATATTAGTTACTAATGAGGCATGGCATAATCTTTATGATCTTCTGTAATTAACATTGTAGGGGGATCAAATATTAAGATAATCCTTCTGTTGGAGAACCTTGGCAAAGTGTGTAGTGTGTACTATAGTAAAATTAATAGAATAAGATATATTACTAGTACAGGTAGTCCCTGTCTTACAACAGTTCATTTAGTGACTATTCAAAGTTACAACGACAAAAAAGTGACTTATGACCATTTTTCACAGTTATGACCTTTGCAGCATCCCCATTATCAAAATTCAGACGCTTCATATTTATGCAGTGTCCCAGAGTCACCTCTCACCCTTTTGTGACCTCTGACAAGCAAAGTCAGTGGGGAAACCAGATTCACGTAACAACTGTGTCACTAAAGAACTACTGTGATTCACTTAACAATTGTGGCAAGGAAAGTCATAAAATGACTTAACAAATGCCTCACTTAGCAACAGAAACTTTGGGCTCAATTGTGATCATAAGTCGAGAACTACCTGTATTATTATTTGAGGAACTGTAATGTAAATTTCAGAGGACGCGATGGCTCAGTGGCTAAGACGCTGAGCTTGTCGATCAGAAGGTCGGCAGTTCAGCGGTTCGAATCCTTAGTGGTGCGTAACGGAGTGAGCTCCTGTTACTTGTCCTAGCTTCTGCCAACCTAGCAGTTGGAAAGCACATAAAAAATGCAAGTAAAAAAATAGGGACCACTTTGGTGGGAAGGTAACAGCGCTCCGTGCGCTTTCAGCATTTAGTCATGCCGGCCAAATGACCATGGAGACGTCTTCGGACAGCGTTGGCTCCTCAGCTTAGAAACGGAAATGAGCACCGCCCCTAGAGCCGGAAACGACTAGCACACATGTGCGGGGGAACCTTTACCTTTAATGTAAATTTCATTTGCCAAATTTAACTACCTTAAGTTCAATTGCTATTTTAACTATCTTTTTGATGTCCAGTGAGAGTCTATCAGCTCTAAGTGCTTCACCAATACTAGAGGATTTAACATTCCTTTATAAAAATATAAGTGAAATAACAGTTTGCTGAGGCAAATATATTCCACAGTTGGCTACAATGAGGAAACACTGATTGATTCAATCATATTGATTCTCTTTTCATGGGGAGTTGCTGACATATTAACTTCTTTATACATATACAAAATGCGATTAGAGATTCTGGCCCCTTACAATGTGGGGTTCTGCACAGTTCAGTACTCTCTCCATTTTTATTTAACATCTACATGAAACTGCTGGGTGAAATAATCTGTTGCCATGGAGTAAGGTATCATCAGTATGCTGATGATACTTAATTATATCCCTCTGCCCCTGGCAAACTAAGTGATGCTATCGATGTCTTGTCCCAGTGCCTGGAAGCTGTGGGGGTCTGGATAGAAAACAACAGGCTTTATCTGAATCCTGGCAAGACTGAATGGCTCTGGGTTTTGGAGCCTTCTGGATCTGGGACTTTACCATTTTTGGTGCTCGATGGAGTTGCACTACCTCAATCAGATCTGGTGCACTTTTGTAGACCCAATAAGAAAATATTTTGCAGATCATTCTCTTGTTTATCATTTGTATTTCCCCTTTAATGTTTAAAACTTTATCCAGGTTTGTTTGTACATGTCCAATAAAATGGTCCTTTTCCAAATCATTCTCTTGGCCTGTCATTTCTGATTCCACTTTTCTATTCTTTCTGTCTTATCAGACAAAATTTTCTCCACAACTGTCATTCTCTCATTAACGTATTTTGAACATAATCTACCCATTTAGTCAGACATTATTACTGACACAATTTATATTGTACCTACTAATTTCTAGCTCTAGTCTTCATATATCTCCTTTAATATTTCCAGTGTTACGATTGGAAGTGTTATGCCATTTTGTACAGGCTCAGGTTTCCCCCCCCCATCTATTTGGAACCTTTAGTTCTCTCTAGTGTCCAGTTTCTAAAATCATAAAGCCACATCCACGGTATGTTATTAGCCTAAGATCAGGTTCCCACAAGAAGATATTTTTTATTGTTAATTCCAAAATCTTATACTGAAAGTCAATATTCCAAATTTAACTGGACTCTTAGTCTGTTTATAACGTTCTTAGATCAATTTTATTTAGCTATCTGCTATTTATTTCAAACTCTTTAAGTTCTTAAGTATATAATTATTTTTTCTTTTGCTCAGAACTGAAAGTAAACACTCCTGGCAATTTTTCAAACTTGTTATTCTGATGGTTTCTAATAGCTTTACGATGGTTAGATAAGGAGTTTCCGAAAATGATTAGAAATAGAGGCTTGCAATTTAGTATCCTTTAAAGAGCTTTGCTGTGATTGCGAGCAAGACAGCTAATCCAGTACTCCAGTATTCATCTCCCAATACTCAAACCTGTGGAAGACTTTTGTCCTGTATCTCCTTATAATGTGGAGTTCACATGGGTGATCTCCCGTCTTCTTGTCTAGAGAGATTCTGAAAAAACAGTCTATTCACTGTTCTTTGGTCTTTGCTACAGTTTTGGTTATGCTTTCACAGAGTCATTTTCAGTTCACCATGACTCCCGCAGAACTCCCACAGTATATGAATATCTTTTTCAAAGTACAGCAAATGGGGAGGGAGGAGATCCTGCTTCAGGTTTAGTCAGATCAGTTCCCCCATTACATTTGATTTAGTCTGCATTTTTAAAAAAATCTGTACAGATGCCATTTTATTAAAAGAAGAGGAAGTACTATTACCAGTACATATAGCCTTGTATAAAGCAGGGGTATAAAACCACCCAATGAATGCAATGTATTTGTCAGGGCAATAGGGCCTCAGTAGCTGTTGTATTCCTTCTCCTTTCTCTGTTAACAGCTGCTAAAAATACAAAAACTAAAATATTATGAGGCTAATTAATTTCAAGCCTATATTTTGTTGACATAAGTCTATTAACAGTTGTTTTGCTTTTTCATAGTTCTTATGAATCTTAAGATTCTACTGTCAAAGTATGCAAACCACAACCCAATAGTTAACACCATCTGCTCTGTCAGCACAAAAGCCTGTGGGAGTGAGATTAAAACTGTCAAGAGAAGAAGATTCCAATCATCTGTTCAGCAGAAGAAATCCAAATCAGAATCTAGGCAAGCTTTCTCTGAGTTGATTTCCTCTAACATATTCGACCATAACTTGAAATAATAACTGGTCAATAACATATTCAATGATTCTGCTGGCTGAAAATTGTGACAGCAATGGTGTGCCATATGTGGAATCAGTGGAGGAGGACAGTGAGACCAGTCATTTAGACCCCAAGTGTTACAATTTATGCCCGAAACTGTCTATTATACCATGTCTCTTTTATAATAAAGATCAAATTCTGGCTGTAACAAGGAAGGTACTGATTGAATTCCTAAAGTATTTCTAGGACAATTTCCCTGTATTTGGAAAAGCCAAAACAATTTAATGGGATTCAGATTTTCTCAAATTCAGTCCCATTCTTAGCAATCATATTTATTCTGAAATGCGTGATAAGTCCCACTGAAGCTGATGGAATTCATTGTCATGCATACATGCTTAAGATAGTGATATATTTCTTTTGGTGTGTGTGTGTGTGTGTGTGTGTGTGAGAGAGAGAGAGAGAGAGAGAGAGAGGATATTTCTTTTGTTGTGTGTGTGTGTGTGTGTGTGTGTGTGAGAGAGAGAGAGAGAGAGAGAGAGATAGAGATATTTTGGTTTATCTTTTAATCAGAATGTATTAAGTTCTAGAGAACTTCAAAGCTTTTTCATTTTGCATATTCAAACTGAAAAAAAATATTTATAAACCTCCTACTATTTTCTCCTTTCTCTTCAGGTTCTAACTGAACAGCCTTTTCCTTTTCCTGGAGCTTCTGTAGATACAATTCATAGAACTACCACTTTGGATTTCAACAATTTAGTTTCAGTCAAATTGCTGAGTCATTTTTATATCATAGTAACACAACTCATTTACAAAGCATGAAAAATAATGTGTGGCAGGAATTGCAATTTTCAAAATATAAATAGAATAATATGTTCGCATCAGACGCAAAGTGTGTAATGAACTCCTACAAATCATAAATTTAGGTTCATACATTATTATTTTTATATAAATATTCCTTTCTTTTTTATGGTACTAGACTTGGCATTTGCCCCATGTTGTAATTTATGTTCTCTCATAAGCTACTTTTGAGATGTATATGGATTAAAATATTGATAAAAGCAAATATTAAAAAAATAAATAAAATCTTGGTGGAAGATACCTCTTTTTACCAAATTCCCAAATACTGTGTCCTACTGCACCATCCCACAACCATACAAGGAAATGTAATTCCTTGTGTATTGGATAAAAGAGCCTCCAGTAACAGGAGCATTTTAAGCCACCTCTCTCCCCTCTCTAACTGTTGATCTGAACAGTTAGGCAGCTTTATATCAGGAGAAGCTGAACTGCAGATAGGCTGTTTAGTGCTTTAGGAATCAAACCTTAAATTGTGCCTGGAAGATGATTGGGAGCCAGTCCTGATCTTTCAGTGAGTTATTATATGAACCCTGAGCCTTACACTAAACAGTAGCTTAGCCACTGCATTTTACATGCCTGCAATTTCTGAAAATTTTTCAATGATATGGTCATTAAGTGAATCATACCCGATTGTCAGAATCCCCTAGGAAGGTCATAAATGGTGAATAGATGACCCTGGACACTGCAACTGTCATAAATATATGCTGGTTGCCAAGTGCCTGAATTGTTTCACATGACTGTGGGGTTTTAAGTGTGAGGACCGATCATAAGTCACTTTTTTCAGTGCTGTTACAGTTTCACTTATAACTTTGAACAGTGGTTAAATGAATGGTTGTAGGCAGGGGTGAAATCCAGCAGGTTCTGACAGGTTCTGGAAAACCAGTAGTGGAAATTTTGAGTAGTTCAGAGAACTGGCAAATACCACCTCTGGCTGGCCCCAGTGTGGGGTGGGAATGGAGATTTTGCAGTATCTTTCCCCTGCCATGCCCACCAAGCCACACCACACCCACCAAGCCATGCCCACAGAACCGGTAGTAAAAAAAAAATGGATTTCACCACTGGTTGTAGGTCAAGGATCACCTGTGGTTAGCTTCAGAAGAACTGGAGCGGGTGCACTAGTTGTAGTTGTGTAGATATGCTGCTCACCATAACTGCCACCAGGAACTGTTAAGGATTAAAAAATCAGGCAGTACCTTTTCAGACCAACAGGAAGGATAAAACCCTGTGAAAACTACATGAAAGCTGCAGCTCACAAAACCTTATGCATTTATAGCAAACCTTTTGGTCTGAAAAGGAGCTGCTAGAGTCATCCTGACATTTGGATACCATACTCGTCCTGATACAAAATCTACAACTGAATCAAAGAATGCTCCCAAACTGCAAACCTGCTTCTTTTGAAGAAATATAACTCCACCCAGAGCAAACTTCACCAAAATGCCAAATGTTAGTTTTATTTCTTACCAATACTACCACCATCTTGTCTGGATTTAATTTCAGCTTGTTCAGCTTGAGAGTAAAGTGCGGCAGTCTGAAGGCTTTCTCCCTTGTATTCCTCTACCCTGGCAGACAGACGTGGGAAAGATCATCCTCCATCTTCAGCCAGGACTTTGTAATATATGCTAGGTCAGTGCAGAATAAAATCCCAAATAACAGGAGTTTTGTTGTCAAATGATTTGACATTAAAAAGACCTTTATTTTCCCCCAAATTAATTGTTTTATTATGCAATACAAATAAGACCTTTTGACTAGAGACTCTTCTTGGAGTTTGTTAGACTTTGTGCCTAAAGTCAGGAATAATACTCAGTCTCCTGTTTTCTAGCCCACTATTTTTAACCACTATACTTTAAATCTATACTTCAACTATATTAAACTGCATCCAGGGGTGGGCTGCTGGGGGTTCGCAGGGGTTTGGGAGAACCTCTAGCTAAGATTCTGTGCATTTTGGAGAACCCCCAAATCCCACTCCTGGCTGGGCCCCCACTCCGCCCCTCCCAGGAGTCCCCACGCGGCCCGTTTTGGATGCAGGTAAGTGCAGGGCGCGTGCGGCAGTTTGGGGAGGGTAAAAAACGGGCCTACCGGAAGTTCGGGAAGGCCGGAAATGGGCCCGTTTCCGGCCTCCAGAGGGCCTCCGGAGCCTGGGAAGGCCGTTTTCGCCCTCCCAGAGGCTCAAGGAAAGCCTCCGGAGCCTGGGGAGGGCAAAAACGCCCCCCCCACCGTGGTGCATGAGGCCGATTAGGCCATGCCCACCATGGCCACACCCACCCAGCAACCGGGCAGAGAACCCCTTGCTAAAATTTTTGAAGCCCACCCCTGACTGCATCTCATTCCACTAAGCTACAAATTAATAAAAGTAATGAGCAGTTGCCCTATGCAAAGTCTAAGCTTTCCACCCATGTTCCTTTATAAGGGCAAAGAGAATGGGCCAATTCAAGGATGATGCTTGTACATAATTTTAAGTGTGTTTATGTTAAGTAGAACTAAAATGCAATTTGGACAACAATAAGTTCTAACACTGTGTGTAGGTAGGAGTGGTTTCTTGAAATGATTTTGCTCTACAGTACGAGTAAGTTGGATTTTTTTCACATCTTTCTTTAGGCAAAGTAAAATAAAATATACATAAATATACTATTTACAACCAATGGTAACATGAAGCTATGTGAACTTGTGTTTTTGAATCTTTTGAGTATATACTGTCTTAAGTGCTGTCTCCTACCAGACATTGATAATCATCAATGTTTTTTTTGTTTTTTTGATGTCACTGAACAAAAGAAGGATATTATATTAATGTATATCAAATAGTGTATGTAGATTTTTCAGATATACTGTACATCACTACCAGTGCTATAGTTTTCTTAACATTTTCTTGTATATGTGGTTGATATTTCTCATTGCATGTTATGTCTTCCAAATATTCCTATTTCCTATATTTTTTCACAATATCTATATCTTTATCCATCCTTTGGAGGACTGTCTCATTTCATTCAACCCATAATATTAATCTTTTCTACATCCACATTTCAAAGGGTTCTATTATCTTATTGCTTGAATCATTACCTATACTGCTAGTTTACATGATAGAAATGGGAAGACATAACAGCCTACATCTCACAAAGTTCCAATCTTAAATCTCAATAGCAAACAAGTTTCCATATATATGTATGTATGTATGTATGTATGTATATATATATATATATATAAACTACTTTATCCAGCCCCTTATTTCCATACTGTCTATTTAAGTTCAAAGTATAGTCCAGGCATTTACACTGTATTCATACCACTTTTTTTCCTGCTAGAATACTTGGTTCAGGGGTTTTGTTTTTATTGATAACAATTATTTGTTTTCTTCTGCATTTATGTTTAGCCAAAATGTTTATTCAATTGATATACATGCTTACATTTTCAGTTTTGTAAATCTTGCTTAGTATTTGCCACTGTATCATTTCTTTAGGTATGTTAGTATTGTTTAATTATGATGCTGTGCTCTATCCTTTTATTACAAAAGAGGTATTCCACAAATGATATTGTTATTTTTACTTTTTCCTGCAATACCATCTCCCTCTATGCTGTAGAACAAAGGCCATTTCACTAATGTCATTGAAAGTGAGAAGTACGTAAAGCAGGGCTGCATATTGGCCCTACTTTTATGCAATTTCTATATCAACACCATAGTGGCCCATCTTCCCAAAACAGACTTTTACTTCCCAAAACTTGCTGGAGGAACTTGCTGTTCTAATCTGTGCAGATAATGCATCAAGACTTTCAAGATCTATTGGCCTTAAAAAACCACTGAGATTAATAGCACAATACCGCAAAGAAGATCAGCTTGAACTCAATTATCAGAAAACTAAAATCATGGAATTTGCCAAAGGACTCAGGAGCTATTCCTGAGCTTAGACAGCCACAAGACTGACCAGGTCTACCATTTAAAATACTTGGGAGTAGAATTTCATCCCCCCCCCCAAGGGATTACATTGCTAAAAATGCACAGGAGAGCTCATCTGCCATTCTTAAATTCCTTAGGAGAAGAGGTGGCCACTACATACCTGAAGTTCTCAAATTATTTGAAGCCAAGCCAATATCACAGATTCTGTATGCTGCCCAGTTGAACTCCTTCTCCAATTTGCATTATTAGAACTCATAGAGTCACACTTTTGTGAGATGGGCAGTCATATAAATATGAGAGAGGGGGGAGGGGGGGGAGGTGGGAGGAAGAATTGGAAGGGGAAGAGGGAAGGAAGGAGGGAGGGAGGAGAATTGGAGAAGGAGGGAGAAAAGGAAGGAAGGAGAGAAAATTGGAAGGGAAAGACGGAAGATAGAATTGGAGAAGGGGAGAGAGAGGGAGGGGGGAGAGAAAGAGGGAGGGAGGGAAGGAGAGAGGGAGGAAAGGAGAGAGAGAGAGAATGCAAAATGTTAAAATCAGATCTATTAAATTAAATTATTACATTAAAGTTTTCTAGTTCAACAGTTAGAAAAGGTGCAAATCAGGGCAGCCAATTACTTAGAGGCTAGAGCAGCTGTCTTCTGAAGAAATATTACCACAGTGGGAACTTCTTAGCCTAAACGGAAATAAGGAACATTATGAAATAGATGTAAAAGGTCATGTGTGCCACAGATAATGCAAAGAGAGAGTTTTTCTTCCTCTTTCACACTGTTAGTACTGTTAGCACTTAAATTCAGGGCTGAGAGGTGTAAATATTTATTCAAAGCACACAGATAATTGGTGGAATTTCCTGCCAGCTTATAGTAATGGCAGCTAATTTGGACACTTTTCAAAAGATATTGGACATGTTTATGGACAATCAGGCTACCAATAGCTGTTAATACAAATAGGGTTTTATTTCCTTCTGAATTTTAACATATTATTGTATGGTACAAATATCTGTTGCTGAGGATGACAGTGGAAGTCCAAGCATCTGTGTGACACAGGAAGAAGGATGAGCCGCGGTGGCGCAGTGGTTAGAGTGCAGTACTGCAGGCTACTTCTGCTGATCACCGGCTGCCAGCAGTTTGGCAGATTGAATCTCACTGGGCTCAAGGTTGACTCAGCCTTCCATCCTTCCAAGGTGGGTAAAATGAGGACCCGGATTGGTGGGGGCAATATGCTGACTCTGTAAACCGCTTAGAGAGGGCTGTAAAGCACTGTGAAGCCAGCAGTGGGTTGCTCCTGGTTCGGCCCGGTTCTTAGAACTGGTAGCGGTGGCGGCGGGAGGCTCCACCCACCCACCCGGGATGCTCCGCCCACCCACCCAGGACACTTCTGCGCATGCGCAGAAGCGTTGCACCCGCGAACCAGTAGTAAAGGGTTTTAGAATCCACTACTCTGTGAAGCGGTATATAAGTCTAAGTGCTATTGCTATTCCATGTGTGTCTGGGATACTGTGGCTCAAAAATGCAAGATGGCAGCCACAATCATGTGATCAAATCCCTATATATTTACACATGCAAAATAAAGTGTGATTGTGCCCACCATCTTGACTTTTAAAAAATCTCCCTGAAGGCACCTCTATTGGACTAAATGGACCTATAGGGCTGGTCCAATAGGGCTATTCTGTTTTGTTCTCATTCTCATTGTATTCTTTCATTTAGCTCAAGGGTCTGTAAACTTGGCAACTGTAAGACTTGTGAACTTCACCTCCCAGAATTCCCCAGCCAGGAATTTGGGAGTTGAAGTCCACAAGTCTTAAAGTTGCCACGTTTGGAGAACCATGATTTGGAGAACCATGAATGAAGTCACTAAAATATTTCAAAATGGTCCACCACTGTTTGTCCATTAATATTTTCTTTCTTAGAAATGGCTTCGTAAGAAATAAATCATGATTAACACTGAGTAACAGTCATTTTCCTCTATTCTAAGAATTGCAATTCTACTACAGTAACTAAAAAGACTGGGAAGTTCATATTTTTGGAATAGTAATTTTTTAAAATAAGCACATCTGAGCAATCTGTAACACTCATTGTGAAGATTGTAGCAATTTTTCTGATGTGTAGTGGAAAAGCTTTAAAAATAATTTCAGTATATGCTCTCTCTCTCTCTCTCTCTCTCTCTCTCTCTCTCTCTCTCTGTGTGTGTGTGTGTTGCATGTATATCTAGACCCTAATCAAATTAGTATGGATAATTAACTTCTCTAAGATGGGATAAAAACTAGAGATTGTCCTTATGTCTACCACATTTGACCTTCTGAGCTTCTTCTCTGAGCTTTTATTGGACTAATGCAATTCTACAGAAACATAATAGTGTGCACTTTGTATAATGGACAGTGTTCCTTCACTAAAAAAAATAATAATCCTGGGGTCTCCTCATTTTGGATTATCTTTTGAAAGATCTTCGTATGACTTAATATCCTCACTAAATTTTAGCATTTAGGCTAACAACAACAACAAAGAATTAGGACAGAAAAATCATAATTTAATTTTTCTATATTTTTCCCTGACCATCAATATGTCAGTTGTTAACCGATTTTCTATATATGTGCACTTCCCAGAATAGCAACCTGAACTTTACTTTTCTGTATAAAAAATGTAGGTACTTTCCAGCCAACATCATACTTTTATAAACCACAGTAATGATGTCAGAAGAAGTACTTACATATCTTTTTACAAAGCAATTCACCATACATTGAAAAATATTAGTAACAGTATTATGCCTAAAAGCCTGCCATAATATTAGCAATTATGCTCTTTATGTAGGCAATTCACCTTCAGATTTAAGCATACTTTGAATAAAAGGTGGCCCAAAATTATGAAGCTTAGATTTGGATACAGTTAATTAATTTAACAGAGTTGGAAGGGACCTTGGAGGTCTTCTAGTCCAACCCCCTGCTTAGGCAGGAAACCCTACACCACTTCAGACAAATGGTTATCTAATCTCTTCTTAAAAACTTCCAGTGTTGGAGCATTTACAACTTCTGGAGGCAAGTTGTTCCACTGATTAATTGTTCTAACTGTCAGGAAATTTCTCCTTAATTCTAAGTTGCTTCTCTCCTTGATTAGTTTCCATCCATTCCAGCAACCATTCTTTATATGCCCTCTCACATTCACCACTATTGAGCAAGTTACCACATATATTGTACCTGTGCATTTTGTTTTTCTTGCCTAAAAGTAGAACCTTACTTGTTTCACTATTGAATTTCATTTTGTTGGATAGCGCCCAATGTTCAAGACTGTCAAGATCCTTCTGTATCTTAAGCCTATCTTCCAGAGTATTGGCTATTCCTGCTAGCTTGGTGTCGTCTGCAAATTTGATGAGTTCCCCATCTATCCCCTGGTCCAAATAATTGATGAATATGTTGAAGAGTACTGGGCCTAAAACAGAGCCCTGGGGTACCCCACTGCATACCTCCCTCCAGAGGTGGGTTCCTCCCGGTTCGGACCAGTTCGCCCGAACCGGTAGCGACCCGCTGGTGATGTCATGATGACGTCACGGATCTGGTTCGGTCAGTGCCGGTCCATGGATGCCGCCATCTTTTTTTTTGAATTTTTTTTCCTTCTGCGCATGCGCAGAAGCCGAGTTTCCGGCACTGCACATGCATCGCCATTTTGGCTTTTTTTTTTAAAAAAAAAAAATTCCACTGCGCATGTGCGTGCTTGCAAAGTGCACGTGCGCCCACGCGGTGCAGGAGGAAGCGAACCAGCAGCGAGGTAAGTTAGAACCCACCCCTGCCTCCCTCCATGTAGATGCAGTTCCACTGAGGACTACACATTGAGTGTGGTTGGTCAGCCAGTTACAAACTCCTATATATACCGGTACATGAAAGAATGGGGCCAGAGTGTAAATATCAGGATGTTTTATTCTGCTTTTGCTACTGTTTCTACTTTAAAACTAGATATTCAGTAGCACAGCATTACAGTGCTTTAAACTCCCCCTTAACCCACTCCCCAAATTCTACTGTCTAATTGCCTCTCCATGTTTCTTTTCCATTTCCTCCTGTTGCAGATAAGCAAAACACAATCTATTTTAAAAGGTCAAAAGGCAGTCAAGATACCAGGAGATACATCCTGCTTGATGATATTGCTGCCAACAGTACAAGATAGGCAGAAATTAAAAGTCTCAACTCTACAGAATGAACCAAAACTGTTTTGAGCAGCCTCGAGTTGTATCTAAAATAATGATATTGGAACAGGTACAAAAGATAGTATATCTAGCATTCTTCTATTCCTGGCAAACTCTCTAGGTCTGTGTGTGTGGTCTGTAGTTTCCTGGCTCTCTTTTTTTTTCCTTTTTTGAAGATGGGAGCTCCATCAGCTCTTTTCCAGTCCTCTGGCAGTTCCCCGGTACTCCAGGATCTTTGAAAGATATAGTTCAGTGGTTCTGAGATCACATCTGCTAGTTCCTTCAGAACCTTGGGGTGTAATCTGGTCCTGGTGATTTGAACTCGTCTAGGGTAGACAGGTGCTCAGTTACCATTTTCTTCCCTATTTTAATTTGTGTTCCCAATCTGTTTTTTGTGGTGCTGTTTTTGATAGGTTGGACTGTTTTTTCCCTTTGTGTAAAGACAGATGCAAAAAACAGATGCTTTCTCCCTGTTGCTTGTCCTCTTCTTGCCACTTTCTCCCAGCAATGGACCAATTGTTTCCTTGACAGTAAAGCAAGCAAGCTTACTTTATGCTCAAAGAAAGGAGTAGAGAATACAGTGTTAATAATAGAAATGGATTATTAGTGCAAATTAAATGCAGAGATTTTACAGATAGTCCTCGACTTATGACCAGTCACTTAGCGATTGTTCAAAGTTACAATGGAATTCCCAAAAGGTACTTACAACCTGGTTCTGAAGTTCCAGTAGCACCTGACATACAGAGAGAGTCACGTGTTTGCATTTTGGGCACATAACAACCAGCCCGCATTTACGTCTGTATGCATCATTCCATGATCACATGATTGTGATTTAAATTTTTGTTGAAAACTGGTGTCAGTGCCGGTTTTGGGAAAAACTGCCCTATAGCAAACAATAACACTTAATGACCATGGTGTTTGTTTAAAAACCACAGCACTTACTTAATAACAGCCACAAAAAAATGTCATGAAATTAGATTGGTCACATTTTACAACAGTCATGACTTACACCAGTAATTGGCAGACTCCAATGCTGTCGTAAGTTGAGGAATTCTTGTATTATTAAAAATAATATGCGAAAGAACAGATATAGTAGGGAAGGGATCAGATTTCCAGATCAGGAAACATCTCAGGAAACAGCAGCAAGCGCAGGAGAAAATTAGTCCTATCTGTATAATGAGATATTTCCTGCAGAGATCATTCAGAGCAAAGCTGCTAATGAAGATCAAAAGAGAAAACACACAAAGTTAACTTCATATTTCTGTGGCTGTAGCAAAGAAAAAACAAATATATTGTTACATGAAGCACAATACTCCATCTTCATGCATTAAAATTTTCAGCATGGCAATTTATTTTGGAATTCTGGAAGTTGCAATACCAATATATCTTGCAGTAGATGTTTGGAAATGCTAGAGGACAAACAAGATCATAAAACTGCTTAGGTATTGCCTCAGTGATATTCCACTGCTAGACATCATAAACAGATTCAAAATTCATTACACAAATATAATATCAAGTACATATCCTCTCATTTTTCTGCTTCATGAATTTAAATAAAACAATAGCTATCAGGAACTCTCAACATTTTACAAAATGGCAGTGTAACTTTATTTTATAAATAAGAGAATGTACATATTCCAATCATCTCTTCCATGTCAAAGTATTATAAATTAAGTGACAAAGTCATTTCAGATAATATGAATATTTTACAGAAGCACCTCAATAAAATGTTCACTTTTGCACATACTTAGACATTCTGAGCAGTTTGATGCCGCCCCAGATAGTGCCACAACTCAAGGAGAGGCTGAGAAACAGATCATTTGCAGATTGATAGGTAATGCAGTTGTTATAACTTATAAGAGTCAAAATCTCATGTCTACAACAGGAGACCCTATACTGGAGTCAAAATAGTACTGGAAGCTACAATGATGCTTTTGGTTCTATATGTTCAGAGGCCAGTTAACTGAATGTGAATGATCCACAATACTGTGATTTTAACAAGTGAACTGAAATTAAATCATGGGTAAAAATTGTGGCTGAAGCATATTGCCTTCAAGTTTGGGCATATTAATTTAAAAAGCAAAGACTCCCTCAAGTTCTGATATCCTGCTGGCTCCTTTGAGAAAGCACCATGAGCTAAAATCTGTTTTCAAGCTTTACAGAGGTGGTTTAACCACAGGATGGCGCCAATCATACATATTAGGAAGAAAAACTAGTTCTTAAGCTTTTGAAGTAACAGACCAACAGAGTTGGAAGTTTTGAAGTAACAGAATAAGAGAGTTGGAAGTTTTGAAGTAACAGAATAACAGAGTTGGAAGTGTCCTTGGAGGTCTCTTGGTCCAGCCCCCTGCTCAAGCAGGAAACTTTATACCATTTCAGAAAAATGGCTGTCCAATCTCTTCTTAAAAACTTGTAGTGATGAAACACCCACAACTTCTGGAGGCAAACCATTCCAATGATTAATTGTTCTCACTGTCAGGAAATGTCTTCTTAGTTCTAGCTGGATCTCTCCTTGATACATTTCCACCTGTTAGTTCTTGACCTCACTTCAGGAATAGGTTGACCCCTCTTCTTTGGGGCAACCCGTTAGATATTGAAAGTTTTCTATCATGTCATCTCTAGTCCTTCTGTTCATTAGACTAGACCAGGGGTGTCAAACTCAAGGCCCGTGGGGCTGCCCTGGAAAGAGCGAAGGACCAGCCGGCAGTGCCTCTGCTAGTGAAAATGGAGTGCAGCCCTCCTGAGTTCCATTTTTGCTGGCAAAGGGCTGCAGGAGGCCTTTGCAACCGAAAACGGAGCCCGGGAGGAACTCTGTTTTCACTGGCAGTGCTAGCAAAACAAACTACTAGCAAAAGTGGCATCTGATCACATGAGTGACATCGAGCTGGCCACGCCCACTCTGGCCATGGTCACCACGGCCCCCGAGGTCAAACACAACCCTGATGCGGCCCACAATGAAATCAAGTTTGACACCCCTGGACTAGACAAATCCAGTTCTTGCAACCGGTCTTCATATGTTTTAGCTTTCATTTTTGGAACAGATACACATTATTTATTTATGCACAAATATCCTTGGAACATCTTTGCGGCAGTTTATGGAGACTTGGAAATTACAGAGATATAATGTCATTATCATCATGTAAGAAATATCTCTAGATCTTACGATTATTGAAAGTTGTGTTGTTGCTGCTTTAGAAAGAAGCTGTAGATCTTTCAGCAAGCATCATTACAAAAAAAAAAAACACTTTTCAAGCAGAAAAACCTTAGGTGTTCTTGTTGGAGAGAATTCATTCTGATCACCAGTGTAAAGGGACTGCTGCTTTTGTGAGTAGACCTATGCATATAAATTACTTAGAAATCTGGAATATAATTATATGCAGGCATATCCAGTAGTGGGTTCTAAAACCCTTTACTACCGGTTCGCACATGCGCAGAAGCGTCCCTGGCGGGTGGGCGGAGCCTCCCGCCACCGCCGCTACCGGTTCTAAGAACCGGGCCGAACCGGGAGCAACCCACCGCTGGGCCAGAGGTGGGTTCCTCCCAGTTCGGACCGGTTCACCAGAACTGGTAGCGACCTGCTGGTGATGTCATGATGGCATCACGGAGCCGGTTCGGTCGGTGCCGGTCCGTGGACGCCGCCATCTTTTTTTTTTGAATTTTTTTAAAATTTTTTTTAATTTTTTTTTTTTAAATCTGGTTTTTTTTTCTTCTGTGCATGCGCAGAGGCCAAGTTTCCGGCACTGCGCATACGTCGCCATCTTGTTTTTGGCTTTTGGGGGGGGGGATTTTTTTATTTTTTTGCACTGCGCATGCACGCGCACATGAAGCGCGCATGCGCCCACGAGGCACGGCCACGCGGCGCAGGAGGAAGCAAACCGGCAGCGAGATAAGTTAGAACTCACCCCTGCGCTGGGCATATCATAATTCTTTCTTCTTTCTTATGGAAGCAATTATCGATTCACATACAGATTGTCCCTGGTTTAGACAGTGTGTGGGTGGAAAACAGATTGTTTTGACTGTTTTCAGATGTATTTGGACATTTACAAATAAAGCCTGTTTGCATGCTTGCCAGCCTATACAATTTGTGAAGAACAACCCAATCAGTTCTTGCCTATCTGAACACCAGCTGAGCACAAGGAACTGTAAATCAAGCAACCTTGGCTTAAAAGGCCTGTAACTCTGTGCTTCTTCCTCCTTTGACAAAAATAATGAATAGATTGCTGGTTTTCCCCCTTGTTTTTCATACTTCTTCTGAGAGCTCTTTGTCATTTGATAGCTCCTGACTCAAGGAAGAGAATGGAGAACAATTGTGAGGAAGTGGTTGGATTAGCAGTAGAGACCCAGCTTCTAGTCTACCCACAGCCACAGAAGTTGTCTGGGAGGACCTCACAGGGTAGTTGTAGGGAAACTAGGAGGAGGAGGAAAGATTTTTGTTGCCCAGAGTTGCTTATAAAAATAATAAAGACAGAATATAACTAGCTAACTAACTAGTATACTCTCTCAAGGTTCTGTACAAGAGGTGAGATATAAATGTAAAAAAGTTTTTACTTTATAGGTTTCTTGATTATTTATTGTTGCAAGTTCAGTTGCTGCTGAACTTCTTTTAGAGTTGTTGGCTGAAGTGGTTTATAAATTCATAAGTAAATCAATAATAAACTCCCTTTTTACAACCCTGTAGTCCCTAAGTAAATCAATAATATGTACTATAATTGCTTTCAGCTGCAAGCCCCTGATAATGATGCCATATGATCAGGAGGGGGAGCGTGTCTTGCAAGAGTACAAGGCTATGGCTTGCCTGAAAGACCCCTTATACGCCTTCTGATACAACTGAACAAGATCCTCTCTGAACGTCTTATATCTTACAAAACTATTTAGGTATTAGCTTCTAGCCAATCTCTATACTTGTTTTGCTTTGTTGTTTTGCATTTTCCCAGCTTGTGGTAAGCAAATAAAGTGACTCATTCACCACAAACAGAAAGTGCCAGTTCTGTACGCCACACCCAAACCAAATGGAAGTGGTGCATATGCAAAAGCAGCCACTTTGTGGTGGCTCACATAACTTGATCCTTATGACACAGACATACTTATTAGATTTAGGGCAAAGAATACAAGAGTCCCTAATCAAACCTATTTGATAAGTGAATTGGCTTTTCCCATGTCATACTATACAGCTTAGGAATAGTATGTACTACACAGTGAACAGCCAAGAGCTGAAGTGGGCCCAGGTTGTCATTTCATGAATAAGTGATTACTAAGATTATGGGACTAAAAATCTTGCAATACCAAGATAACGTAAGTACATCAGTATATCGAGAAATTAAAGAACTGCAGGATTTAATTACTTCATGAGTTATTGACCATGTTTACAGACAATACATCATGGCCCCATCAGATCCTGGTTCGGAGGAGGAGGAGTTGGCACCAGAACCATCTGATGGGAATGGCACGTCTCTCCTGGAACATCTGGAGAATCCAGGGGCTGAGGATGATGCTGTCCCAGGCACCTCCAGAATTGGGGGAAATGGTTGACTGGATAGGGAGCTGCCTGCCTTCACAAACACACTGGAGGATCGGTTATAGACAGGCAGCGATGATGACAGACAACAGATCCCCTCTGATGAGGAAAAGCTGCCTCCCCCACCCGATCCATGGGGAACAGAGACTGGAGGGGAAGGAAGCTCAGAGGAGGTCTTGCTTTTGTACAGTCTGAGAAATAGTTTTATCAAATCAAATTGCCTGTCTAAATCAGCCACTCAAACCACAAATCTAAATCAAATTGAAACATTAATTTGAACTGAATTACAAATTCAATTCAAATCAATAATTCAAATTGAATGCAAATCTGAATTGATTGAGGGAGTATGTCCACAGCATCCTCAGATGGACAACAGGGGCACCACAAAGACAGTTTTAGAGATCTTGGAGTTGATTGATATGCAAAACGTGGACCACGAGAAGAAGGAAAACACTCATCCAAAATTGAAATGCATTGTCTCTGTGGTAAACTAAGGATGGGATGAAGGTGACTTCATGAGGACATGACCTATATAGTAGAAACAGGTAGACATCTTATTTTTATAATTAGAAGAATATGGGGATGAGCCCACAAATTACTTCCATGTCACCACTATTTCCAGTTCTTCAGAATTAATGTGAAGATTTTTTTTATTTCTGCCAACATATAAATATTGAACAAGGAGTTTCTGCTTGTGCAAGGTAGAAGGAAAGAGAAACGAATAGCCTGAACTGAAGGTAGAAACTGATAGTGTAATTGATCAACCTATTTTTTGATTAGTTTGGACTACTGAGAGGCAGATGCAAAGTACCGTAAATAAAATAGCATTCCACAGAAACTAGAATTTAGGTAAGAATTCCTTCCAGTGAGAACTTGTTTCAAACAATGAAACATGCCACTGTTATTAAAATTATTGGATCTGTTCCAATAATGACTTGTATTGGATATAAGAAAATGTATTTGTAGAAATATTAAACCCTCCCAGCAAAATTCAGAGAACTTGAAGACCTGCCTACATTTCAACTCTTAGATTTAAGCTAAAACAATTATTATAATCTTGTTATAAATGGTCTCCAGAGATTTCACCAATAAAACAACAAGAAATGGATTGTTACAATTATTAATTAAAAAAACCCAAGAGCTTCTGTGCAAGAGAAGGGACATTTCTAATTCACAGGTTCCCAGCACTTTTTCTTGGATGGTTATTTTCTTGGGCTTTCTGTGTCTGGTTGCTTAATTCTTGCTCTGGTTGGTCTGTGCTTAACTTGGTTTCAAATAAACTAGACTAAATAAGGCTTAATTTTGATTCATCATCTTAATAATATTGAAGTATGCATTATTTAAAAATGACTCGTTTGGGGTTGGGTTGGTTTTTTTTTTTTTTGCCCAGCAGTCATTCAAACAATGAGAAACATTATTTTAATAAAACAACATGAAATTATTTGCAAATGATGATGAAAAACATGAAATTTGTGCCTAGGCATCACTTGCACAAAGACGTCATGATGTGTGAGGTGTCACTGTGACTTCTAATGCCTAGAAAATGTAGTTTTGGGATACAAGATATTATGGCATAGATAGTGCTGCGTCCCCACGCTCACGTTCTGCCTAGTAACTAGGAGCTGTCTTCTGATTGGTCAGTCACTGACAGTTCGGCCGGCGGGAAGTTTGCAACCCCGCCATTGGCTGGCCTTTTTGACAGCCGCTATATAAATAACAGCTGTAACAGAAAGGAGAGAAAATGTAGTTTTGGGATACAAGATATTATGGCATAGATAGTGCTGCGTCCCCACGCTCACGTTCTGCCTAGTAACTAGGAGCTGTCTTCTGATTGGTCAGTCACTGACAGTTCGGCCGGCGGGAAGTTTGCAACCCCGCCATTGGCTGGCCGTTTTGACAGCCGCTATATAAATAGCGGCTGTGACAGAAAACAGGTGATTTCGTTCTGTTCGTGTTACCAAGTTAGCCGTTAATAAAGGGGTTCTGTTTCACCCACCGTCTCGCCTCAGTTAATCGCCCTGCCGTTCTACCGAGCTAGAACACTGGCGACGAAGGTGGGATACTGAGGAGACGGTGCGAACC
>QLTV01000769.1:1068276-1081460 GCA_003457575.1 Thermophis baileyi | reverse complement strand
ATGCAGCATGTGCATAATATATGAGAAATCCAGGGGTGAAATGCTCCCGGTTCGCTTGTGCCTGTCGGTCGCCGTAGAGCCGGTCGCCAAGGTAGCGCGAGGCTCCGCCCACCCACCCGGATGCCAGCGTTTAGGTTCTTTTACCCTCTGCGCATGCACAGAACGCTTTGCACATGCGCAGAGGGTAAAAGAACCCAACTGGCGGCATCCGGGCGGGTGGGAGGAGCCTTGTGCTACCTTGGCGACCGGCTCTATGGCGACCGACAGGCATGAGCGAACCGGGAGCATTTCATCCCTGGTAGTGGGTGGTAAATCCCACCGCTACCGGTTCGCTCGTGCGCATGCGCGAGCTAATGCACGCACACGAGCGATGCTTCTGTGCATGCGCAGAAGCATCCTGGGTAGGTGGGCAGAGCCGCCCACCGCCGCTGCTACCAGTTCACCAAACCGGGCCGAACCGGGAGCAACCCACCGCTGCCAACAATGATGTCGCTGCTGAACAGTTGGACTATGTTGAATATTGATTCAAGTTCAGTGGGGCTTTTCGCATACAGTTTAAGTTATGGCGTGGATAGATTACAAGAAGGCATTTGACACATTACCCCACAGCTGGATTAACGCCTGTCTGAAAAACTTTGGAATCAGCAAAAATATTTGTACATTTTTTAAAGCAAATATGCAAAAATGGAAAACAGTTCTAACAGCAAATGGGGAGAATATTGGCGAAGTTAACATCAGTCGAGGAATCTTCCAAGGAGACTCACTTTCACCACTACTGTTCAACATTGCCACCATTGTCATCGCAGACAATAATCCTATGAAGCACAAAACTGGGATACCAAATCTCAAGCAAACATGGCAAGATAAACCATCTACTATACATGGATGACTTAAAACTGTATGCGAAAAGTCCCACTGAACTTGAATCAATACTCAACACAGTTCAACTGTTCAGCAGCGACATCAGAATGAATTATGCACTTGAAAAATGTGCTATACTATCCATACAGTGAGGAAAAATGGAAAAATTAGAAGGAATAGACCTGGGAAATGGAAGCATCGTGAAAGCATTAGCAAAGGATGCCAGTTACAAATACCTAGGCATATTGGAAGCAGATAACATCTTGAATGGAAAAGTCAAAGAGTCAACGCAAAAGGAATAGGAATCAGGAGGGTCCGCAAAATATTAAAAGCAAAACTGAATGCTGGAAACATAATTAGAGCCATTAATATATGGGCAGTGCCAGTGATATGCTATCCAGCTGGAATCATCAACTGGACTGTGGAAAACTTGGACCAGAAAAAAGCTATTCTGTGTGTGAAAGAAAAAGCATACAATTTCAATGATAATTTAATGAAGGTTTGAAAAATAAATATTTAAATTAAAAAAAAGCATAAACTCCTGAATATGTATCACGCTTTACATCCACGAAGTGACACCAACAGGTTGTACCTGCCAAGAAGAATAGGGGCCAGAGGGCTATTGCAAATCCATCAAACTGTAGAAGAAGAAAAACGAAGTTTGAATGATTATGTGAACCAAAGCACAGAAAGATTGTTGCAGGCTGTGAAAACGGAGATACAAAAAACAACAGAAACAAAGGCAGAATATAAGGAAAAACAGTTGGATGACAGATTAAATGGATGGAAAACCAAAGCTCTGCATGGACAGCACTAGAGAAACATTGAAGGAAAATGTGATAACAAGTTGACATGGGCATGGGTTAAGAGAGGAACCCTCAAGAAAAATATGGAAGGTTTAATACTTGCTGCTCAAGAACAAGCACTACAAACTAATGCCATGAAAGCAAAGATACAAAAATCCTCTGACAATCCAAACTGCCGACTTTGCAACGACAAAGTTGAAACTGTTTCACACTTAATATGTGAGTGCAGCAAAATCGCACAAACGGATTACAAAGCTAGATATGATCGAGTTGTTAAATTAGTCCACTGGTCATTATGTAAAAAATATGACATACCTGTATCCGAAAAGTCATGGGAGCACAAACTGGAAAAAGCTACCGAAAATGAGACGGTGAAGATCTTGTGGGACTTTAGAATACAGATGGATCGTCATTTGGAACACAATAAGCCAGATATCATGGTTGTTGAGGGCTGAAGCGTACAGTTTATTGATATCACTGTACCAGGAGATGCCAGAGTCGAAGAAAAAGAACTGGAAAAAATTACAAAATATCGCGACCTGGCCATCGAAACTACACAGCTATGGAAGAAACATGTAACAGTGATACTCATTGTCATTGGGGCACTTGGTACCATGTCCAAGAATTTTACAAAACACATCAAGAAATTGCAGCTTCCTGCAATAACACCAGTGGAACTGCAAAAAACTGTGCTACTCGGAAAATCATATATTTTAAGAAGATACTTGGTTAATACCTAGGACACTGGCAGCAACCCGTATCAACCATCAGCACCAGTCAATGATATTTGTGACACATTTTTAAATGTTCAGTTGAATGAGTTTCATGTTTAATAAATAAAAGAGATAATTGCCTGCAAGCAAGAACTGGTGGGACCACAAAATAGATAAATAGAAAACGAAGAAGCTAAAGTGTTTTGGGAATTCAAAACACCTGTCACATAACACCGTAGACTTAACAATTGTCAATAAGAAAGACAAAAAAATCTGGATACAACTTGGGAGATAGCAGAAGAGAAGAGAAAGAACTAGAGAAAATCACAAAATACAAAGACATGCAAATAAAAATAGAACAAAGATAGTACCAATAGTTCTAGGTGCCTTGGGTGCAGGCCCAAAACAAACTTGAACACTATTGGCATTGATACAATCCCCATTAGTCAATTACAAAAGGCAGTTTTGCTTGGAATAGCTTACATCCTGTGGACAATATCTTTGACACCATTAAACTACATTTGCCTATCCCAGGTCCTTGGGAAGGAGCTGATAGTTGGATTTAAAAAATGGCAAATCCAGTCTAAACATTTGGCTGACTGTCCAACAAATCATAGTAGTAATAATCCAGAATTCCTAATCAAGAGACAAAGTTGTAGAGATAGAAAATTGGCTTTGTACATTTCCTTGAGTTCTTGCAGAAAATAGAAATATAACTAATGAAAGATGGAATAAAAATGCAACTAATAGATAAAATTTTAATCTAATAATTTAATTTAATAATAATTTAATATTATTAATAATATTTATTATTACACTGGGATTCCAAAGTCCAGGTACAACACTGGAATGATAACACAGATTCTTTCCCTTGTGTGAAATTTTTAGTTTGTAAGCTCTCATAGCACTGCCCTGCCTTCTTGTGCTAGGTGTGTGTCTTGCGGCCTATTGAGAGAAAGCTGGATAACCATAAATAATATAGCAAGAAATAGAAAATCATCACAAAGTAAAGTATAACATAACTCTATGTTAACCAAGCAGTTGTCAAATTCAATTTCATGATACTTTGCAAATGTTGTAGGATCACAAGGCTCAGAAAAAAAAAAGGTTGAACTATTGTATTTGCGTAAAAGAAAGACTTTTTTTCCTGATTATTTACCTTCAGATAATAGGTCAGCTTACACTTGTAAGCTTGTGCTTACAATATAGTAATTCTTGGAAAATGTTTTCTGGGTAATCTTCCCTAGAGTAGCAGCTTATCTTAAAAGAGATTTTCCTTTTTGGTAAACACAATATTGCAATGGCATTCCACTTGAATATTTATACTGCTGACAGCTGGTGGCAGTACCTATACCTTTAAAAGCTAATCAGGATTGGAGCAAACTAGTAACCTGAAGTGACAACTGTGAAGTGACAAATCTCTGGGCTGCAGGCCAGACTTGGAAACTTTTTTAAAAAAAACTGAAAGCAGTGGCAACCATTTCTGCCAAGAATTAACTTTTTACAAATTTCTGGGAGGGTCTTACCAAAAGAGCCTGGTTGACTCTGAGATATTTTCAGAAATAACCAGCTTTTTGAAAGTAGATGCTTTTCAGGCTTAGTTTGTTTGTAAGTATACATTGATGCATGACACTCTCAGTGTGGTTACAACTGAAGTGATGTCAGAATTCCAATGTAGACGAGATTACATTTCCAGAAATCCCAGGTGACCTGGGCAGTAAGTGAAAGATTGAAGGAGAGCACCCTTGACACTCCTCAGTTATAACAGGTTGTGCTAATTTTTCAAAGGAACCAATTATTCAGGTTCTTCAGTGTTGGTAGTTTGAAATCATTTAATTGGTTTTAATGCATTAGAGGCAGAGGTGGGTTGCTACGGGTTCGGACCGGTTCGCCCAAACCGGTAGCGACCCGCTGGTGACGTCATGATGACATCACCGATCCGGTTTGGTCGGTGCTGGTCCGTGGGCGCCGCCATCTTTTTTTTTATTTTTTTTTATTTTTTTTTTAATTTTTTCTTCTGCGCATGCGCAGAAGCTGAGTTTCCGGCACTGTGCATGCATCGCAGCTTTTTTCATTTTTTCATTTTTTAAATTTTTTTACTGCGCATGCGCATGTGTGCGCGAAGCGCGCACGCCTCCCTGAGGCGCAGCCAAGCGGCGCGGGAGGAAGCGAACCGGCAGCGAGGTAAGTTAGAACCTACCCCTGATTAGAGGAGGAATTTTAAAGCTCTTTCAACTAAACATTTGGTAAACTTTCATCCTGCCTTTAATTCTCCTTTCCCAAGAATAGCCAAACCGTTCATTTTCTCTGATCATCTTGTCCTATTATGGAGTGATTACTATTAAGAAATATAATAAGGAAAATGTTACAGTGACACACTGGATTCTCAATTATGGCTTTTCTGAAACAGTTCTCTGTTTTGCAGTCTTTGCAATCCACTGCCTATGAGAGGAAGCCATCAGAAAAATCATTTTTCTTATTTCATGTTCATTTTCCCCAAGTGAAGTTCTAACTTATCCTACTTAACCCTCTTTTTGAGTACTGTTGTTCAGAAGCAAATGCGTACAGAGGCCAACAAAAGTTATATGATAAATTATAGCAGCCATTATTTAAATCAGGGGTCCCCAACCAAAGCTGGCTGAAGAACTCTGGGAGTTGAAGTCCACAAGTCTTAAAGTTGCCAAGGTTGGGAACTCCTGATTTAAAGCTTTTCTGAAGATCTGCAGTGAGAATCTGGGATGGCCACAATCAATCCAATAGGAATACTTCTTTGGGGGCACTCTTGTCACTGCAGATTCTTCCATATCCAAAGTTTTCCTGGATTGAGAGCAGGACTGAAGAAAGAGCAACATTATTTTCTTTTGGGAGGACTTTGCTTGTGTTGCAGAAATTCTTCTAAAAGTTCATTTGCACGCCCCTGTTTTCCAAAGGACCTCACCTTATGCTATTCATCGGGGTGGGTTCTGACTTACCTCGCTGCCGGTTTGCTTCTTCCCACGCTGTGTGGGCGTGTCCGCGCTTTGCGTGCGCACACATGCACAGTGCTGAAAATCCAGCTTCTGCGCATGCGCAGAAGCAAAAAACAGCTTCTGCACATGTGCAGAAGCAAAAAACAAGATGGTGCCGCCTACGGCGCCACCAAGAGAGCTGGTTCAGGGGTGTGTCCAACCGGCCATCGCTGCCGGTTCAGCAAGTGGGGGGAAATTACCGCTACCGGTTCTAAAGAACCGGTCCGAACCAGCAGGAACCCACCTCTGCTATTCATGTTGCAAAAGCAGATACTTTAGATGCAGCTCCAAATCTTGGGAGCTGCCCTGCTCACAGTAAAGTATCCAGGAGAATTGAGGACAAGTGTTAGTTCACAGCATAGGTACACAGTTGCACAGGGTGAAATAAAAAATATGGCATATACTTAACAAATGCATTACTTCAAAAACAAACAAAAGATGGCACACATATGCATACACCGAAGACTACAGGTAATGATGGATTCATTTTTTAAATAATCAACATTATTATGTTTCAAAGAGAGATAAAGTATAAAATAACCAAAAGGAAAAAACTGGGGGAAGGGAAACAAAATGGGAAAAGTTAGACGCTAAAAAAGAGATTATTTTGTTACAGTATGTAATTCTAATGTTATTTTGATTGTATATTTTTATATGATGTTTTTGTGGTTTTGTTTTAATTTCAAGTAATACTGTAGATACTCTACTATATATTTTTATCTGCACTGAAGAAATTTAGAAGTTAATTAATATTCTTGTCACTTTTTAACATTTCCCCCATTTTAGGAAGTGAAGGATTCATATAAATAATTCATATAAATATGAATTATTATTGGTAATTTTAACAGTTATCCTGCTTTGGTGTACAATTTGATGTCTGATTGTGCAACTGTCCCCAGCAAAGTGCTTTCTAGATGTGTTAAGTGTTAAATTCACTAGCAGTGAATGATGTGACTTCTAGTCCAGTATATTTGAAGTTCTTCTGATTAAGGTGGTTATATTACTCTGTATTTTTTATTTGGAAGTATGTACCAGTAATAATTTGCCTGTTTTTGTTTTCCTCCTTTCTCTTTTATTTTTGCTTCCACAAAACCTAATATGAATCTCTAATGCAAGGTAAAAGAAAAAGTATATAACAAAAGCTAATCAGCACAAAACAATTGCTTACTAATCATTTGAATATATCCAAGATTTTTAAAAGTGATAAAATATAAATTGGGTATATGTTGCTTTTCTCCACACCACTAATTAATGCTAAATATATTTTATCACTGCACTTTGTGTCAACTATCAGAACGTTTTTTGTATTTTTAATATTTTCCTCTAACTCAGAGTTCCCCAATCTTTCCAGCTTTGCAGACCAACAGGGGGATAGAGGGGATGGTTCTGAGCAGTAGGCAAGCACACGCATGCACATAGCTCCATTTAAGTGAGCGCACTCACCTGCCGCTTCCACAGCCCAGTTCTGAACGGCTCAAGGCCCGGTAGTGTGCCACAGCCTGGGGGTTAGGAACCCCTGCTGTAACTTGCCTCAATAATTGCTGCAAAGCAGAGGGGGGTTCCTCCCGGTTCGCACTGGTTCTATAGAACCAGTAGTAAACCGGTGGTGACGTCACGGAGCCGGTTCTGTCGGTGCCGGTCCGTGGATGGCACCATCTTATTTTTTTGGGGGGGAAAAAAAATTTGGAAATTTTTTTGGGGGGGGAATTTTATGCTGGTTTTTGCTTCTGAACATGCACAGAAGACGAGTTTTCAGCACTGCGCATGCGCTGCCATCTTGTTTTTGGCCTCTGGCGGCGCGGGAGGAAGCGAACCGGCAGCGAGGTAAGTTAGAACTCACCCCTGCTGCAAAGCAAGTTATATTCACACAAACATATACACACACAAATTGCCTTTTCATCTGGGAGGTTAAGGCAACTGATATTAATAACAGAAATAATATTTAGCAATTAAAAATATTGCTTTCAGAATAATTAAGAATAAAGGCAAAAAATGTAGCAGGTTATTAAGCTGATTCAATAGGAAAAACATTTTAAAAAAATTAAAATCACAAGCTGACTAAAGCAGCATAATAAATCTTGTCATTGGTGATGAAACCATGTTCAATATTTTCCACACTGAACTAAATAGCCAAAGATACTATTTTCCTAAATTCGTGATGGCAGTAACAATACTGAGAATAAAGTGTTTCTTTCTTTCCTCTTCCAGCCACTGCAAAAATTCTCCTTCACAAAATATAAAAAGCAAACTTGTGAGATAAGAGGCATGGCATTTCTTGTCATCATAGGTAGAAATTATGATATTTCTATGAAAAGAATTTGAAAAACACATCCTACTCTTAAGAAAATTACTAATCCCTTTACGTCAACATATCAGCTGTTTTATCATCACATTTTGATCCAGTCCAGGATTTCTTTCCATCGCTGTTGGCCTAAAGCCATTTTTCTTGAGTGTATTTCCAAGAAAGCAATTGACAAGCTTGGCACAGCTATTCCTGGAAATGTTCAATAGGTCATCTTCTGGAAAAGCGTGTTGACTGACAGATCAGAACAGATCCTGTTCCTCATTCCACCCAATACTTACAACCTCTGTCTAAATCTTCCTGATTTAGAGACATAATAATCTTAAACAACAGATAATCTGTAGCATTTAGCCTGTGCAGAAGAGTAAGCCTCAAGTTCTCTTTCTCTTTTGGCAGCACAGCAGCAGCAACAACTTATTTTGTTGTTGCCAACATACACTAAGTGAATTGCCTAGATGTAAGATCATAAACACATCTAATAAATAATTGATGTTTAAGTTCAGAATACAATAATGTAAACGGCTGTATTTAGCAAGGAAGGAAGGGTGGTCAAACTGAAAGCACATAAAGCCAATATCTTATGAGTACTTCCGTATAGCTATTACTTATTTATAATAGCTTTTTCCCACTATTGGCTCGAAGTCCTATCTAGTGATCCTTGAGTTCATCACAAAATAGTCCCAGTGTAAAACTTGCTGCCCACATTGCAAATCGCTGTCTTGTTTTGATTGCCTTTGTTGCTTCTGTGTTGTGGCTGAATGGTGTTGTCTGGCAGTGTGCCACTCATTTAAGGCATGATATGGGTTTTCTCCTTTGGCTGAGCTGCCATCTTAAGTTCATCAATAGATCAATGGAGAAACCATCCACTTCCTGCTGTGAATCACAGCAGGACTGGGTGGGTTTGATTACAGGGCTATGCTTTTCTAGCCTGGTTTGTCAACCTTCCTCTCATGGTGTCATGGTTGACTCGCTACGCAGCCCTGTTTGCAACCAGACAACTGTAACGGGAGGGGAGAGAGAAGGCATTGGAATGTAAGGGAGGTTTGGGAGGGAAATTTGGAATGCAAGTGGAATTGCATTTGGAATGCAAGACTGGAGGTATGAGACAAAACCAACATCTCAAGGCAGGGCTGGGTTCCAGATTCAGGTACTGCCAGTTCAGTCAGGGCCGCGCTGCGCACACGTGCAGTACTTAAAAAAAGCTTCTGTGCATGTGAAGCAAAAAACAAGATGGCGGCACCTATGGCGGCGCTGAGAGAACAGGCTTGGGGGCGTGGCAGGCCTGGGTCGCTGCCGGTTCCAGCGACCCAAGCTGCCACGTTACTAACGGTTCTATAGAACCGGTCCGAACCAGTAGGAACCCACCTCTGCCTCAAGGTTGCCAGCTAGGGAAGTCCGAGGCAGACAGATTGTTCTCAAAACAAAGAGAGTGCAAATGATTGGTGGACAATGGACAATGGGAGGTCCAGTGGGGAAAAGTGAAAGTTTTCTTATGCTGTTTTCAGGTGAAATAGTTAGAACTGGCTTTTCTACTTCTGTAACAACTTGGAATCTTCAGTAAAGTTATACGCTTGGTTAAAAAAATGTCCCAGGAGTTTCTTTTGCTGGCTAACCTAGTCAGACGGTTGACACATGGCTAATTTGAGCGTCTCCCATCTTTTTTTTAAAAGGAAGTAAAATAAATACAGGAAGATGCCAGTACCGGAAGAGTCTAGGGAGGTTGCAGACAGACACTATAATGTCCATAAAACTGGCTACTTTATGCAGAAGTGGGTAGCTGAAACTGAATAGCTGCTGAGTAATCAGGTATTTTTCTCTAGGGGAAGGGATTGGAACTGAGAAATGTAGGAACTGAGAAATGTAGAGAAACCGGGAAACAAGAACAAAAGTTCAACATACTTTTCTGCACACTGTGTTGTGGAAAACCCTTTGGGACTACTATGAATACTGTTGGAATAAGAGGAAAATGCTACTTTTATAGCTAGTGATGCTACTTAAAGCTTGCCAAGGATGAAGAAAGAACAAAGTGGTGGAGCTAAAGGGAAAAATTAGTATTATTGTCAGAGTACGATTGTGCCACAGTAAACTGCAAGAGGGAAGCCATTTTTCAAATAGCCCTACAAATGTCCTCAATGCCGCTGTGACATCAATAGTGAGAACTTCTCAGCCTTTTCTCCACTGACCAATCAGAAGGCATAAAAAATGGCACCAAGTCAATGCCTTGGCCATCTCCTTGTTCTTAGGAATTCACTGTTCATTTTTGCAGAGAATAAAATTGAAAATCTGGCTACCTGCTGGGTGGGGCATTTTAAAAATTGTCCTTCTGTTCATGACCAAAAGAATGCTGAACTTCAGTAAAGACCAGAAACCATGAGGCAGGACAAGAAGGGAACTCTACTAATGGGAAGTTGCCCTCTCTGAAGTCCCAGCTGCATTTTAATAATTTGTTCACAATGGAAGTTAATCATTTCAAAAATAATAGTATGAAAAGATAGGGACCAATCCTGATATTAGGGTCTGGGGAGGAAAGACTTTTGCTGAGAGCCCCCTGTTGCTTCACAGAAAAAATAAATTTTTTATACAATTTCCACCTTAACTTTATTATTTTATTATTTTTTTAATTTTTATTTTTGTTTTTATATCCTTGTAAGCCGCCTTGAGTTGCCATGTGTGAGTAGGCAGCAATATAAAATGTATAAATAAATAAATAAATAAAAACAAATAAATAAATAAATAAATAAATAAATTTCCCATGTGGAATATATCTATCCCATCCTCTTATAGTGACTCTCTGATTGCTTTATCGAGCCTGCAGGCTTATACAGTATATATATTTGTTTGGAAGTAAGTCTCTTTGAATGTGTAAATGTACATGGCATTGCTATAATAAGAGTATGTGAACTGTACTGCAAAGCATTCCACTTATTTCATACAAAAGTCTCCAGATAATAAATCTGTAATTGGTTATGTGATATCAAGTTGAGCTCTATTATGCTGGCAAATGCTCACCATTTTAATTTATGTTTAGAAACAACTTGAAGTTCATCCAAGACATTTGGTGATCTCTTTGATTCCAATCAGCTATTTTGTCTACATATTTCTTCTACTTCCCTTGTTTTTTTCCTAGCGCATCATATGCTTGTCCCAGATGAACATAGAATAGGATTAAATCAAGACCCATTTTAGGTCAATTTTATACTTTTTAACACCCCTCCCCTCTCCTTTTCTTCATATCATGTTTGCTTTTTCAGATGCCTGGCAATATCTTGTTGATTCATATTCAGATTTAGGTTCTCTCCTTTCTTCTGATGCTTATTATATTGCTTTTTGAAGAGATGCATTCTGAAGATTGTGATTTTTTTTCATATTAGTGTGAGAGTGTTTTCAAATGTTTTTGTCTTAATCTAAATCTTAAATACACAGTATAGGAAGCAGTTTAACCAAGGTTATCCCTGCTTCTATATCATTGCAGCTCCTCAGGTTTTATTTTTGCTCCACTTCTGTGACTCTCCCCCTTGTATTGCACAAACACAATTTCTTGCAAGTTCTGGAATATTTTCAGTGTGAATAAGCATATTCAATTATTGGGATCAAAAGGGATAAAAAGGGTAAATCCTTAATTTTCTTGTAATAGTCTAGCACTGATGATATTACAGTACCTAGTTTGGGTAATGAAACATCTATAATAAAACAACCAAGCTCTGAGAATACCAAGGATCCCTCCTTAATAGCAATAGCAATAGCAATAGCACTTAGATTTATATACTGCTTCACAGTGCTTTACAGCCCTCTCTAAACAGTTTACAGAGTCAGCATATTGCCTCCAAAAATCTGGGTCCTCATTTTATCAACCTTGGAAGGATGACAGGCTGAATCGACTTTGAGCTGGTGAGAATCGAACTGCCAAACTGCTGGCAGCCGACAGGCAGCAGAAGTAGCCTGCAGTACTGCATTCTAACCACTGCACCACCACAGCTCTTAATATTCCATCTATGCTTAGTGCTTCTTTGTGATCCCTAGATAATGAGGCAATGAAGAATTATGTGACTGCATCTTTAGTGCACAGCCCTTCTGATTTAATCTGAATATACTAGTTCTCTAACCCTATCCCATTGGACCAGTCTGAATAGCAGTTACTTTTAGACACAGGTTTAGACGAAGCAAGAATTAGTCCCCATACCCAAAGAAAAAATAGGTATATCATACTGTTGTCCATTCACTCTTTTTTCTTACTGATAAAACTATAGCCATGCATTTCCTGGGACAGGCATCAATGCCACCTCTTACATTAAGAATGTACACTAGAAGCCGACAGTCTAGTAAAAAATAAAAACCAAATTTCCAACATATATGAATGCTGTTGATACTGCCACTCTCAGAAATGGGCATTATAAAAACTGCTTTTGACCAGTGAACAAAACAATAATCTAAAAAGTTCTTCAGAATGGTATCAATATGCCATCTAACAATTGTTATAAATAGCAGTGATGCCTTCATTATTCTAAGCACTCACACTGAATACTAATTTAAAATTATTCATTTGTTCAATTGCCTCTTTATTAACATTCACTGAATTTTGAGCCATGCTGAACTAAAAATAATTCCGTAAAACAATCTTGTTCTCCAACCTGGTGCCTTCTAATTATACTGGAATTTCTACTGTATTGCCATCTCTTATATCTCAGCATCAATTGATATTTAATTGCCAATATTAAAATAACACATTGGTTCAGAAATTGCCCTGTGTAGGGTTTATCAGCATTTTCCTTTGGTTTTTGCAGCTGCTGCCTCAGGTTTCAATCTTCAGTGCATGCAGCGCCCCAAGAAACACTGACGCACATAGTGCACCAAAATATTCACACCATGCCCTGCTGTTCTAAGAATATAAACAAGGGAGAACAGATGCTTGACTTTACCAGCTCAGTTGCTTCCCCATTATGTGCAGTGACATTTCATCAAAACAGCAATGAGGAAATTAAAAACTAATGCTAATTTTAGAGAACTCTTCTCTTATTTTTTTCTGGCTCCAATATGCATGATCTACACTTTGCATGGCAGCAATAACATTTGCATGACCTTCCCATGTGCACAACACAGAAACCACAAGCTTTGGTAGCACCCAAAGGAAGTAGTCCACTGTCTACTCTGAACTTCTTCCATTTCCCCAATAATGTAAGGTCACATAGCATGTTTTGAATCATTCTAGAACAGGGGTGGGTTCCACTTACTGGTTTGCATCGCAACGGAAGTGTGCGTTTTGAGAAAGGATTTTTCAAAATGACCATCAGATCATTAGTATTTCTTAAATTATTATTAACATGCTCTGATGCTAATTAGTTAGACATTTTACTCCCACTCCCAACTTGAAAATAACTCTGGAGAGAACGGGATAGCATAGGAGAGGCTTCTGTGGGGCAAGGCTGAGGGAGAGAAGGGAATAGGATAGGGGAGGATCTTGTGGGGCAAGGCTGAGGAAGAGGATAGGATAGGGGAG
>QLTV01000769.1:1034993-1047180 GCA_003457575.1 Thermophis baileyi | reverse complement strand
GAAAAATCTTAGCATGTGCCAGACATTTCTGTAGGTATTTAGCTGACACTCTAGGATTCTTCTTTCCCTCATGAAGCATTCTGCGCTGTGCTCTTGCAGTCATTTTTACAGGACGAGCACGCCTAGGGAGAGTAGCAACAGTGCTAAACTTTCTCCATTTGTAGACAGTCTGTCTTACCGTGGACACATGAACATCAAGGCTTTTGGAGATACTTTTGTAACCCTTTCCAGCTTCATGCAAGTCAACAATTCTTGATCGTAGGTCTTATGAGAGCTCTTTTCTGCGAGGCATGGTTCACAGCAGACAGTGCTTCTTGAAACCAGTAAACCCAAACCAGTTTTGTGGTTTTAAAGGGCAGGACAGCTGTCAGCGACACATCCAATATCATCACACTGATTGGAGTCAAGGTTGGCTCACTCCTGGCTCCAATTAGCTCTTGGAGACGTCATTAGGCTGGGGGCTCACATACTTTTTCCTCCCTGCACTGTGAATGTTTGCATGTTATGTTCAATTAAACCATGGCAACATCTAATGTTTGTGTAGTATTATTTTAAGCAGACTGTGTTCTTCTATTGTTGTGACTTAGATGAAGTTCAGAGCACATTTTATGACCAATTCATGCAAAACTCCACGTAATCCTACAGGGTTCACATACTTTTTCTTGCAACTGTACAACACCAGCATTTCCAGCATCCTGTTAACAGATCACAGCTGTGCTGCAATATGTTGGGTATGCTCCAAGTTGTGAAATGCTGTCCAAGAGGTCTATTGCTGACATTGCATAAGCTACCATTCAAAAGAATTTGGGTGAATCCATTTATTAACTGGGAACAAAGAATGTCAAGATGCTATTCTGCAAACTGGAAAAAGACACAGATTTAGCAGGATAAATAGCACCTAACTGCCGCTCCCACATCTTAATAATTGCATTTATTTTTTAAAATGATTCTCTCAGTCTTCATAAAATTAATGCTTAGTTAAAAGTGGCACTGCTAGGTTATGTGGTATGTCTGCCAAAGACGACAATGGCAGAACTCTGCCCAGCTGACAATGGCAGAACTCTCATAGCTGACCATCACTGTTTTGTAACAATTGTCAGGTGCTTTTGGGCTAAATCATTCAGTTCCATTCTTTCTTAAGTTTAATTTATACTATTTCATTTACTGCCTTTTCTTCCTGCTCAGAATGACTGGGGAATAATGAGCCTCATGAAATTTCCTGGAAGCCACACATACTGCTCGCTAATGATGCATGTTCGAAAAGACTGAAATAAGTAGATGTAGTAAAAACAAAGAGCAGTCATGGACTCATGAATGAGCCAATGAATATACTGTAAATGTTGCAAAGATTCTACCAGTCAGAAGAAGGATTTGGTGAAGGTGTCACCATTGCAAGGCAGGTATTTCTTCCTGATCAAAGATTAAAAATCAGCAGGCAAAGAAACCTAAACTAAATTCTAATTACAAGATGATAAGATAGTACGGTGATCTTTTTTGAGCCATACAGAGAGAAAAGAGTTAAATATTTGCTTTTTAATAAGGCCCTACAACATCCCATTGTCTAATTTACATACAGCTTGTTAACTATATGTTTTTTGTGGACTTAAATAAAACACAGTAATCCAACATTGAAAGAAAAGAAATGATATTCGATACATTCACAAAGAATCCTTTGATCTGATCTATTGGAGAATCCACAACTTGATTGCTAATTCTACAATTAATGAATCAGAATGCAATCAGGTTGAAAATGCATAGTAAAACTGGTTTAGCAATAGTTGAAATAAATAACTGCATAAATAAACAAATAACCAAGCTCCTGTCAAATCAAACGTGAGGATGTGAATCTTCTATAGTGATAGTTAAGACTGAGAAGACAAGGATTCAAATTAATATTTAGAAGCAGTCAATCATACTCTAGTCTAGCCTATACAGTTTACAAGGGTGTATCAATAGCAACTAAGGAGAGCCACATACATTGGCTTGAACATTGTGGAAAATATATGAATAGTATAAGTGAATAGTAAATATGATTTGTGTCTTTTCAGGATCCAATCTGATTGAGCTTCAAATTCCCAATATGACTTGGAGGTCAAATCTTAATTACAATTGCAAATTTTAAAAGTTTTTAAAGTTCTTATAAAGAATGTCACATGACAGTAGCTTAGACACTTTTCCTAAAATCTTTACCATTATTTCTATAGTCTTTCAGTTTAATCTCCTAATTAAAGTATTATTATCCAATGAGTAAAAACTTTTTTAAAAAAACAGCACTTCAATTGTTAATTAAAATTGATATTAAAATATCTTTTTAAAAGCTTGAAAGGAAGTATCAGAATATTTTTTTTGAACACAAGTGTTTCAGTATTCTGCAGCCCTCTGAATTTCTTGGAGATAGTATTCTAAGAAAAAGGAGGAGGGAATGAAGATATTTTTTTTTTCAATAGAAGCATTGAATTAACACGGGGATTTTGTAAACTAAAACAGGGGAGATTTGAAAACCATGCTCTTCTACTGTTTCCTGTCTTCCTGGAAAAATCTTATTGTTAAATCAGTTTGGATTACATAAAAGGACTAAGTGACGGTTGTGAAAAAAGATTACTTTTTTAGTAAAAGCCACAATCTTTTTCTTTTTAAAAATATTTTGCTTGGACGTATTTCCATCTTGCACCTATACTAATGTTCTGGATATCTAAAAGATCTGTATTTACATTCCTTCCAATATTTAATAGAGTAAAGAAAGGATGCATTAAGATTGAATTCAAAAGCATATGTTAGTCCCACTTTACTTATTAAATAGTAAAACAAAACTAAAGCAAATCAAAACTTTACAAACAAACAAGAAAACCAAAAACCATACTGTTAATCTGCCAGTCCAAATGCAAGACACAAATGGAGCTGAATTAAGCAAGAGGAACCCAGAAACGTGAGCAATTAATTCAGCTCAAACATTCAGGCTTTAGTTTTGCTATTCATAAATACTTTTTGAAAACATTTGGTTTCCCTCTATCATATTTTTGTGCTGTCATCTGCTACTATACACTACATGAATTATACACCAATTTAAAAAATCAATATACCAGTGAGGTGTTTCAGCCTGGATGCCTCAATGAGACAGATTCTGCAATAATAAGGTGATATTATGTAGGACATTTGCAACACATGCTCCTCCTTAATGGAAGTATCCATATTTCCTCATGCTCACGTGGAGAGTGAGAAGGCTAATCTTGTCCTCTGCACATACTGGGGTCTTGATTCAGATGGGAATAGGGAAGAACATTTGATTTTAATTCAAATTCCAGCTATAATAGGTACATTTTGTATTATCTTTAATTAGATGCTTAGAAATAGTTTGTAAATAAATCATGCCACATCACTTATGCTGTTAAACTCAAATTTACCATTTGGAGTAGTAGAGATTATCACGAAGATCTCAAAACCACTATCCCATGTAATTCTGAAGTATATCTCACAGCCTCAAAAATCTCCACCTGGAATACAGAGTGATAGACAGATATTTGTTTGTCAATCACAGTCTTTTTTTGTGCATGTTTTATGAATTTAAAGCAGAAATATGACAAAAAATCAGTTGGGGACAACTTCCATGAATCTTGAATTGTACAATAATTTTTACTGGAAAAAGAGCCAGATCATTCTTAGTAGGGATATATGCAGCACCTGTCCTGGAATGTAACCATTACTGAAGAACTCTAAAGCTGGTTTTATTAAAACAATTTTCTGCTCCTTAAAAGCTTTATACTATCTTTTTATCTCAAGACACAGAATACACAACTATAGTTTTATAGAATATCTTCTGCAAGTTTCAGTTTGTGTTTATAACACTGGTAACATTTCAAAAATATTCAAAAAAAAGTGATGGCTAAAATTTACAATGGGAACAAAAAAGCAGCCTAATTTAGCTGGTATTTTCTTCATTGTGATTCTTCTAGCAAAGCTATGGTACATACCTAAGTACTGCTATTTGCTGATACTGTAAATGAGACCTTGCTTAAAGTTAAGATTATTTCTGGATTTGCTTCTTTTTTCTGTATTTGTTTCTTTTTTGAAATCTCTCTCTCTCTCTCTCTCTCTGCATGTTTGTAGATTAATGGAAAAATATTTTATTGTTTTTGAGGAATTGTGTTTATCTCTGTCAAGGGGAATTGCCAAGGTAATTATTTTAAGAATTTGAAAAAAAAAAAGTTTGTCTAGACTCTACCGTAGATATTAAGAATTGGATTCAAGAGATATGTAATTTATCCATTTCTGAAAATGCAAACTTTTCTATCTGGTTAAAAAAATGCATTATATTTCTCTTTGCTACCGATTTTGTTTTATAGCAAAAAAGATATATTCTTCTCCCCCTTTTTCTTTTCTGTTTTGTTTCATATTATTGATCAGTTGGGCTGCTTTTTTGGATTTTTTTCCCCTTGAATTTTTGCATACTCTTTTTTAAAAGTTGTATGAACATATTTTTAAAGGTTAGGATTATTTCCTAATGATGGTACATAATTCCGTGAATTCTGTTGATAAAACATTTGCTTGCTTTCTCTAGCACTGTTTGTCTAGCAACAAGCAAAATATGAAATCCGGCTGATGGAAAGAAAATGAGAAAAATGCACACAAGACAAAAACAAACCATAAATATGGGATTCGACTATGCATTGAGTTTGTGAGTTATTTATAAAAGTTTTGCCATTTTCCCCTCCTTTTTTAAATATATTGAACTATGTCCAGGATCTCAATTTTCATGAATATAAAGACTATATTTGAAAAAAAGCTTATAGCAACTACCGGTAATTTTGCATGATTATAGAGGATCCATGTGAAAAATGTAGAACTTGTGATAGTAGAAAAGCAATTATGATACATAAATTGTTTGATTTCCCAATCATTTAGTATCAATGCTTTTTGATCAGTATGTGATTAAAAATTCAATAAATTTAAAGATAAATTCTTATAATTTTTTTCTAATTGCCTTCCAGTATTTTTGAGAATAAAATCAGAGCTCAATGTTATTTTTTTTGGTTTTCCCCTTCTCCAAGGGCAAGTGCATGTGATGTTTAATTTGCAATATCCAAAAACAGAATAAATTAAAACTATGTGCTACAAAGTGATGACACAAAACCATAATGATAAACACATTTCCTCATCAGTAACAATGGATTGTTCCACCCCCCCCTTTTTTTAAAACAGAACTGTTTATCTGGTGAGAGCTGTTGAAAATAGAGGAAATCTGATTGATTGATTGATTGATTGATTGATTATTTATTTGTTTGTTTGTTTGTTTGTTTATATTTATTTATTTAAGATCTTGCCTATTATTTTTACAAATAACTCAAGGCACTGAACATATGAGGTATTTGTTTGTTTGTTTGTTTGTTTGATCCTGCCTTTATTACTTTTACAAATAACTCAAGGCACTGAACATATGAGGTATTTGTTTGTTTGTTTGTTTGTTTGTTTGATCCTGCCTTTATTACTTTTACAAATAACTCAAGGCACTGAACATATGAGGTATTTGTTTGTTTGTTTGTTTGTTTGTTTGATCCTGCCTTTATTACTTTTACAAATAACTCAAGGCACTGAACATATCCAACACACTTTCCTCCTCCTATTTTTCTCACAACAACAAACCTGTGAGATGAGATGGGTTGGGCTGAGAGACAGTGACTGGCCCAAAGTCACCCAGCTGGTTTTCATGTCCAAGGATGGACTTGAACTCGGTGTTTCCTGCTTTCTAACCTGGTGCCAGAACCACTAGACCAAATTGGATCTTATGAGTATATAAACAAAGAACTTATAAGGCTACTGAGAACACCAGATTTTTACACTCTCCAAACCACGTCGGAGAATATCTCAGGTTTAATTTTCATTAATATTGGTGTCATGCCTGGAATCCATTTTGAGCATTGGATCTTCAGGCCTGCCACATTTAGGACTGTGGGAAACTGGAAGGGGGGATTGTATGGAGCTGGGGAGAGATATAGTCAAAATAACATTTCTTTCTCCAAGAATCAAGGCCACTCTGCCCTGCTCCTGGAGGGGTGTGACTGGGAAGCATCTCCAGTTCGGATGGTGCATTGATTGGACCATGTGATGGACATGTGGGTGCAGGGATTTGGACTTTCATTTGGGTGGAGAAAACCCGGAAGCTTTCAGATTCGGCTTTTCCCAGATGTGCCAATATGACATCTCTAATAAAATGGAACTTCGAGGAAACTCAAGCCTCAGAGTTTTCTTTCGTTGGGGATGTTACTTGGAACCCTGACATTAACCCGAATCTCTTTTTAAAACTTCAACTAGCTCCCCCGAACTTTGAGGTCCTGTCCGGGGTCCTGAGCGTTGACCCGAAACCAGGCGGCGCGAAGACTCAGGGAAGATGGAGGAAGACAAGAAAGCCATGGAGAGAGCCACATGGGCTGGTTCGGTGATTTATGTCGAGACCATCTACTCCCCTTCCCAAGCCGTGGTAGAAGCGGAAAAAGCTGCAGAGAAGAAGTGCCAGCTGGGTGCCCGGCCCAAAGAGCCGGCGGCTGAGCGAGCCACGCAACCGGACCCAGCCCTGTGGGGCAAAGCTGCAGGGTCCACCGAGCCCCAGGAGATGGTGGCCGGGGTAGTGCTGACAGAACCACAGATGGGTGGAGGCCGAGTGGAGCAGATCCCTACCATCGAATGGAGAATACCGGGGCAAATGTGCCGCAAGCATTCCAGAGAATGGGGATTTCTGCCGCCGTCCCGCAGCCAGTCGCTAGCCGGTCTCCCGGAGCAGTTTGGCCAACTCAGCGTGGGCAGCCCCGTTCAACCCCTGGGGACCGAACAGCCCAGATGGACCCTGGCTCAGCCTACGTTCACCTTGCCGGGTCAGGAAGCGGCAGCGCCACTGAGCGGAGCGTCTACTTCCTTTCATTCATCAATGAGCGGATCGTTCCATAGCCTCACGCATCGGGCCCGACCTGCCGGGGTGACGGTCACCACGGGATTGGGGATGACCCAGCAGCATGGCTCATTGAACCAGCCCAGCCTGGTGCTACAAGTGCCGCAGCAAGGACTCTGGGGACCCAGTACTCCACCCAAGCAACCGGTCGTCAGACTGCCTCCAGCAGACCAGATCCCTCCCAAATGGGCATTCTATCCTGGCCAAGGGTGGGTGCAATATCAATGGACACCCCCCAATGCCCATCCATCAACCGGGATACTGCCAGCCCAGCCACCGCTGCAGCTGCAACCGCCGGTCGTAGTTCCACAAATTCTAGCCCAATAGCCGTTGCCAGTCCAGCAACCTGCGCAAGCTCAGCAGCCGGTCCCACCAGCCGGTCCCCCCCCCCGGTTCAGAGCGACGTTTGACGGGACTCCAGGGAAGCTAGCCTATTTCCTCAACCGAGTCTGGGCTTACATCGACCAATATGGAAACCAATACCCATCGGACCGGGAATTGATTTCGGCAATCGCAGATGGCATGAACGAGGGAGAGGCAGCGGACTGGATAGCAGTACTTCACGATGAAGAAGCCCCTGAGCAGGATGATGCCGATGAATTCGTCCAACTGATGCGAGGCCGCTTCAAAGACATGGCCCATTGAGTGGAAGCCAAGGCCCAAATCAGGCTCTGAAGCAAGCGGGCCAACCCCCCAAGGAGTTAATCTGGGAGTTTCGAAGACTGGCTGGGAAACTGAGGGACTGGCCGGAGCACCTACTCATCCACATCTTCAAAGAGGCCCTGGACCCAGAACTCTGAAAAGCTTGCGGCATCCGGGGGCTCCCAGATCGCATACAAGCATGGTACAGCACTGCAGCAGCCATGGATCTGGAGATTAACCCCCATAGGAAGCCGACTACCGAAAGACTGGCGAGAAGACCCCTGGGCTGCTGGACCCTGACAAAACAGCTCGAGCCGCCGCTGCCCACACCCTCCGGGACTGTCAAATGTTACTGGTGTGGACAGCATGGCCACAGAGCATCAGAATGCCTGGCTCCAGCTCCTGTCCCCCAAGCTTGGGTGCCAACCACACCCCGGGCAAAAAAACCCCGCGGAAGCAGCTGGAGAAGGGGAAAATCGCCAGACAGGCCATAGAAGTTCCACTCCTTCTCAACGAAGTCGAGGGAACTCCGGCAAATGAGCAATCCCCAAGCTCCGCAGAAGGGAGTAGCGGTGACGACGACCCGATGGTAAGTGCAGCCATCTGCCCTTTCACTATCAAAACCCGGATAGTAGTACCAGAAACGGGGACCCAGGGGGAGGTAGAAGCCATCATAGACACTGGCTGCAGCAGATGTCTAATCAACCTCCCCATAGTCGAACAGACAAGCATAAGAACAAGGCCCCTAGCCCACCCCATCCACTTTGAACAAGTCGATGGGACTTTAATAGGTGGCGCCCCAGCCACACGTGACAGAACTTGTCAGGCTAGAAATGGGCTGGCACCGAGAATTCATCCGGTTCGTCATTGCCCCAAAAATGACTGAGTCAATTCTTTTGGGCCTTGCGTGGTTGGACAAATGGGGACCCACCATCACGTGGGAGGAAGGCTACAGGAAGCTAAAGATAGGCATCGGACTGCTGCTGCCCGTTAAACCAGACAGTTGTCAAAAAGCCATGAGCCTCAGCAGCGCCGGTGAGCCTGAACCCGCAGCCCCGGCCTCAAATGGATTACCTGGCAGCCCACAAGTACCATGGGAATACCAAGACCTGGGAGGGGGGGATTGTATGGAGCTGGGGAGATATATAGTCAAAATAACATTCCTTTCTCCGAGAATCAAGGCCACTCTGCCCTGCACCTGGAGGGGTGTGACTGGAAAGCATCTCCAGTTCGGACGGTGCATTGATTGGACCATGTGATGGACATGTGGGTGCAGGGGCAGAGTGGCGTTGATTCTCGGAGAAAGGAATGTTATTTTGACAATATATCTCCCCAGCTCCATACAATCCCCTCTGCCCCCTCTCAGTTTCCCACAGTCCTAAATGTGGCAGGCCTGAAGATCCAATGTTCAAAATGGATTCCAGGCATGACAATTGGAGTATAAGGATCTTGAGATTACTTATTTGAAATTAATATTTAAAAATTGTTTATGTTAAGTTACATATAAGAGAAAAATTTATAGAAAACATATTTAATGAGGGAGAAAGAGGCTAACTCTGAACAATAAAAGTAAAAGATATGAAGAAAAGTTTTCAAATTTTACAGAAATTAATTTCTGCCATTCAGTTTACTGTTTCAATCTAGAAATAGGGTCACAATTAAAATATAAGCTGTTTGAAGACTGCATATCTCCGTTCCTAGTAAAGAAAAGTCTTATTATTCAGAACTAAGAATAAGCATTAAAAGCATTAAAAGCATAACAGAATTTGGAAGATAAAGCACTACAGTTGCATGAATTTGCCTAGAATGGTTTTGATTATATTTTCCTAGAAATATTTAGGGAACGTAACTGATGCTTTCATTATAAAGCATCTAGTTTGACTAATACAAGACAGAGTCATATTCTGTGCGTGCTTTAGATCTAGAAACTATAACAATTATAAATTAAGAGTATTTCTGTTTTGTGATCATGTCTTTCGCACCTACCTACTCTTTTGTTAACCAGAATTCTGACTTCCCAGGAATTACACATACTGAATATCTTCAAAATAATTAACATTGTATTATCCTGGATAGTTAAATAAGGCATGGAGACTAGAAACTAGGAGACTCTTGTCCTGCCTTAGGCAAGTGACCTTGGGCAAATCATTTTAACCTGAGGAAGAAGGCAATAGCCTACATGAGGTCCAAAAGCATTGTAGAAAGTGAAATCAAGCTTGAGGATTCTTTTTGCAGGATGCCAGACTCCCATTCATGTTTTTAAAACTGAAATAATATTTCAAAAATAAATAGAACAGGGAGATTGTTAGGAATGAGTTGATGAAAGCAATGGACAACACACTAGGGACACAGGCAATAAAGATGGCAAAAACTGGGGTAATAGCCTATCACTTAAGCTCATTTAAAAAAAATGAAAATTGCATACAAAGAAAATTGTCTTCCTCAAGGCCAAACCAGCAATAATAAGGCAGAATTAATTAACATAAAAGCTACTAAAAAAAGCTTTCCCACTCTAAAGCTACTAATAGATAAATGAAAAAACCAAAAATAAATACCAAAAGAAAGCTTCCTTACTGCTCAGCTGCTCCAAAGACAAGGGCGGGGGGGGGGACGACTGAAATCCTCTATTTATCCAAATGAAAGTGAAAGCAATTGCAAAAATAATTTTTGTCTCATTGTTTCAGAGTTTTGAAAAACAAACAAAAAAAATCAGTTTTTATCTAAATACAGCAGGTAAACAAACTAGAACTAGAAAGAAAGGTTGTGGAGAACTGCTCCAGAATAAGTAGAAAACAATCACATAAAAAGCTAATATTGCAGTCAAAAGTCAACGAAGAAATACATAGTTTTTTGCTCCAGTCATCATTGAAGAAAATATTCCAAACCTTAAAAGAAAGGTTACTTTAGTATTATAGGTGTTAACAAAAGATTAACACTTCTGGGCAGGAAATCCATTTATTCATTTTATTGAAAAATTTAACACCAAGGATATCTCTGGAATATATGTGATTGTAGTATTAAAACTGCTCAATCTTACCTAAGTTTTATTTAGAGTGTCAAGGAAAGTGGTTGGCATTATGTTACAACTTTTATAATGCTGAGTATTCAACCATTTTCTGTAGTAATCCAGCGAGAGAGAACAAAAACAAAGAATTGGCAGCAAATAGGAATAAATCTCTTCCAATTTTCACCAAAAGGACAGCAGATGACCGTATGTCAAATTACATTTTGGCAAAAATATATTGTTGTGTCTCCAACTGCTTGTGTAAAACACTAACAAGTGAAAGTGTCAGGCCGAAGCCATTTTCAGCCTGTGAAAAGCCTGTGTTTCAGGTCGAATTTGAATCGCCTGAAGGAAAGACAGAAAACCAATTGCAAGGTAAACTAGGATTTTATGGAAACATAGAAACCAAATAGATACAGTACGGAGGAATTAGAAATGTGTTCTTAACATTTTGAGAATGATTTTTACTGTTCTTGGCATGGGTAAAAACCCCTCATATTTGATCAGACATCACTTGAACTCCAGATTAGAACTCCAGGAACTAAGCTAATACATTCATCACATCCCACAGTTGTAGAAGCATTTCTACGTCATCCCTGATCTATGGAGGCCACTCAATTCAGAGTTCAAGGTTGGTGGCAGCATGCTTGTGTGTGAAGGTTTGAAGTTGTTATCAGGAAATACACCCTCTTCCTCAAACATACTTTACTATAAACACCACCACCCACTACTCCTCCCCTGTATTGGTAGGATATTATTAGTTCTTACTTTGTATTTGTCTTAATAATAGGCAGAGTCTTATGTTGCTGGATTTTTTAAAATGTGATGTTTTATATATTTAAATTAAATGTTTAAATTAAATTCTTTCATTAAATATGAAAGGAAATATGAACAGTCTTTGTTCCCAAAATGGGCTAATAATCTTCAGGTGGATCAAACTATAAAAATATTAGTTATTATCATCTACTCTAGTCATTTAAGAATCTACAATAATTAAAGTAGGCGATTTTGATGTGATTTTTGTAGATATATTTCTCAGGCTGCAATGCAATGCATTGACTTTAAATTCATCAAAAGGATAAGGAAGTGGCAGGAATGTAGGACTTTTATTCAGAATCTGCTCTGCATTCAAAAGTATAAAGAAATCTTTCAACAGAAACTCTGCTTTACCCTTCTCTCACTGTGCTAGATGGCAATTGGTAATTTACATTTTCAGCATTCCTGCCCAGGAAACTATCTCCTAATCTACCTCAAATAGAGGTCATAGGCACTGAAAAACAACTCCTTTTCAGAATAGAAAATAAAAAGTTCCATCAATCCAAGATGATGAAAAGTGAGAGCCGAGAGGAACAGAGTCACACTTTAAAAGAGGACTTTAGTATGTGGTCATTATAACTTGCATTTATAGTAAAGCAAAAAATAATAATAATGCACAGCTCCAATTCAAAGAGAAATAGGAGCTTCAATGTACGAGAGTGTGCACTTAGCACACACACACAGACACACAGAGGCCCAAAGAGACTAGCCCAGTGGTTCTCAACCTTTCTAATGGCACGACCCCCCCGCAACCCCCCTGCCGCCGCCACGTTTGATAGAGGGCCAGA
>QLTV01000769.1:1009352-1032309 GCA_003457575.1 Thermophis baileyi | reverse complement strand
AGTAAAACTGCCATTTAAGAAAACATAATTTATATTAATCAGAAATCCATGTTGGTGCTACCAATATAGCAATAGCAATAGCACTTAGATTTATATACCGTTTTACAGTGCTTTACAGCCCTCTCTAAGCGGTTCACAGTCACCATATTGCCCCCAACAATCTGGGTCCTCATTTTACCCACCTCGGAAGGATGGAAGGCTGAGTCAACCTTGAGCCGGTGAGATTTGAACCGTCGAACTGCAGCTAGCAGTCAGCTGAAGTAGCCTGCAGTAGCCAAGACACTTGTAGCCAAGTGTCATTTCTTCAGTGTTGTCACATGAAAAGATATACTTAAATATTTACAAAATGTGAGGGGGTGTACTCACTTCTGTGACATACTGTATATACTGTATATATATATAGGGGAACATTCATCATGAACAGATCTATCCACTTTTTTCTCAGCATTAAATCTAAACTCACATCAATAGAGTTAGTATTTAGGACCAGAACAAAGGGAGGAAGGGAAGAAGGAGAGAAATAGAAAGAAAACATCCCACAGGAAACTTAACTCCACTCCACAGCACAGAGTTATCATTTTACAGAAACATACAGTGCGTTATTATAACTTGCTGTTCCTAGAAAGAATTAAACATTTCTGCCAACAGCCACAACTTTTCTTAAAAACTGTAAACATTAGGCAGAGGCTTTCAGACTATTAGGCCTTTGCCAGTATTCCTCCAAATAAATCCTCAGTTAGGAAGTCATCTTACCGCCTGATTGGCTAACACTAGGCATGAAACTGCTTTTTATAGTGACATGGTAAACATACCCACTAGATCAGTGATGGCTAAACTTTTTGGCACCGAGTGCCGAAAGCGTGCGCACACACACCCATAATGCAATGCGCACGTGCTCCCCCCGTGCGCCCTGCCCACCTGCACATGCGCATGTGACCCCCGTGTGCACCCTGGCCCCCTTGCACATGCGCACACAACCCCGTGTGTGCCCCATCCCCGTGCATGCGCACATGACCCCCAGCATGTGCCATGTGCGTGACCCCCGTATGCATACCACCCCACACATGTGCACGCAACCCTGTGCATGTGCATGCGACCTAAAGCATGCATGTGCGACCCCCCTGCATGTGCCCCACCCCCCATGCACGCGCACCTCCCGCACATGTGCCCCACCCCCCCACGCATGGATGTGCAGAGACCCGAAAACCAGCTGGCCGGCGGGAGGCACGCACACATGCACGGCGGAGCCGAGCTGGGGCGATGGCTCACGTGCCCGCATAGAGGGCTCTGTGTGCCATAGGTTCGCCATTACGGCACTAGATGGATCAAACAGAGGTGAAATTGCTTAGAAATCTTAGAAATGCCTGTAATCAAATCAGGGGTGGGTTCTAACTTGCCTCGCCACCGGTTCGCTTCCTCCCACGCCACGTGGGCGTGCCTCGTGGGCACACATGCGCCTCGCACGCATGTGCAGTGCAGAAAATTCCAAAAAAATTCAAAAAAAAAAGAGCAAAAAACAAGATGGCGGCGCATGTGCAGTGCCGGCAACTCGGCTTCTGCACATGCGCAGAAGAAAAAAAAATGTAAAAAAAAATCAAAAAAAAATCCAAATTTTTTTTTTAAAAAAAGATGGCGGCGTCCACGGACCGGCACCGACCGAACCAGCTCCGTGATGTCACCAGCGGGTTGCTACTGGTTCGGGCGTACCGGTCCGAACTGGTAGGAACCCACCTCTGAATCAAATGTGTCTATAAGAAGTGCAGAAGCTGCCAAGGTCTTCCTGACGCAGAAGCTGCACAAGCATGGGCCTCTTGTAGCATGAAAGAGGCCATTATGCAGCTAACAATTATTAAAGATAATGGATAAACAATGGATAAGTTGTTCTTCAAATATTATTCTAACAGCAGGTGGTTTCACTTCCAGTTCATTCACCCAGATGCCAACTCTTACAACAGGAAGAATGTTCTCTCTCCCAGCTTTCTTCACTACACTATAGAGAAGAAGCCAGAGATGGATAATTTTGTAACTTTCATGAAAAATGCATTGGTGAATGGGCATGCAGAATCTGCCTCACTAAACAACAAAGTCAAAGAATGCTGGTATTTCCTAACCATTTGCAAACCCAGGGCAAGTTACAGGTGTGTGTGACCCATCTGACCTTTGGGGTGAGGTATCATCCATATGCTAATGTTATCCAGTTTTATATCTTTACCCAGGGCTGCCTGAGTGATGCCATGGACACCCTACCTCAATGCCTGTAGACTGTAGAGGCCTAGATGGGGTGCAAGGACTTAGGCTCAACCCAAGCAAGATTAAGTGACTGGGTGTTTGGGCCTTCTGGTACCAAGGTTTTTCCACCTCTGATACTGGATAGGGTGGCACTGCCTCAGGCGGACTGCAATCTGGGAATCCTTTTGGACTTATGTCTCCTGCTGGTAGAGCAAGTGGTAGAGCAAGTGGCGAAGACGGCCTTTGCACACTTTTGGGTTGTGCACCAATTGCATCCATTTATAGATAGGAAGAGTCTGCTCATTCTTACTCATACTCTTGCGACCTCCCATTTGGACTACTGCAATGCATACTACATGTAGCTGCCCTTGAGGGCCATTCAGGAGCTTCAGCTCATACAGAATGAAACTGCACAGGTTGTAAATGGTGTTGTCTATTTGATACATGTAACACCACAATTGAACACAGAATGAAGGTTATGCCTTTGATAACAGTCTATCATCAATGCTTAGAAGAACTGAGGGGAATGGGAAATGTGGAAACTTTCCTTGTAAGTTTTCTAGGTCCCATGCTCATGCTTTTATTTCTCTCACTACATTGCACAAACAAATGTGGTATCTTTTCAGATGCTTCAGCAGTGACTTATCTGAAAAGTATTGATACATAAGGAATATACCATGTAAGCTTGATTCTCAGTAAAATAAAATGGGAGCATTCGTCTGAAAACACTATTCCAAATTGGATTTGCAATGCTCAAGACCGAATATAGCTAATATGGAGTGACACGTACATTCAATATAACATAGGAAAGATTTACACTGATCACTAAATTGTACTGGTGTATATCTGCAACCAACTAGAAAACTGTATGTATATGTAAGAAACAGGGTTGAATGCATCAGGAAGTGAATCTAACTACAATAGTGGCATTATGTTTTCCATTTTCCGAATTTTTCCGGTTTTTTTCCGGGCCTTCACATCTCTAATTAAGCCGTGAAATCAATAACAAGACTAGCTAAATTAGTTGAAGCTTAATGAATATTTTTCTTAATGAAGATTATTCTACACACAGAGATGAAGAATAATGAGATAATCATAGAAGGAGGTTGAATTATAAAATTGACTTAATTTTATAATTGCAAAAATGGCAAAAGTGACTAATTTGGTCAGGGGGAAAAATACTATTTTAAAAGACTAGATGCCTTACATGGACTTTTTGCTGAAAGAAGAAATGATGGAACTGATGACTGAGGAATATGGAGATTAAAAGGATTAATAGAGCAGGGAAATAGTTAGATGGCAATTACTGGATAGAAAGAACAGCAGAAGTCAAAATTCTGTGCTTCCTTTCTTTTTTTATTTGACTTCTTACTTTTTTCTTATTTCCGATCTTTTTTTCCTTTTCTTGTTTATACATTTATTGTGTTATAAAATTCCAATAAAATATTGTTTTAAAAAGCACTGTATTAATAATTTTACTTGTACATCACTATAATGGCGGAAGAAACACCACCACTAACATTTCATGGAGGATGTCCATTACAACTGTAGGACTGATGGGTGGAATCTCAGTGTTGCCCACTGCATCCTGGTCTATATGTTGTCAAACACAGGTACACTCAGCTCAGTTATGATGTTTTGACTACCACTTTGGCTAAAGTCACAGTTATTATTAATTCAAAGCTTCTGACTCCTGTGTCTACTGATCCAGAATATCCTAATAATTTCTGTTATGCTTTTCACTCATCAGAAGACCGGAGTGAACTTGGCACCACTTGAGGTGTTCACCATCAGGACCTGTAAAATGTCAACAAAGACAGATACCAAGTCTTACCAACTCATTTTAAACCACCACAACTCTACAGATAAGATGCAAATAGCAGTTCACTCAATAGAATTCCAAGTTGGTGACCTGTTCTACTGAACGACATGTAAGTAAACTAGATTCATGGCTCCTGTAATTCTTCACTCAAACTATGTACACTCAAGATGAAAACATTTGAAAAGCAGAAATTAAATAAATGACCATAAAACTCTTTTCAGGACTATTACTGAAAGATGCATAATTAATATGGATCAAACTAGTACATATTAGAAATATTCAAACTAATTGCATCCAAAGTAGGAAAGAAGCTTCATATTTGGTATGGCTATGATCATTGTACCTGTCACTAGATCTTTAAATAAATTATGCTTTTTACTAGGTTCATATGGCATCTGTATGGTCCCAAGAAAGTGCATGTTTGAATTAAAGTGGCAATGTTACCATCTCTCTAACTCAACGCACATATATTCCTGGGATCATGCAACTACCACATGAGTGTACAAATGATGTGGTTTCTTTAAATAGTTATTGACAGGTACAGCTAACATGGCAATGTTGGATCTTAAGAATATGTTACCAGGAACAATCTTCATTGCAGACCTGGAACATGTTTTGGGGGTAAGACTCCAGATATTAAATCAGCACTGTTGCTACTTGTGAACTTTTTTAAAAAAAATAACCTGATATTAATTCTAATGTAATTTTTTGATAGTAAGAACTACATTCTACATTTTCTAATAGTAAGAACTACGTTCTCAAACTACTAATTACTTAAACAAATCTTACCTACAGAAGTCATTAGCATAACTTCATTGCGCTTTGATTCAAGTTTTTCTCTCACCCATGGAAACTCTTGTAAGGATTCTAGAAATGCTTCAAATGCCTTAGGCCCTCTTGTTGGAAGGATATCAAGAAGTACCAAAGTTTTCCGTTGGTTAGTAACTTGGGCCCTTATTTCTTGCACATGATTGTCTGTTAGAATTTCTTCTTGATAAAGATATTGAATGATAAGACCCTCAACCAGCAGGTCTGCACACAGCTCCAGGCGCAAGGAGCGCAGAACCTGCTTGTCTCTGGCATCCATCCTGAGAAAGAAAAAAATATGTGAGTGGCCAACTTTGAAGACATCACTTTGGAACCCTATCAATACGCATTTGTAAAATATGGCTAATTATTTTTATAAAGGTGATTATGATGAGGCATTAGTGGAGAAAAAAATACAGGCTTGCCTAAGATTTTTCATAATGGAACAGTTCCATGTTCCTATAGAAAAGATGCCACCAAAATGTGACATTTGTAGCCATATCTTTGGAGACTAGAACTTCTAGCATTAATGGGTGTCACCTAGCTTGGATGTTTTTTGAACTGCAGGTTGTGTGTGTGTGTGTGTGTGTGTGTAGGGCATATTGCAAAAGACCCAGACGACTCTCTTATTTAATATTTCATGACCACTGATATCTGTTCCTGTATCCACTTCAAACATGTATTCTAAGGGTGTTTAGGGTCACACATAGATCCCCAATTTTTTAATTTTTGCATTTTTAAAAAATGAAGAACAGTCAACTGCAATCCAATGCTTTACTTGGAAGTGTGTTTATCTACTTCCCCAGTGGGCCTGTATTAAAAAAAAAATACAAGGTAAAGCTAAATAGAGAACATTTTAAGAGTATGGCTGTCTGAGGAGTTGAAATATAGACATCTTAAAGTTGCTGAGGTTAAGAAACACTGAACTACAGGAATGATGGGAAGCAGCCATATCTGATTGGTCTGACCATGCCCATCACAGTTATTTGTGAGAGGTCCCTTAATATACACAGATTTCAAAATGTGCCCATTTGCTCCAAAAACTTGGGCAGCTTAGGACAGTGCACAAATCCAATTATTATCTAATGCTCTTCTCACTTAACCTGTATTGCAACACGTTCAATATTTCTGAACATAATTTTCTTTGAAAAACAGCTAGAAATTCAGCTGATTTAAAATACAGCACTATTTTGACTGGAACTAGCTGAACAAGCGTCATCTTCTAATTTGTTTCTAGCTTTGTTTTTAAATCCACAACCCAGGTGTGTCCAACCTTTTGGCTTGCCTGGGCTATAGTGAATGAAGAGAAATTGTCTTGGACAGCACATACATATATATAATATAGTTAATGTATATAAATAGCAAACATCCTTTTTAAATACATTTTAAATAAAATCTTGAGGAACTGAATTACTAGCTGTCCAAGGCTGTGGATTAGACATGCCTGTCCTAAAAGGTTTAGGATTGGGCAATTTGAAAGACAATATATCCCCATGTGCTCCTCAGTTCACCTAGATCTTTAGCACAGATTCTGTTCAATGTCCTTCACTGGCAGAAAGCTCAATATGTCAACCACTATATTATTGTAGCAACAACCTTTAAAATTCTGTCTAGCTGTGTCTGGAGTGCCTTAGAAGAAGCACCCCAGTGTCTTCTAAGAAAGGTTGACATATTTTTGACTGTGACCCCTGAAGTTAATCCTGATTTTCTCAAAAGTGTCAGTTTTATGATGCAATGTAATACCATCCAACTGAGCTTTGCTTTTCCATAGATTGACGTGAGCCACTTTAGGAAAACTACCCAAACAAAACCTGCAGGATTGTAAGATAAAAGTAAATAGACACTCTAAGGGGGCCTTAGAATTACAATTAGAAACACAGTAAGCAGTACAAAGTATTACAAAAAAAATAGCAATTGGAGAAAAAATAGAAGCATTAAGCTTTTAAATGGTCTGGGTAATCATGTAAGTTCAACATGTTTACATTTCTTGTAACATTTTTTGTTTGTAAATATGTATGTATATAGATTTTTAATTTGTTTGTATTGGGTTGTTTTTACCTGTTGTGAGCCACACAGAGTCACTTAGATGAGATGGGAAGCCATGCAAATAGAATAAATAAATCAAGATTTATCTTTTTTCATGGACTCCAGGATAACATAAGGGATTTTCCTCACACACCCTTCTATTAACGAGAAGAATTCCAGGTTTCCTTATTTTGCCTTAAGTATATTTTTAGATCACTGTATCCAGAACCCAATTTAAGAACCAGCCACGCTCAAATCATTTTATTTTGGATGATCATTTAAGCAGCTTTCAGACATAGCTATTCTTCTCTCTTTAAAATTATGCATGCAGCAATAACAGTCAACTCACAACTGAAAGCCATTACTTGCAAAATGTAATTCAATAACATTTTTTTTTTAAAGTAAAAACAGCAGAACGTTGTCCCAGAAAGAAAAACTGCAGAGAAATGAAGTTGCAGGTTTATATAAAGCCTGAGAAAATAAACCGGACTGCTCTGAAAACTCTCCGTTGGCACAATAATCAGCACAGTAAAAAGAACAAAAAAGCTATTCTTTTAAAGTACTTACAAAATGAAGCGAAAATGTTATTTATTAACTCCAGGCGTAATTCTGAACTGCTCCCCCTGCACCATTTTTCCTGGAGAGAAAATCGCGAAACAGGAAGTGCCCCTTTCCCACTTTTCTTACAAGCGACAGATCTCGATGAAAGGCGGGCGCTTGAACCAAACTTGCGCGACGATACGAGTCGGAAGTTCTTGCATCCTTTTGCCGCCATTTTGCCTTTCGCTTACAAGCTTAGAAGAAAGAGCGGAGCAATCTGAAATTGGAAACGTTGTTTCTGTGATTAGATGCGTGGGTTACTCGTAAAAGTTGAAAAGGAACAGAAGCTTTTATTTCAAAACCATATTACGACATACGAAACATGGTAAAAGCCTGGAATCTGAATATATCGAAACTACAATTCCCAGAATTCCGTGGACTATGCTACGAATTGTAATTGCGTGAACCTCGGAGAAGCTAGAAAATATTTTTATCTTTCTTCAAATTGGAACAAGAATCTATGCTGCTGAAATTCTGTACAATTACCATATATCTGAAATGAGTTGCAATTTAACTTTTTGGTATTTACTGATGAAATACACTATATTGCTAAATCAACATTAATACCGGTATATGAATAAATCTAAAACTTCAGAAGATTCTACGGCTGAATATATTGTTGTGCTGCAACAATCAGGATGACAACTAGATGGCAGTAAAGTGATTTTGCATCTTTGTTGCCATCTTGTGGTTCTCTGTGGAGTTATATGCACCAATATGGCAATTCAAGAAGAATCAATCCAGTGGTCACTAAAATGGGGCCATCCCATACATACGCTGTTTATCACTAAATTATGTTTTCTTCTAACAGTTGCTATAATGGACTGTGAGAAGTATTGTATTTGTGACTCAAAACTGAAACTTTAGAAGTATTATTCAAGAGATCAAATTCAGTTTTGTGTTAGAAAGGCTATGAGAACAGAATGGATCATGTTTTGGCCAGGTTCTTAAAACAATAAATTAACATCATTGCTAAGGAGAACTCTATTAAAAAATTAACTATATTTAGAGCATATAATGATTGTATGATTTATATATTAACAATATTTTTGAATTGCCCATATTACTAATGTGCAAAAATCTAGCAATAAAACATCACAATCCCCCCCCAACAGAATAAAATAATATCCCTCCAACATATAAAAGACATTCAAGAAGAAACAGTGGCAGAATTAAGCTTCAAAAGTTTGCCTGCATCAAATAGTTTTCACATCATTGCAAAATGCCATCAATAGGAGGTCAGGATAAGATGTTCCAAAGCAATAGTAATAGCAATAGCACTTAGACTTATATACCGCTTTACAGTGCTTTACAGCACTCTCTAAGCGGTTCACAGAGTCAGCATATTGCCCCCAACAATCTGGGTCCTCATTTTACCCACCTCAGAAGGATGGAAGGCTGAGTCAACCTTGAGCCTGGTGAGATTTGAACCGCTGAACTGCTGAACAGTCAGCTGAAGTAGCCTGCAGTACTGCACTCTAACCACTGCGCCACCTCGGCTCTTTAGATCAGAGATCAGTGCTATGGAGAAAGTCTACTTATCCATGAGGGAGTAGGGCTTTGAATATGGTTTTTCAAGATGTTCTGACAAGATGAGTGGAATCATTTTGAAGAAGGCACAGGAGGAAGCATTTGCCAACTTGATGTAGCAAGAGAGCATAGATGTTTCTAGAGATGGCACTGCTCAATGATGCCCAATTTAAGTGTGCCAGAAGTTTTGAGTCTGCTAGAGAAGATCAGACAAGCTGAAGAAGATCAAACCAGACTGAGTATATTTTCTTGATGAGACCAGGAGAGGATTGAATGAGAGATCTGTGGGGGATCAGGGGAATCTGGCAGGCAAATGAATACTATTATCTGGAAGGTCAGGAGGAAAGGAAGGAGTGTGGATTGGATTTGTCAATGGATGAACTGTTATGTAAGTTGTGGCAATAATTGGCTTATAGAAAGGTGTTGAGTGAGTAGTTGAATGAATCTGACCAGGCATGGTCCACATAAATGCCTTGCATATGGTGGCAAAGACTGGTGAAGTATGTGATGGTTGGAACCACTGTTGGCCTCTGGAAAAAAATACAATGAGGGCTCAATTTAGCACCATGATAGGCAAGGGAAGCGGAGTGGGGGCATAATAAGAGCCGAGGTGGCGCAGTGGTTAGAGTGCAGCACTGCAGGCTACTTCAGCTGACTGCTAGCTGCAGTTCGGCGGTTCAAATCTCACCGGCTCAAGGTTGACTCAGCCTTCCATCCTTCCGAGGTGGGTAAAATGAGGACCCAGATTGTTGGGGGCAATATGCTAACTCTGTAAACCGCTTAGAGAGGGCTGTAAAGCACTATGAAGCGGTATATAAGTCTAAGTGCTATTGCTATTGCTATTGCTATTGAATAGGTATTGCAAGAGATAGTAGGCCTCCATTATTGGTATAGACCAGGCATGTCCAACCTGCAGCCCATGGACTGCATGCAGCCCCATAAGATCATAAAAAATAAAGGAAGCTTGTTATTTATATACATTAACTATATTATATATTTTATATGTAGCCCAAGATAGTTCATATTCACTCAGTGTGGCCCAGGCAACCCAAAAGGTTGGATACCCATAGTTAGACCCTATTTCTAAGCAATTTGACCCAACCCTGGGTATAGGTGGCCAATTTGTTAGGCACTTTGGCTTTCTGGTTTCTGTTAATAAAGCCATGTCTGTGAGCAATAAGACTGCATCAATCTCTGGTTTGGTAGTAGATGAGCATGCATACCTGAGACATGTCTGGGCAATAACTCGAGGGTAGCCCAAGTGAATATATAACCATTTCAAATACTGCAGCAGAGATGGCAAAGCCAAAGAGAATGGATTGCCATGGCCATGCATGAGACTCTAGCAGTGATGAAAACTGCTTCAGAGGTAACACTATATGAGTGTCTTTGCATGGAACTGTTCTACAGAAACAAGGTAAGGTTGCTGGTAGTATAGCAGTATAGCAGCAATAGAAACTCCTGGATGCTGTTTGAGTATCCAGGACTTCAATCTCCATGCCCTATGGAACTGCAGTAATTTTTATGAGTAAATGGCCTCCATTGCCACTGTAGGTTTGTTGCAAGTAATTGTGATCCCATGCATCTAGATAGGTATATGCCACACTACTTGTTACTTCCGAGGAAATGAGACATTTTCTGAAGATGGAAGATGGTGACATCTTTCCTTTGACTTGGTAAAATCATTTCATTGTTGCACTATAAATCATGGATGTCCTGGACCTCTCCATGGGTGACAGTCTCTAGAATTTTCCATCCCTATAATCCATTGGATCCAGACGTTCCAGAGGGTATTTGGTAATTTATTTTTAGTTAGTAGGCATGTTTTGTCTGATTTGATTGATTACAATGATTATTTCTTGAAGTCAGAGATTAATAGAATGAAGAGTGAGGTTGTTCCTACAATCTCTGCATGATTGTCAATCCTGGGTAGCAACTTGAAATGTGCCCCCTTGGTCCTGTTAGATTTCTTGACAGTATTCAGAATCATTGAATGTGGTATCTTCTGGACTGTCTGCCAAGTTGGGAGTTTGAAGCACTGTTCTATAGTGAGTGGAACCACTCCTGCTTAAGCAGCCAATTCCTGTCAGTAGTTCTAGGAGGGCAGCACTCAAGTGAATAGCAAGTCCTTTGCTGTTTAACATCTATATGAAACTGCTTGGAGAAGTCACCCTTCTGTTGGAGTGAGGTATCAGTATGCCAGCGACATTCAGCTAAACATTGCCATTTCAATCCAAGCTAGAAATTCTGTGGAAACCTGAACCAGTATCTAGACTAGAGGCTGTATGAGATGAAATAAGATTAAATTAAATTCCAAAAATTAAATTATGGAGTTCCTAGTCATTAATAACCATCTGGGCAATACATTCACATCGGTAATTTCTCTGGATAATATCATGCTTCCTCAAAGGACTTAGCTTGCAAATTGGGAATCCTTCTGGACTTGTAGCTCCTGTTTAAACAATAGGTAGAGGCCATGGCTAGTGGAATCAGGTATGAGCCTACTTAGACCAAAATGCCCTCAAGATTTGATCACTACAGGTAGTCCTTACCTTACAATCACAATTGAGCCCAAAATTTATGTTGTTAAGCGAGAAATTTGTTAAGTGAGTTTTGACTCATTTTATGACTTTTCTCACCACATTTGTTAAGTGAATGACTGCAGTTGTTAAATTAATAACATGGCTGTTAAGTGAATCTGGCTTCCCCATTGACTTTGCTTGTCAGAAGATCACAAAAGGTAATCAATCACCTGACCCCGGGGACACTGCAACCATCATAAATGTCAGTCAGTTGTCAAGCATCCAAATGTAAATCATGTGACCATGGAGATGCTGCAACGGTCATAAGTGTGAAAAATTGTCATAAGTCACTTTTCCTCCAGTGCTGTTGTAACTTTGAACAGTCACTAAGTGAACTGTTGTAAGTCAAGGACTACCAGTATATGGCTGGACCTAGACTACTACAGTACACATTATGTGGAGCTGTGCTAGAGATGACTTGGATCCTGCAACTAGTCCTAATTGTGGCAGCCAGAATGCTGATACATAACCCCACCATTTCAGAATGAACCTATTGTTAAGATTGCTGCACTGGTCACTTATAGGCTTCCAGGAATACATTAGTATGCTGGTTAAGACCTATATAGTTATGCACCAAGATGCATAAGGCACTGTCTTTCCAAAGTTAAATCTGTCACTCTGCTATAAACATGTTAAGATAGTCTGTTAAGCATCCCATCCCTCCCACAAAGAAAACTGGGATATGGATGAGATACCAGGCTTCCTGTCTACCGTAGTAGGCTCCATGATTTGGAACATGCCTCCCCAAGATATATATTTGATCCCCTCCCCTCCCTTCCCTTAGAAAACAACACTTTTCTAAGGCAATAAAAGCAGCACATGCTCTGGGTTCTAATTAGCTCTTACTGTTTTTTTTGTGTGTGTGTGCTTTTTAAATTGATTGGGGCATTCTATAAATAATATAAATACCCCCCCCCCAGCAGCTTGCCTGTTACGTTCTGTAGCTTCCCAGTGATCTTCAAAGGCAGCCTTGCACAGAGCTGTACAGTTCATTATGTTAAGAATCAACAATACTTCACTGTACAGTTAAACTTCCTATTTGAAAAGTAATGATTTGTTTGCAAATAACCCCTTAAAGAATGCTGTAATGGTGTTGATTCACTAAGAGGGTGGCTTGAAAGTTTTCTCCTTGCTCATTTTAAAATAAATGGCAGATGATATCAGGATGTCAAAATGTCTGAGTATCAGCAGAAAAGGGAGAAGGCAAGAAACAAAGGAGTGAAGCAAGGTGAGAATTCTACTTAATGGGAACCCTTTCCAAAACTGAAGGATCATTACTGCAGAAATGTCTCTGTAGCCATTCCTTTTGCACTGCTGTGGAGACCAAGCTCTTTACATCCTTCCACAAGGCGGAGGGGTGCAAATATTGTATATGAAGGGCCCCATACAGTAAGGAGTGAATAGTTTTGTAGTTTGTTTTGGTTAAATACTTCTTTAAAGTACAGCATTAGCAGACATACCCAAACCTGATCTTTCAGTGATTATTTTGAATATTATTAAAAGTTATTATATAATGGCTGCTACACACGTACATTGCACATTTGACTGTGATTTGATTAATACACTACAATGGTTGGTGGCTATTCCAACACACTAAGCCAAAAGATACGATAGCTTCGACAATGGATGAATTTCGCTGGTAAGGCTGACACAAGCTTCAGGGATTTACTTTCAAATAAATATTAAGACTGTGTTCTAAAAATATTCTAACCATCTCCCCAATTACAAGAGGAAAGAAAACACTGAAGAACTTCAAATAGTCAGCCTATCTTGTGATAATTCTCCAAGCATTACCAAATTGGCTAAAAGCCTTTTTTTATGTAAATGAACATGTGCAGCTATATCTAGGTCATGCTGCTTGCTCTCAGCGACAGCTAAATCTGATCCATCTATCAACTGGTAGTATAAAATCAGGAGTCTAATTTTTTCTAATCAATGTAAAGCTCATAGATACAAATGCTTTGTTCTCCAAAAACAAATTAAAGATTAAGATTTCCTCAGACTAAACCCATCTCCCAGTCCCTACACGCCCATGCTGTTTTCTTGGCAGCAATATGGAAGTGATTTGTCATCAACTTTTAACATTGCCACCTTTTAAAAATTGTATTGTAGCCTACAATACAATAGCCTACAGCCCTGGGAATTTTTGATAGCTTCTGTCCATGAATTAACTAATGATGACCCTGCTTAGTTTTCTTGGGATAGGAGGCGAAGGGGAATTAGTCATGTTTGGCTAAATGTTAGGGTTGTACCTCTCTCCCATTCTTTTTAGAAATAAACCTCCTAAAGCAGTGATGGCTAACCTTTTCCGGACCGAGTGCCCAAAGTGAGCGCGAGCGAACCCCCAAAATGCAATGCACCCCCCGCATGCACCCTGCGCATGCACATGCACCCTGACCCCCTGTGCATGCACCCTGGCCCCTGCATATGCAAATGCACCCTGGCCGCATGCGCATGTGCATGCACCCTGGCCCCCATGCATGCACCCGCCCTCATGCATTTGCACCCCGCACATGTGCATGTGGCCCCCTGCATGCCCCCCACCCCCCCTGAATGCACAGCAGAGACCCAAAGACCAACTGGCCAGTGGGAGGCGCACATGCATGCGTGGCAGAGCTGAGCTGGGGCGATGGCTCGTGTGCCCACAGAGAGGGCTCTGCGTGCCACCTCTGGCACGCGTGCCATAGGTTCGCCACCACGGTCCTAAAGCAATGAACTTAAAGCAGAGTAGTCATAAGAGACATACAGATTTCATGGCAATGTTGTACAACACAAAGCCATTTTCAATCTCAATCAATTAAACGCGACACTTCAAACCTCAGCTGAGTGTCTCAATAGAAGCAGTGAGATACTAAGAGGACTTTTGAAACTGGCATTTAACAAACAGCAGGGCTCATAGTATGACCAAATGCCATTTCCTATATTAACTCAGAGCAGGGTTTGCCTATGTGTCAAAAGTCATGTGTGAATTATTATCAGATGCTACATTCTCTGAATATGCTTATCTTCTGTTGAATACTGATACATTTGCTGCCACCTGGACTGCATTTTGTTACTTTACTTTAGTGAAAACAACTCTTGTAGATAGAAGTACTATTGAAACCTGTCTCTTTAGATACAGTTTTCTATATAAAATACAGAAAAGCTGCACACAGTTCAATGTTAGATAGGTGACTATATAAATATTTTAAATAAATAAACATACATACAGAGTAGAAATACATACAGTATTATGTAAATGTCAGCATAAGTAATCTGTAATTAAAAATCATATACAGTATACCTATATTTCAAAACATGTACATTTCTGGCCTTATACATTTCTTAAATAAATTAAAATGTATGCACCTGAAAAGAACTTTAGGGTCTACCAATATGGAAATACTTAATGTACGTTTTGGTTACAATAAAATGAGTAAGAGTACATTTTTATTCTCTAGAGAAGAAAGAACCAAAATTAGACTTGGTAGCAAACTGCTGTTTCACTGCCAAGTTACTAAGAATAAATTATATCTCTCAACTTTGTATCAAAGTGTTTTAATATGGTACTTTATATAACAGATCAGGCTAAAACCATTTTTCACAAAAAGTACAGCAATTGAAATAATTGATCATCAGTATTTATGCATTACCTGAAATATGTAAAAGTTGATTGAACAATAAGATATATTGCTTCCTGCACTGAAATATAATAATTTTCAGGACACTTTTAATGTAGTTACATAATAAATAATAATAATAATGGATATTTACTGAATATCTTAGAATTTAAATAAAATACATTGAATTCAATGTCACACTGAGTCACAAGGTAAGTTATATGTTTTTTTTAAATCATAATAACCATAATTAAACAAAATATTTTAGTGTAATACATGAAGGCATTTATAGATTGATTTTATATACATTGTTTGGGAATATATTTTATGGCAGTGAATTATATTTGCTTCATCAGTACATGTTTAGAGTTGTTCCCTCAAGTTGGAGGAAAAGTTCTACTGTAACTAATCTATTATCAAAAGATAGTTTAACTATTGGGAATGCCAAATATTGAATGGTGATCATCTTTAATGTTTCAGATGCTTTTGATTTGATAAAAGAATTACAGTATTAAGCATGTTTTCTGAGTTCCTGTATTCTTTAGATTATAACATAAGCTGTTGGTGCATAATTTGCAAAAACTATGCACACTAGCATATTCTGTTAGAGCTAAGTTTAAATTGCAATTGACTTCCATTCACAATTTCAGGCCAAAGGTGACAAAAAAGCGAAGCCCGTTGTCTCTAACTTATCCAACACCTTTCGATGAACTGTCTCAATGGTAGTAAAATAAAGATAGTTAGTTTTCAACATAAGCTAGTATGACACCAAGCTAGTATGGAAATAACCTTAGATAGTTCACACAAATACTAAGCCAGGATATTTTAAAACACTTTAATCAGCCACAACAGTCTAATCTACATATTGAGCAGGGCTACACATTATAGTACACCAAAAGCAATCACTTGATTAGCATGGCATGACAGTCAGCCCCCATGTGCTGGAGTTACCACAGTACCTTTAGGTCACTACTACCAAAATAAGACTAGAAAATATCTCATCCTAGCATTATAGAAATCAAGGAAGAATATGAGGTGGTATATTCTTCCACTTCTAATTCAACATGCAGTTCAAAAGATTAGGAACAGGAGACTTTGCAATAAGGAAATATACATTGCTATATCAATGGGCAATCTGAGGCCAGTTGCAATATGCCAGCATCCCATTTGCTGTTCCCAGAATTCCACTGCAGTTCATTGAACCAAATAAAAATGTTTGATGGGTGGTCCAGAGATGTCATGTGTGTTATAGAGGCTTACTTCATCTCTCAACTTCTGCCTCTCTCGGTCTCTCGCTCTCAAAATGGACTAATTTATTTTATTTGGATTCTTTAAGTCTTATGAAAGAAAAAGGGGTGAAAAAATTGGTCCCACATTCATTGTAATGACATCTTAATTCTCCAACCACAGCTACCTACAAGCAAAATATAATGTGCAGCAACATGTGGAATAATTTTAGCATATTTATTCTGAATATACAAAACAGCAATGAGAATAAAGTGGATGTAAAAGAAACATTTCATCAATAATGTTGCAAACCTCCATTTTTTGTTGTTCCCACAGCAACAAATGTATCTACATAAGATAGTTTTGCAAGTAATCATGTGAGCATGGCCTCAGTTTCTAGACATGAATATCAGTGTATCTCTGCCTAAATTTAGCTCCTAATGTGCACCTGGCTCTTTGCATCTCGAGATGGGTTCCCCCCCCTTATTTAAATAAACAGAATAAAAACCAACTTTAAAATTAAACTTCAAAAAGTTTCTATGACTGCATCCACCGTTGAGAACTTATGTAGTGGTATTTAAAAAGTAAAGAAAGTGGATATTTTTCTTCCTTACACATATTATTAAAATTCAAGTCCTTCAGGACAGAATAAATGTAATCCTTTTTTGCACAATGCATAATTATATGGGATTAAGCATAAAATGTAGTTGAGGCTATTAGTCTGAACAGTATTAAAAGAGTGTTGAAGCAATGTGTAGGAGAGGAATTTTAGAGCTACTTTATTAGCTATCACTAAACTTATCAAACTTAACTGCTAAAATGTCAGTATGAATACACTTGGTGCCATAATTTTTTTCTCATCTGGAATGACATAGACAAATATTGCTTGTATAATTCTGAAAAGTCCATTTGAACACAGAAACTCATTATGAGCATAAGGGCACTACAATTTGATTTACTGAATACAGTCTGAAATCGGACAGTTACAGGCGTGAATAGTTTTTTTTAAGAGGCAAAATTACTTGCATTTCAAGGAAATAAGAACACTAATAAAATTCTACATTGCAGAAGTTAGTCATATTTGCTATTGTTTTGGATGGAAACAACTGCAAGGCTGCAGTCTAGATATTTATAAAGCCTCATTCAAGGGAGGCCTGTTACTGATGTTATGGATCTAGAAAAAAAAGTCTGTGCTAACACAAATAGTGGTACATTACCCCAATGTACTGTATTCACTGAGTCCCTATAAGAGGAATAATATGACCTTTGCTTTTTCAGTCCTACTTTGGAATAAGATTTTAATTACATTGCCTTAAATTAGGAATGATTGATTCTGCCCGTCTCACCCACCCCCCTGTTTCTGGCTTGACATGATTACTCCCCATGTATGTCATACTTCCCTTTCTCTCAGATTAAAGTTACCATTTAGGGAGGCTTTGTGGAGACTATACTGAAGGCTTGGGTGGGGCTTGTGTAGCTTTGGGAGCTAAGTGTACGAAGGAGACTGTTGTAGCTACCCAGAGATTGTGATTGACTGCCTTATATCTTACCTAGAAATCTAATCCCATTTTGACTGTTCAAATAGAACTTTGCTATAATGCTAAACTTACATTCTGAGTAAAAATGGATAAATTTGCTCTACAGCTTTCATAAGAGCACCAGTATGATGTAGTGGTTAAGGCATCAGGCTAGAAATCAGGAGATCATAAGTTCTAGTCCCATCTTAGACAAGAAGCCAACTGGTGATCTTCAGTCAGTCTCTCTCTCTCTCTCTCTCTCTCTCTCTCTCTCTCTCTCTCTCTGCCTTAGGAGAGAGTCACACTCAGTCAGTCAGTCAGTCAGTCAGTCAGTCAGTCAGTCCCAACCCCCTCTCTTCAGTCACTCTCTCTCTCTCTCTCTCTCTCTCTCTCTCTCTCTCTCTCTCTCTTTCTCTGTGTCTCTCTCTCTTTCTCTCTCTGTCTCTCTTTCTCTCTATCATTCTCTCTCTTTCTCCCTCTGTCTCTCTGTCTCTCATCTCTCTCTCTCTCTCTTTCTCTCTTCTCTCTCTCTCTCCTCTCTGTCTCTCTCTCCTCCTCTCTCTCTCTCTCTCTCTCTCTCTCTCTCTCTCTCTCTCTCTCTCTCTGCCTTAGGAAGCAGGCAATGGCAAACCATTTCCCAAAAACTTTGCCAAGAAAACTGCAGGACTTGTCTATGTAGTTGCAAAGAGTCACATGGACTTGAAGGCACCCCCCCTCCTAAAAAAAGTTTCATGTATTCATAATCAGGAAGAACTGCTAGATAAGTTTTTAATAAGAAAACACTCAAGTGCTATAATATTAGGAAATAAAAGCTTGCTATTTATTAATATGTAAATTATAATTAAGAATGTGCAAAATACATAATCAGGAGCGTTAGACTGATCTAATCTCAGACAGTGAATCTCACCAGCCAGTCTTTTATGCTAGCTGGAAATTTATTGCCCAAAATGTATGTTCCCTTTGTAACTTCATAAAAAGTTTACAGTGACCTAATTGCAGAGTTGTTAGTCATTTGCTGCTGAAATCCAGATGCCTATCCTCCCCTTAGCCCTTCTGATATGAGGGGAGCATTCAACTGTAAATAGTCACTAGGAATTGGCAAATCTTTCTTAATCTTTCAAAATACTGATGAATGCAATATGCTCTCAGAATGAGGACCATAGATTATTTTAAGGTACCCATGGTATCACTGACGGTCCATATTATTCAGAAGTTATTTTGAAGGGTAGCCACATCATTTGGATTGGGATTTAGTAATATTTTATAAGATGGCTTTCTGTAAGAGAATCTTACAGAACTGCCTCATTTATTTTAAGAACAAAGTGAGTGCATAGGTATCAAAGAGCAATGAACCATTCTCTTGTAGGCACTTGTTCCCACTGAAACACATTTTCCCTCAGCTTGTAATTCTAATAGCATCAGGGAGCTTACTGAGCACCAAAGTTTTAACAGTGGAAAGCTAAATCCAAGTCCTCTACTAAAATCTATAAACATACACAATAACATACCATTTTCACAATGACCTACACAATACGTTCATGCAGCTGAAGATTTTGATTTATCACAAATTGTATTCAGGACCTGTTTTCTTAAAATGAGGCTGAGTAGATGCTTATACCCGATATCGATATTCCTTTAAGAATTCCTTCAATCTTGTTGGTAACGGAAGTTCCTGGATTTTACTTGTGTATCTGTTTATTGCTACTCTACACTGATGCTGTAGAGACAGTGTTGAATGATAGAGAGGTTTATTCAAATAAAGATGGACTGTTCCATTGGAAGGTATTTCAGAGACCATTCTTCTGTCCTTGCACATAAGGACATAATATTCAATTAGATGAACCACACTGTCAAATTGCTGGAGCCTTGATCGGATGCAGATAACAGAATCCAGACGGAATTTACCACCTTGAAATTCTATTCGTAAGTTGGTAGGACCTACTGAGGTTTTAACTGAAATAGTAAGTAAATACTCTGAGTGAGAGCTGTCTCTGACCAAGAAAGTCCCTTCAGATGTATCTTGTAATCTTTCCTTTGCTTCTGCAACACTCATGCTTCCCCAATACCATCCTAATAGAAGAGAAAGCAAAATTAGTTAGGAATCTTCAGCATATTTTAGACAGAATACCACTGGAAGCAAAGGATAGTCCAGTGCCAATAACTATCTGCACTGGAGAATTTTGATAAAAAATCAACATAATCAATGCATGAAACCCCAATGATTCAAATCTCTTCACATTCTAATACTACTTCCTAGGTGTCCTTGAATAAATAATGCAGTTTCTCACTTTTACTTTCTGCTTTGTGAAACATGAATACAAGCCCAACCAGGCCAGAAAAGATACCTTGCAAACAGAATCTGACATGTATTCATTTAACAATAAATACCATTACACTTCATAGATTTGATTTCTGAACCAATATACTTAGAGTTGTATTGCAAAAGTGCTGTACGAATACAGTATCAACAGGATTTAACACTGCCCATTTTTCAATAGCCTTATTTCATTAACAGCTCTGCTAAACAAGCAAACAAACAAACAAAAATCAACCCCATAACACTTCAGTCATCAAATACAGTGCAGATATGTGAAATATTATGTGAGATTAGAACAAGGCAAATTTTAGATCTTAAAGAACCTAAAATCAACACTTTCTCTTAACCCTAAAAAATAATAAGAGAAAAAATATCTTTCATGTAGTAACTGAAGTAGCCTGTCCAAGATGGTTGTCCCCACATGCATTAAAATACAATTCCTAGGATCTCGTGGCAGGATTGGAATCATTTTTTGCTATCTATAATACAGTAGTAATAGCCAAAAGTAATAACCTTTGCAGTGTATCCAATTTATTCTCAGAACTAGATACAAGACCAAATAGGAAAACTGTAGTGAAATAGTGACATCTCTTTTAAAAAGTGTAATATAAAAATTAAAAGTAAAATAAAAAGTCTAGGGTGAATAAAGCTAAAAGATTTTACGAAGAATTCTTATTAAAATTTCTGCTCACTGTTCTAAACAACTTGACCTGTTTTTATTAACACAGAGATGTTTTCCTAGAAGTCTTATGTAACTCTAGATTTACTCCTAATTCTGCCCAGCATTTTACTAGTCTCTTAATTCTGAGGTGCTACTACTAGTGGGAGAACAAGTTCAGGATTATACAATGTATCTGATAATGAACACCTAATTACTGTTGGCTAATCTGAAATGTGGAAATCCAACATGAATTGAAGTTGCAGCACAGTGCTCCAACATACAGATCTGAGAAACAGCAGGACTTGTTCCTTCCTTCCTTCTTGTTTCCAAAACCTTAAGCTATTATTGTATTCCATCAGAGAGGATTTTCTGCCTGCCTCCTGAGAGTTACTTTAACTCGGAATGACCATTAAAGAAAAATTGAAAACCCACCGGAGTTTCCAAAGGCAAGAAAGGAACGACGGACTTAAAACTTGCATCATGGAACAACCTGTAGAAAAGTACCTAGCTAACCCTGCAGAGGTTTCCAGGGAGGTAAACACATTAGGTTTGCGGAATAATTTGGGTTCAACCCGTCATCTTTCCACCCTCGAAGCGTGATCCTTTCGAGTCGTGTCTGCAGCCTTGTCCTCCACTTACAGATTCTGCGGGGCGCCGGTTTTTGGGGCTCCACCTCTCAAGGGCTTAATGGCGGGAGTCTTTTTTCATCTCACAATCCCATCAGCGTTGGGGATGCTACACGACAGAATCACTCCAGTTCCTACGAACCCTGAATGCGGGGAAGGGACAAGATATCCCCCCCCTTCGGGTGCCCATTCCCCCGTTCCTCGTTCCCCACGCTTGCCTTACCCGCGCATCTCAACTCCCTCATGGCAGAGTCCAGGCGCTCCCCTTCAGCAGGTTCCGCCGAGGCTCCTCCAGCTTCCCACTGGGGCCCAGCCCTGTCGGTGCCATCCGAGGATTCGGCCGAGCGCAGGGTCATTTGGGGGCAGAGACCACGGCGTGAGGAGAAAAGCAAGGAGCGCCGGGCCCTTAGCAGAGCTCCCGGCGGCTGCCCCAGCCCATCTGACCGCCGCCCGCAGGGACCTGCAGCTCTGAGGAGAACCGGGGCCAGGCGAGAGGTTCCGTCGAAATCCGCCGCTCCGAATCTTCACTTACGGAGCATCCCTCGGAAAGGCGATCCGTTTGTTGCTGGGGTGGGCGAGGGGCGTCCGCTTTTCTCTGCCTCCTTCCTATTGTCCCGACTTCCCCATTGCACACACGAGGGGCAACGGCACCCGCCGGGAAAGCGCCTCACCCAGCCGCCACCTGGCCGGGGATTTCGAGGATGGCTTACCGGCTGCTTCCAAGGTGCACGCCTTTCTCCTCCTTTCCTTTGCACACAGAGTCTGGCTGCTGTCTAGGAAATAATCGGTGGGCAGCCCCGGGGCGAAGAGTCGTGTGCACTCGGCCAAACTCTTGCCTTCGGCCTCGCCAGCAAACGCGGCAAAACCCAGAAGGGCGGGATGCTGGTCTCTTTAGCGAGGCGCTTTTTAAACGGAGAGGCCGTTGGGAGGCTCGCCACGGCGACCAGCCCTGCTTTTGTTTCAAAAGGAGAGAGAAAAAGAGAAAGACCCCCGCGGCATCAGCTGCGAGAGAGCGAGAGGCCGGGCGAGTGGCCGCCGGGCCGGCCAGCTCAGGTTATCCTCTGCAAGAGCTTCTCCTACAACCCGGGGCAGGAAATATTCATGTGACGCGTGGACGCCAAGTAAACAGGAGCGAGGAGCCGCGGCCGGCGGGCGAGCGAGATTTGCTGCCTGGTGCGCGTCGATACCGAAACAACCCAGAAAGTGGGGTGACGCGGTTGCATGTCATGACTGGGATTAATAATGGCGAGGCGAGCGTGGCCCCCGTCTTTCCTCCCGTGCCATTTCAAGATAGGCTGAGGGAGCTACTGCTCGGTGCGGGGGTGGGGTGGGGAAGAGGCAGGTTTCTCGTGCTTACAGTATGTGGAGCGACCCCCTCCCTTAAACCCCCTTTCCCCCCCTCCCCCCGCCGCCGG
>QLTV01000769.1:997118-1009217 GCA_003457575.1 Thermophis baileyi | reverse complement strand
CGGACACATTGCAAACGATCTCGAGGAAGCTTCGGGGTGCCTCGCCCGGTGTCCGGCCGTTCTTTTCTCCCGGCGGTTATTTTGCTTTGCGTTTTTTTTGTTTTTTGTTTTACTCGCGGAACGATTAAAAATGCAAAGGCCGCTTTCCAAGAACTTTCCAGGAATCGCGTCACGTGACCGCCGGCTCCCGCGCCTCCGCTTGAAATGGAGCTGCCGTGTTGCAGCCGCTCCTTCCTTCCTTCCTTCCTTCCTCGCTGCCTTCCCCCCCCCACCTCTTTCTTCGCCGGGGGGGAGGGGGGGAAGGAGCCGGGCCGTGGGCACAAACAAGCAGCCGTCGTCCTGGCCGGGCGTCTTCGTCGCCGGAAAACATGGAAAGCAGCCTCCGCCGAGCTCCTTTACGGAGCGACGCTGCTGGGTGCACGGACGGCTCCTTGCTGCTTTACGGGGCTGCTGAGGAAGGCTCGCTCGGGATCTGTGAGGCTTATTCCTCCGGGATAGAGAACGCGAGAAGGGCGTGTGCCGCTTCTGGGGTGGGCACATGGGGGGCAAGGGGGACCTCTCCGCGAAGGGCGGACCAGGCTCTTGACTTACGGTGCTGCCCTACCGTCAGTGCCTGGGAGCGGTTTACTGCCTACATCCTCAGCCGCTTCCGGACCACCTAAAATTAGTATGTGACCACGCATTGCTTCTAAGCAAAATATCAGGCCTGAAATAGCCTTGAAGGTTGGTCGAACCGAAAATTTTAACGTGTCCATGAATGTTTCCAGTAATCCAACATTTAGGCTGAGGGGTAGCTGTGCAACGGGCTTTTTCAGGATTGAATTGGATGCTGACTGGAGATCCTGGCTATTCTTGACCATAGAAGAAGGAATGGGGTTAATGCATATTGTTATTATGATAAGGGATTGAAATGGGCAGCATTTTAAATGTCCCCTATGTGTTGGATTACTCAGTACAAGTAAATCCTCATGAACACAATGGATCAACTATATAACTCAAAATTATATAGGCTTAGGTGATGATGAAAATGATTTAAGGGTGTTACAGGAAACAATAATGATCCTCTACTCTAAACATAGTAAAAGAGTATTTACAGAATACTCTTAGCCATGGTTAACCGGATAATGGTTCATTCAGTTATGGGTTTGTATGACATACTGAAAGATAAATTGACTACATGAGTTAGTTTGTGTAATAGGCTAAGCTAAAATGGTTGGAAACGCAGCATCTGGAAGTTTGTTTTTTTGTTAGTAGTTGGATATGCTTTCACTGACCCATCATTTTCTAAGAATGCTTCTGTTGCCATTTAGAACCAGAGGCATGTTTAAAAATAAATATAAAACCAGAATATGACAATTCTTTTTTAAAAATGAAGATTTTTTTCTAAATTAAAAAAAAATCTGACGGGGCAGAGAGCCTGGTGGGTACAGTACATAAGCACATTGGTTTCATATTGGCAATACCAGGACTAGGGCATATCTATACATTTACACATAACTTATTTTAGCTCATTATACATTAATATTTTTGTCTTAGACTACGGTAACAAACTGATGTCCACAATGGCTTTAATTAGCATTAGTATGATTTTTGGATTTAGGCCTATAAGAAGCATGTACCACTAATCATATGGAAACTGCACTATATAACATTTTGTTTGGGGGCAAAATTCAAAGTTCTTATTTTTATACAGTAATTCTCTGCCTTGTTTAAAGAAAAATCACAATCTTCAGTAGGGCTGATTGTAGTGTATGATTAGTATTGAACATTTAAACATTGAACTTTGTAAGTTGCGCTGCAGATACTTACAGGAATCTCACTTTGTGTAAACATACTAATTTTTATGATCTGGCACACATCAACAGTTCTGTGGTTGCCATGAATTCATGGTTCTTGGAGGCAATTGCCAATTGAGGCTTACCAGATCCGGGTCTGTGGCTCTTTTAAATGAACATCAAATACTTGTTTATTTACATACACTTTTTGTGGTAAACATTTAGTTTTATTGGCTGCTATATTTATCTTTTTTTCTCCAATAATTTTACTAATGTTTTCAATTATACCGGTATTTATATTTTATTTTCATCCTTTGATGTAAGAATGGTTACTAAGAGGGTAAACTATATATTTTCTAAATAAATAAACTACTTTTAAAATATTTCCCAGTAATTCTTTGAACTATTCTGAGAATTTGTTCTGAATTTGAATTTCTATATGCCTGTTAGAAGGGATTGTATTTAAATTCTGTAGTGTGAGATTGTTTAGCTTTTAATTATTCATTCTGCTTTATCCTGAAAAAATTAGTAATATTTGGTAAGATTAAATTGTCCTTATTGAGTATTTGTACATGTGAACGTCTTAGTAAATATTTAGGATGCAGATTTATGTTTGCTGTTACATATTTAAATTTCTCAGAATCCTTTCTTTGACTTTGTTGAAATATTTTCAGCTAGCTGTTGCAGATGTTTATTATTTATTACATTTATATCCAGTTGCAGTCCAATTAAGGACTTCAAATGCTTGCAAGATTTTTTTTTTCTTCCATTCAATTGTGTCTGATTTTCAGAGACTGCCTGGACAACTCCCTTCAGTTTTCTTCACAAGGTTTTCAGAAATGGTTTCCCATTGCTTTCTTCCTAGAGCTGGGAAAAAGTGAGTGGACCATGTTGATTCATCTGGCTTTGTGCCTAAAACCTGGATTAGGCTTCTCTGTCACTGCATGTGTCATTTGGAGACAGTTGCATAGCTGTTGCATTTATATGTTTGTGAATGTTTGTTCTAGTTAGGGGTCACTCAAACAGCAAAGCACAAAACAAAGTTGGATCAATCCGCACGCACAATTCGCAGTTGGGATTTGGGAGATGTGTGCATCAATGCATCTGCATTCTGCAGCCATCTGCAATCTGCACCTATTCACGAACCCCTTCACACCATAGGTATGTGACAGCACGTACTCACAGTTGCAGGCAACTCTAAATCGAGCTTTAGGCGCAACTAGAGTTCATGGTTTGTAGCTTGATTCCTTAACCACTACCCCAAACAGGCTCTCATTCACAGATTTTATATACATATAAAATCAAAATGCCCTAATTAAAATAAAACACAGTGGGAAAACTGTAAAATAAATGGTATCAGTAAGAAATGTTCTACAAAACAGTTCTGTTTTAAACTGCAGAAGTAACAATGGTGGGAACTAGTCTTAATTTCAACTGGAAAACCTCAAAGAGCCAAAAATGCCACTGAGAAGCAGCACTCACTTCCTGGCTTTAGTCACCCTCATCTAAAAGGGAACACAAGTTATTTCTACACCACCATCCCCATTCTATTTATTGGGCCAATTCTAGTTAGAGAATGTGATTCTGAAAGTAACCTGGTGCTAAGCCATAAAGGATTTTATAGATTAAAAGCAGCACTTTAAATTGTACCTGGACAGTTACTGGAAGCCAGTGCACAGCTGTCATGTGCTCCCAATCCCAATGCCAGGAATTAGTGAGCACACGGGATGTTGCATGCTGGATTATTTGCAGCTTTTGAGTGGTCCTTAAATACACTTGAAGTACAACACATTATGGTAGTCAAAAATGGGTAGCATGAGGGTGAGATATAGCAAGAACTTCAACGCCCTGATCTTCCTCCCTGTCTAGGCCAAACTTATACTTGAAGGCCAGTGAGAAGTCCAGATCCTGACAAAGGTAATCTAGAATGTCTAGTGCCTCTCTGTCCCATGTCTGAGCCTGAAACATGATGGAAATACTTCATAAAATCCATTTCCTCTAGGGTGCTTCATTCTTGGTCCCCTACCTCTATCATTTCTAAAAAGGGAATATTGGAAACAGGGCAGTAGTTATTTAACAGCTCTGTGTCCAAAGAAGGCCACCTAAGGAGGAGGCACATCCCGCCCTTTTTAAGGTGCTGACAGTACTCTCTTGCAGTACTGTAAGGTATTGACTACTACTTGGTGTCAGCGTTCCAAGTAATGCACCCATAGAAATTAGAACTCCGAGGCAGGCAGGTTCCTCAAATAACAGTTTTATTGGGTAGAACATATTGGCACAACTGGTGAAAGCCGACTCTAAAAGTTCCTGTGGCTTTCACCTAATTAAAAGTAAAAGTTTTCCCCTTTCCCCCAAGTCACTGGTCACACTGTCCAATCCAGAAGCTGGCCACTTCCACCTGTGGAAATGTCCTTGGGTTCCCACAGGAAAGTTTTATTGTTTTGGCTACAAACCCCCTCTAACTATTTCCCCCCCCTCCCTTTTTTGTGTGGCAGCCCTGAAGCCTCCAAGATGGCCTCAGCCATGATCACTTCAGGGTTGACACTTGGATCCAGGTAATTATCTCCCCTCTGAGCCAGGAAGGTCAAAGATGCAACCCACAAGTGGCAGAGGACATCAGGAAATACCAGCCAAAGGAGTCCCAGATAATACCGGTATGTCAAGAATGCCCCAGTCACCAGCCTACACCCTGGCCATATTAAGTCAATTACAGAGCAAATCTTATTGTAGTGTTACAAAAGGATTCCCAAAGGATTATTTTAAGATGGCAAGCCATATTTTACTCAAAGTTTTAAGAGAGTTGCTATTCCTCGTATTTAATTATAGAATTATAATGCATCATAATGTTGGATGGATCATTTTGCCACAAAATTACATTAGACCAATTATAGGGTTAAGCAATATTTAAAGGACATAATGACAATAGAATTTGTGTTATGTTTTCTCCTTCACAAGTGTTTAAAGATAGAGAAAAACAGTGTTACTCCAACATAAATAACTACTGGAAAATCCAGTTCTTGATGCTTTGATATACTGAGATTGTGTCAGGTCTGTAAATGTGATGCAGTTTTGTGCAGTGTTACAATTTTAATGTCTTTCTCAAACCTTCTGAATTTGATCTTCTGTATTCCTGTATTGTTATAAACTTAGACTCTTCAACACAATAAAGACCTTCTGTTCGATTGATATGAGTTAATATCACTGGCATCAAATTCTTTGCGTTCAGTTCTGAAAGAATAGCAATTCCTCTATTTACTTGAATTTTCTTAAACTAAATGGTGTCTACAAGCTTTAATGAGCATTATGCTAAATATGTAGTCAACAATTTTATATACACATATCTTAATATAAGCCTGGTTCAGTTCAGACCTTGCAATCTAGCTCCATCCCATCTCATATTAAAGAGAGTGGTTGATAGATGTTTTCCTGCCAGCAGGTGACATTGGCAAGAGTGGAAGTAAACATAGTCAGGGGAATCCACTCTTCATTTTTTTAAACAAAACTCCAGATGAATAATTTTTACCAGGACTGAAGCAGTGGAGGAAAATATTAAACTCTTGTGCTCTTATTCAGTTGTTATTCTAACATGTGTTATTTACTTTTAAAAAAAAACCATGAATGTTGAAAGCAAATATGCATTTTATATTTCCTACTTTGATCATAAGTCCAACTTATAATTTAATGAATACATTCCAATTACCTTATCTAAATCCTGTTAAACAACAGTGCATGGAATTTAAGCTAGGACTATCTACAAACAACATCTGTGTTAGCACTGAATTCTCTAACTGTGCTGAGAAGGAGGAAGCATGGGTACTGGAACAGTTTATGCAGTGTTTGTTGAAGCTGGTTCAATGCCTTCTAAAAAGGAAGTGTGGGATGACATTATTTTGCTAATCATACCCATAAATAACATGACTACTAATTGTCAGATTTAAGGTTTTCTCAAAACAAGGGTTGAGATTCGCTTCAGTTTTCTCAAACAGGTGATTGGTACTTGCAGGTCCAATTAAAGTTACTTATGAGAATTCTTGGAGTGATACTAGAAATTTAATTTACATATTTTGTTATGAAGTTGAAAGAAACTTTGGCTAACAGTTGTGCAAATGGTGTGGATCTTAAATATCATCTTCATTTATTTACATCTGGAAATAATGCTAAATATGAACAACCTGCAAACATCAATTGAAACCTCCCAATTTAAAGTCTAAACTCTGATATTTGGGGAAATTAATGAGTTACTTTTATATTTGCTTTAGTATATATTTCCATAAGGGTTTTATGCAAATCTGACAACTAGATGGAAAGTTCTTATTTATTTTTTTTAAAGTAGTAATTCTAAGAATTCAGGCAGAAATTGAGCAATTCTGAGAATTCAGGATGTGTATTGCACGCCACTCCCTCCCCATATGAGCCAACATAGTCCTTGAGATCCAAGTTTTACATAATGGCACCCATGCAGTTTGGAATTAGTTTTTGTGCTAATTTAAAATATTACAGTGAAGTTGGGTAAGTTAGAAGGAAGAAAGACTCCTGCTCACCTTGTGAATTCACTGATTTTAGAAATAGATTACAGTAGTAGCAGCTAAAAAAATTTCATAGATAGACCTAAGAGGGGTTGTTTTTTTGGTCTTTTCAGGGACTTTTCCAACCAGAAGGGAATATAAATCAAGTAAGTAGCTGAAATATTTAGCAAATGAAAAGTTCAAGAAACTTTGGAAAGTGTTGGATTTTGCTGATCTTTTTTCTCCAATCCTCTTTATTTTGCATTAGGATTTTGCAGTTCTGATCTTATCAGAGTAATCAATGATACTAATGGTGAAAGACATGGGGGAAGAGCCGTACTTTGCAATGAGAAAATAAATTCCCTCTAACTGAGACATGCACATATCCATGTAAACTTGGCGGTAATATGGAAAATGTTTGCCATGGTCTTTTTCCAGGATGCTTTTTTGTTTTGCTTGTTTGTTTGTTTGTTTTTGCTTTCTTAATCTAGCCTAGAGCTCTGAGATTACCTAACAGTCGCCAGTTCAAATACTATACTAAGTAGATCTGAATCTGATTACTTTTTTTTTTTTGCGGGGGTAACTCAGTCAAGATTAGCTATGTACTGCTACAGCCATAATGAAGTACTTGTGCAGTTGTAAATGCTGAAGTACAATTGGATAAAAGTGCCCAATTCTATTTTACACAAATGCATACATGGATCTTCAACTAATTATTGTTCACAAATCATTTTGAAAAGCAGCTCTTCACTGGACACATTTCAGTAATCTAATATGTAAATTGTAGCTTATGGTACACCAACCTACAGTAGCAACCTACACATCCTGTGTAATCTTACTTTATTATTTATTTATTTATTAGAATTTATTATTACTTTTTCAGGGAGAATGTAGCATAATCTCTATATTATGTTCAGATGAAAATAATAATAAATTGTAATAAATAAATAAATATAAAAAATAAAGTAAGATTACACAGGATGTGTAGGTTGCTCTTAGGCATGAAGTGTCGGTTGCTACTGTAGGCTGGTGTACCATAAACTACAATTTACATATTAGATTACTGAAATGTGTCCAGTGAAGGGCTGCTTTTCAAAATGATTTGTGAACAATAATTAGTTGAAGATCCATGTATGCAACACCCACCAATAGTACTTGTGGATGTAGTGGTCTGAGTTTCTGTTGATTGATTTTTATTTAATCCATGGATAGACAATCCATACAGACACACAAATAATGTATAATTGTACCAAGAACTGTATTACTATGTCCAATTCTTCCTAGCTGCTAATTACAGCATAGAAGTGATTTCATTTTATTTACATTTTGTTCTCCTCTTAGAATAAACAGTCTTTTCTCTGAATGGAGAAACAGGAAAATCAGGTTTAAGCTTCTTGCAAATTATGGCAAACAATTGTAGATATGCTTCAGAAAATGGAACTGACAAGGAGATTTGCTAAGCCTTTTACATTATTTGTATGCACTCTGATGTATGAAGAAAGGCCACTGTTTCATTTAACTTTGTAATAATTTAATGTGAGAAAAACTAGTATTTTGGTGCATTCTTAAAAATTCCTTTGATGGCTATATTATTTCCCCTACTAAAAGACAGAATCCAATTTTATATTTGATATCTTAAAAAGGAAAGGTGGGTGAATCAGTGCAATTGACTCCCAGATAAGTACTTAGGACAGAGGTCTTCAAACTTGGCAACTTTAAGACTTGTGGACTTCAACTCCCAGAATTCTCCAACCAGCATAGCTGGCTGGAGAATTCTGGGAGTTGCAGTCCACAAGTCTTAAAGTTGCCAAGTTTGAGGACCCCTGACATAGGAGATTAAAAGTTATTTTGACCAATCTGCTGCAAGGTTTATCACTTACTGTACATCAATTCAAATAGGGACAAGAGGAGTGAAGCTGTTAGATACAGTCTGCAGCACGGACTGCAGGAAGTTTCACGCATGCTGCTAATGATTGTATGTATACTTAAGCAATGACTATGTTCACATAATACATTCTGGTTTAGGACAATGAGAAAAAACAACCATTGAATAGCAGCGGTTCTTCAGCATTCTGGAGGGGATTCTTTCTCATCTCAGCAGGGACTGCTTTTGGAATCTCTGTTGCATTCAGTTACACTCTCTGCCATTGAAGTATGTTTTTAATAACTCCAGCTGCGTGGGTTTAGGTTTCTCTTGTTTTCCAGGAAAACCTGTACTAAAGAGCTAGGGTTTTTTCCATAGGTTTTTTTTTTCCTCTAGCTCACAAAATCAGATTATTTGAAAGAGTGTTCCTGTGTTAGTATAAGAGAGTGCAAATAGCTTTTGGATTGAAAGAGATTGGCAAAGTGTATTTCTTGTGGGTGATGGATGTTCCACATCCATGACTTTAGCGTTTTGTTTTTCTGGCTTTGGTCTCTTTTCCCTGTTGGCACAGGTGTTATGCAAGGATCATCTTATAATGATTATGTAATGATCTTTTGTGTTTTGACAAGTTGCTTAGTATATAAGCTATTTTGAGACTTCATGCTATCAAATTAGGAGCTAAGAGGCAGTCAAGTAAGAAGTTACATAACCGTCTCCCTATATTTTTGCTTAATGAAAAACAGATGCTGGATTGAGAGGTACTTTACTCTTTTCTCACCCTCTTCTTGCTCAGTCACGCTTATAATCAGAGCCCCTTTTCACATGATTCTGTGTGATCATGTAGGTAATTCAGTTTTGGCTTAGCATGCTACAGTAGTGTTTAAAAGTTTGTGAGCCTTTTTGAATATGACCTAAAATATGACCTGTTCTCATAAATGAACTATTATGATGATTTTGATGCATTTGTTTTCTGTAATTGGGACTCATGTGAAAAACAGATCATGTGTTAGGTAGTATTTATACAGAAATCTTGAAAATTCAAAAGGGTTTACAAGCTTTTAAGCACCACCGTATGTGGTTTGTGAACCCTGATTTACGAGTTAATTCTTGAATTTACAACATGACTCTCAGGGCCACAAGGCTCCACATCGTTTCTATATTTATAATTTTTCTAAAAAGTGAATCTGACATACTGCAAAACTCAGCCCCAATCTCTATCACCACCTTTACTTTCAAGAATATCCGAGCCCCAAATCAGCTTCACGAGCTTGACTGGAAAGTAAAAACTAATGGCCGCAAGTCAATTTTTAGTTTAAAAATATTAAAGCTGCTCAGGAAAAGAGTCAACTTTGAAGTCATGTTATAGGTAAAATTACTGCTAACTGGGGCATTTTAATCAGAATGCTCTTTGTACCCTTTGGATATTCCTGGTATAATAAATGTCTATGGAGATTCTCAGTTATCCAGGTCATGGTTGTCCCAAAGGTGCTTTTCAGAAAGCAACTGGACTTTCTTGGGGTTTTTCCCTTTTCATCCATTTCTTCAGCCCTGTATAGTATCACATGCGCACTCAAAGCCGGAACATAGGAAGGGTAGTTGAAAGTAGCAGCTGACAAAAAAGCCAACACAGTTCTCGGCTGCATTAACAGAGGGATAGAAACAAGATCACGTGAAGTGCTAATAAAACTTTATAATGATTTGGTAAGGCCACACTTGGAATACTGCATCCAGTTTTGGTCGCCACGATGTAAAAAAAGATGTTGAGACTCTGGAAAGAGTGCAGAGAAGAGCAACAAAGATGATTAGGCTAAAACATAAAGGCTGAAGGCTAAAACATACAAAGAATGGCTAAACATATAAAAAACCCTGAAGGCACAACAAGAAGCAATGGATGGAAACTAATCAAGGCGAGAAGCACCCTAGAACTAAGGAGAAATTTCCTGACAGTGGACCGATTTGCCTCCAGAAGTTGTGGATGCTCCAATACTGAAAGTTTTTAAGAAGACATTGGACAACCATTTGTCTGAAATGGTATACGGTTTCTGCTGAGCAGGGGGTTGGACTAGAAGATCTCCAAGGTCCTTTCCAACTCTGTTATTCTATTCTATTCTAAAGTGGAAATGGGATCCACAGTTGTGCACAGCCTTCTTTCCAGGGGTGAAATGCTCTCGGTTTGCTCGTACCTGTCGGTCACTGTAGAGCCGGTCGCCAAGGTAGCGTGAGGCGCCGTCCACCCGCCCGGACGCCGCCATTTGGGTTCTTTTACGCTCTGTGCATGCGCAAAGCGTTCTGTGCAGTCGCAGAGGGTAAAAGAACCCAAATGGCGGCATCCGGGCAGCGTCCGGGCGGGTGGGCGGCGCCTTGCGCTACCTTGGTGACCAGCTCTACGGCAACCGACAGGTATGAGCGAACCAGGAGCATTTCACCCCTGCTTCTTTCATATGACAAATAGATGTCTACCCCAAAGCAAACTGAACCAAATTTAATGGAGCAGATGTCTGGATAAGTATTCCACATGCTCTGAGATCCTGAAAAGTGTGTTTGAAAGTCAGACCATTTCTTTCTCAGAAATAGTTTTATGTTTTCTCCTGCCACCAGTTTTATGTTTTCTCCTGCCATTTCTGGCACTTCCTCCCTCTGGGCATGAGAAATGCTTGCAAGGCCACTGGAGTTCATGAGTTGTTTGAAGGATCAACATCTCTCTTGCAATTTTCTGTACAGGTAGTCCTCAAATTTACAAGTTTGTTTAGTGACCGTTCAAAATTACAACTGCTCTGAAAAAAGTGACTTATGACCAATTTTCACACTTACGACTGTTGCAGCATCCCCGTGGTCACATGATCAAAATTTGGATGCTTGGCAACTGGTTCATATTTATGATGGGTGCAATGTTCCAGGGTTATGTGATCTTTTGACAAACAAAGTCAATGGGGAAGCCAGATTTACTCAACATCCGGGTTACTAACTTATCAACTTCAATGATTCACTTAACAAGAAAGTGGCAAGAAAGATTGTAAAATGGGGCAAAATTCACTTAATAAATGTCTTGTTTAGCAATGGAAATTTTGGGCTCAATTGTGGTCATAAGTCGAGGATTACCTGTACATTTAAGGGGCAGCTCTTGGGGCATTTCACATTTTCATAGTATGCTGACACTATGTTGGGCTTAGAAATAAACATGAGCTGAACATTAATTTCTCCAAAATAAATCTGCATAGCTGATCTCAAGCTTCCATAGTTTTACAATCACTGTAAGAGTTTGCAGGCCAGTTCCATATAAAAGCAATATAATGCTTTCTCTTTTTCCCTTCCAGTGCTGACCCTTGTGGAATATTTTTCCAAAATATACCGGTATTTATCCGATTCTTATCTTATTAAAAACTACAAAGCTAATAATATTGTTTCCTGTGCTTCTAATGAAGTATTTTTCATTCTTTCATCTGACTTTTAGGTTGGGTTTACCTCTCATTTATTCATAGTCTGATTAATCATGGAATAAGCTACAATTAGGCTCAAAGAAGTTTTCAACTACAGTTGCAAGAAAAAGTATGTGAACCCCTTGGGATTACATGGAGTTTTGCATGAATTGGTCATAAAATGTGCTCTGAACGTCATCTAAGTCACAACAATAGAAAAACACAGTCTGCTTAAAATAATACTACACAAACATTAGATGTTGCCATGGTTTAATTGAACATAACATGTAAACATTCATAGTGCAGGGAAGAAAAAGTATGTGAACCTTTGGACTTAATAACTGGTTGACCCTCCTTTGGCAGCAATAACCTCAACCAAACGTTTCCTGTAGTTGCAGATCAGACCTGCACAACGATCTGGAGTAATTTTGGACCACTCCTCTTCACAAAACTGTTTCAGTGTAGAAATATTCTTGGGATGTCTGGTGTGAATCGCTCTCTTAAGGTCATGCCACAGCATTGCAATCGGGTTTAGGTCA
>QLTV01000769.1:981744-996512 GCA_003457575.1 Thermophis baileyi | reverse complement strand
CTGCGAGGCATGGTTCACATCAGACAGTGCTTCTTGAAACCAGTAAACCCAAACCAGGTGTGTGTTTTTAAAGGGCAGGACAGCTGTCAGCCACACATCCAATATCATCACACTGATTGGAGTCAAGGTTGGCTCACTCCTGGCTCCAATTAGCTCTTGGAGACGTCATTAGGCTAGGGGCTCACATACTTTTTCCTCCCTGCACTATGAATGTTTACATGTTATGTTCAATTAAACCATGGCAACATCTAATGTTTGTGTAGTATTATTTTAAGCAGACTGTGTTTTTCTATTGTTGTGACTTAGATGACGTTCAGAGCACATTTTATGACCAATTCATGCAAAACTCCACGTAATCCCAAGGGGTTCACATACTTTTTCTTGCAACTGTATTATAAATCTTTGGATTGATGATTTTGACAGCATGCAGTGAGTTTCCCTTCAATCTTTAGCAAAAGAAAGTTTTAACTACTAATTTGAGAACTTCAAAACATTTTTTTGGAATAAGCAGGAAAAGGGTGATTAAAATTTGATTTTAGAAAGTTACAAATGGACTAAGGGTCCAGATTAATTTGAAATAAGATTTTGGAATTATAAAGAACTCTTCCTGTGGAAAAATGCCTGATTTAAAAAAAAATAGAATAAGATTTTAAAAATTGGACACGAGGGAACTCAAAAGATTATAATGAAAAGATAAGAAGACATAAACTTGACTGTAGCATTATAGAATGGAACAAAATATTCTAACATTGGAGAATATTCTAATATTGAAGGTATGGAGAGACTAAAAGATGTTATGGAAGAACAAGTTCTGCCTGACAGAGCTGAAAGTGGATTTACAAATGATGGGCTACAACAACATGTAAAAACATATTACATTAGACCTATAAAAGAAACCAGCTGTTTTAATAATTAAAAGGATATAGAAATAATAAACCAAAATAGAAACAATAAATCAATATAGGTAATTTTCATATTGAGTTTACAAAAGAGGCTTGTTAAAGTTTTGAAGAATCTCTCGTGAAGGGACAAAAATGGACTTTTGCTGACACTAGGTATAATGATGGTGCTTTATGGATTTGTATATAGATAAGGGATGGGATATGGAAAGAGATCATTTGTATTTTAAGAGATAATAAGTTAGTAAATTGTTTATACTTGTGGATGTCATTTTATTTATTTTTTATCTTTATTTTTCTATTTTCTCCTTTTCTTTCTTTTCTGCACTTCCACTTTCTATTCTTTTAATTTGTATTAGTTTTTACACGTGTGAACCAAATCCTATGAGTGGCCCATAGCAGGCTACACTTATACTGTACATTTGTTTTTCTGTCATTTTGATTCTGACAATCTTACAGAAGTTTCTGGAATAGAAAATCTGGTCATTATTTTTATAGGGATATAAAATAATTTTCAATGGGGTAACAAGAAACGAAGGTCCTCAAGATACTTTTCATAAGGTTTATTATTTCGTTTTTATTCTGATTTTGACTGCATATTGTTAACATATTCTCTCACATGCCCACACCCACAGATCCCCCCCCCAAAGTATAGTAAATCTGAATTCTTGTACAGTAGTGCCCTCTGGTGGTTCACATACCAATTCAACTCAGCTAGCAATATTTGGGAATGAAACTTCTATTTTGCATATCCTTAGATTTTACAAATCAGAATCCCTAGATTCTACAAATTATCTAGAGAAATTGACAAGGATTTAGTTAGAAATGAATACTCCATCTACAGAGAGTAGCTTTCCATGATGATAAAGACAAATGTAATTTCATCGGTCTTTGGAAGTATTGGTTTTCTTGCGTCTAGTGTGATACCTAAATGAAAAAAAAACAGAAGATATATTAAGTTAGTGTCTCAGACCACCAAATAATTTAAATACTTGTTTTTTAAGAGATTAGGAGTGTTATTAAGAGTTCTGTTTGAAAATGTTATCTTTATAAAGGAAGACACTAGACATGTTCTATTTATCCAATAATTAAACAATTTTTGTGCAGTTTCTTTAATCATGTAACAAATCTTTTATTGCTTTGGCTCAAGGGCAAAAGTAACTCCCAGCTGTAGAAGGATTCCAAATATTTTTAAAATCTGAACCCTGCTTGGAACATTCACAGGGGCAGAGGTTCACCAAAGCATACCCAGCACTATTCCCACGAAATGTCTGGTGAGGAAAAAGGAACAAGATTTTCTTAGTTATTTCTAGACTTTTTAGATAATGGAATTCTGTTATCTGTCTTTCTGGTTATGTTGCTAAAGCTAGACTTCCATGTCAATACTAAATTATTATTAAAAAAAAAACACCTCTGGTACCAAATTCAAAGGGAATTGTGGTGGATTGTAACCGATCCAGAGTCCTACAAGGGAGGCTGTGCATTCCAGAGGAGTTAAGAGACAACTCAATTCATATAGTTTGTGTGTGAGAGAGAGAGAGAATGAAGAGAGCCCCTCCCTAATAGTTCCCAGAGTATAGGCTTGTATAGCACAGTGCTTTAGTTTGGCAAGATTCTGTCTAGAGGTAGTGAATAATAAAGAAATCCATGACACACCTGAAACTTCCTCAAACGGTGTCTCATCCAAAGCTGTATATTGCTTTAAGAGCATACTGTACGATTGACACCAAGACATTTAGAATGCATCTCATGTGCACATCAACTGGGCTACAGGCATATCAATTTCCCAAAGAAGTACAGGCCCTAGTCACATGATACTTTTTTACTACTTCCACTGGGAAGCAATTTCATTGACAGGTATTTATTGGCCCAGTGGCTTATGGAGCAAAATGGTCCACTAAGCAATAAATCATATTTATTCTTAGTTCCATTCTTGAAAAATAGAGATGTAAAACTAAACATTCTCCAGAATATATTTCTCACAAAATTTACTAGTGAAGCTATTCCTAGGCAAATGTAACTCTTAGGAAGAAAAGAACTGCATGCACATTTTCTATGAGGTTATCACATTCCTAAGAGAATTCCAAGACCTGAAAAGAAATAAAAAGCAAAGTATTTGCACAACACAGTCCTCTTACATTTTAGAAAATGCAGAACAGTAGCCAGACTTTCTGAATCCAAAGAAAGGTGCACTACTTTAGTAAAGGCAAATAATTTTGTACCTTTAAAAAAACCCACCTTTGAGTTAGAAGAAAGAGCAATGAATGGCATGGTTTAACTTCTAAAAACAGTTAATTAAGTCTTGAATCTAAATGTTAGAAGTACTGCTGATATCAATGTCTACTCAGCATAACATGTTCCCATTTTTTTTCAGCATTTAGACATTTGGTAAGAACATTTCTTGAGCCAGTGGCATACTTTTCATCCAAGATGTATATGCAGTTATTTTCAGTTTTGGTGCAGTGGTTAAGGTGCTGGACTAAGACCATAGAAATAATTCAGATTCATCCTCAGCCATGGAAACTCATTCAACCTCCTTAATCTACCTATAGGGTAATCAGAAGGACAGAAATGTGAGGAATTATGAGTGCTGTGTGTGTTTCAGGCTCATACAGAAAAATGAAAGAAAAAAAAAATCTGGCTGCCTTAATGAGTAGCAGAGAAACGCTCTACTCATGCAAACTCCAAACACTTCTTCTCTATCATTTTCATAGAATGTATAAACCTCAGGGTTGAATCCTTGAACCCTAATCAGTCAATAAATGCAGACCAAACCTGTGATGCAGTTCAACTGAGTTATGCACCAGGAAAGAACCTGAAGTATTGTAATTCCATTCCATTTTAATTTTACAATGGATACCTTCAGAAATACTTACTGTCCCACAGGATACCAGCGATGTTTGGTTGTGTAAAACATTTTACTAAGTGTCTCAATTGTGGGCTCATTCTTGTAGACTTCCTTTTCTTCTAATTTAGATTTCAGGACTTGTTCATGTGTTTCTTCTTTATAGGTCACAGGGTCTAGTTGTGGAATGGGCTGTCAAAATATATGTTATCCAAATTAAGAAATACAACTAAAAGTCTATTACTCCAAAGAGATTCCATTTACTAACACTACACATCCAGATGAGCTGGCACTATTTGACTGTAGTACAGTTAACAGAGGCTAGGAATACAAGAAAAGCAAAACTATTAATACTAATATACACCAAGGAAAGTTTTGTAAAAAGCATTTCTAATAAGATCTTACTACAAGGGCTTTTTACAAGACTTTTCTTAGTGTGTATAGTTAGCCTAGCATCCTGTTGGGCAGCCATATTTCTCCAGGTGGTTTACCTGCAAAGCATAAAGACAGTGTCGACTTTCTCACTGTTTCCCTCCATAACCACATATCCAGCGATATGCTGCTTTTAAATCTGGAAGACTTCCTTGCCTACTCCCTTTAATCTATGGGAGTCAATAATTACATATTTTGTGGCACTGAATTCATAAGATAATTGTGTGTGAAATAAAAATATTGTCTAAATGTTATTTCAACCAATATTAGAATCACTGACTCCAAACCTTAGAGAGGGAGCATCTACAACTGTACTCAAGGTAATCCATAATCAATGAAAGCATTTACACCTTTTAAAATGATCCTGAACAATATTTTAGGTTGAAGTCAATATTGTTCTACTTCTAAATAGTACTGAGATTACCAGGACACCATCTTCCCATTATGTGACCTGAATGTATTTATGTCATCTATTTGAAAGTAGCTCAAAGTATCTGAGGTAATCCATTAATGTCATTTTGCTACCTCCTGTATTTACCTTTTATGATTTTATCTTGTAAATCACATTTATATTATGGTATAATACCCAACAAAATATATATGAGGAAGAGGCCTAGTAACAATTTGCAGGAAGATGCAGTTTTCAGTAACTTACTTTTGTGTGCTCATATGGAATGTCTACTGGAGGGTGATAGCAAACAATTGTCTTTCCATCTAATGTCATAGCAAGTTCAACTTTGCTAGAAAATAAAGCAGACGTCAACATTCCTGCCATTTTAAAAAGATGGCATTGGAGATAATGCTTTAATTAAAATTTATGGAAAATATACTAAACAGTAATTATTTTGAATGACACCCATAAGCTGTAAAATATTTAACTAAAATACACTAACAAGATTAAAAATTGCCAAAATATATTCAATAACAAAGTATTTTAATAAACATAAAAAAAACCAAACAAGCAAACATGCAATACATAAACTGCATAGGAGCTAAAAGTGGTATTTGTAATCTAAAGACAACAAAATTTTAAATGCCCATATTCAATATTTCTGTGGGACAGATGAACTACCTGCATGAAGACATGATAGCCATAGGCATATGCCCCACCAATGCTGCAGACAAAGTGGTGGGTGAAATGCAAAATTGCATACCCCGCAATATGATGGAAATAACACAAAGAACAAGAAGATTCAATATTTCTGTTGAAAACTTAATGAAAGTAACTATTTGGTACTTCTACAGTAATACAACTAAAAATGGAGATCAAATGTGTATAAAACATTTGAAGGATTATTCAAGATTTTTTGGCACTTGTGTTAGTTTTCTAGCCAAATTTCCCAGCATTCTGAGTTGCCTTAGAACAATATATATTTCAGTTCAGGAGATACGGTAATAGTATGTTAGCTTGCAAACTGGACCATACTGGCTCTATAAGGCCTGCGTATATTCTGCCCCAATATATAAATTTGCAGAAAGACTAGACAATTTTTTTGTGAACCAACTTCTAGAAACCCTGCATATAGCACCTCTCATAATTAAAGAACAATATACATGCAGAAACAGCTGAAGCAGTTTACAGAACAAAAAAAGACAGGTGCTTGCTTTGTATGCTCTTCCACATATTGTGAATAATTCTTCTGCAGGATTTGCAGTCCTCGTGGATAGTTATTTCACAGTTTAACCTTTATGAAAAAGCTATTCTTATCTGTTTAGAAATTAAAATAATATACATTATTAATTAGTTAAACCTAATCAATGTATCAGGCTGGTTAGTTTAAAACAAAGGCACACACCAGTGTTTGCATTTGTCTTCAACCCACACATAAGACAAGGGAGTTGCAGTGTACTGGTGATATTGTGATGGCACACTGTATGAAACTCAATTACCAGCCCATTCAGTACAAATGTTAGCATCTAACAGTCTTTGTAAATTAATAGTGATAACATGTAGAATAGTTAATACTTGCCAGTTATAGTCATCAGGAAGTGGTGAATATGTAGATTTGGGACAGGCATGAAATACCGCTGCATCTGCAAATACAGGAGCTAAATAGTATAACAGAATGCACACTAGACTGTCAGTCTCTTTTAACACTGTGGGAATGAAAATACCACCAAGGTTATATATTGTAGTGCTAATCTAGGGGTTGATGATAAATTTAGGGTTTTTAACTCTGGCATAAATCCAGTTGTTTCACTGTTCAAAACTTGTAAATCAAATTGCAACTTTGAAAGCAAAAGCAAAAGGACTTCTATAGGGCAGTTTTATCCAACTTGGTGTTCTCCAATATTTTGGATTGGAATTCTTATAATCCTCAGCTTTGGTACCTTAGAATAATGGGAATTGGGGACATCAAGCTGAGGAGGGCTGATTTAGAACTTACAGAAAAGGGTGAGGTGGGGAAGGGATATAAATGTTCATGGACATTTAAGGCAAGACTACATACATTGGAAATCCAAGGGTATGTCATTTGATAGCACTCACTAGTATTGAGTTCTATATTTTGAAAAAAAGGAAGACCAACAAGATTCTTTTTCTGCTCATCTGCTATCCCCACAGCTGCCACTGAAGCTGCATTATTTGTTCCTCTTAACTGATGTAGTCCTGGGAATTTATATTTCTTATCACTCAAAATACCATTATATTTCCTTATCCATGAATATAGGTAGTCAATTTACAATCACAACTAACATTGGAAATTCTGTTGCTAAGCAAAGTGGTTGTTAAATGAATCATACACAATTTTACCTTTTTAGCCCATGGTCATTAAGGGAATCATGCAGTTGTTAAGCAAATTTGGCTTTCTCCTATTGATTTTACTTGTGGAAATCCAATGGGAAAGTTGCAAATCGTAATCGTGTAACCATGGGACACTGAAAGCCTCATAGATATGTGCCAGTTGCCAAATGCCCAAATGTTGATCATGTGACCACAGGGAGATTGTGATTATTGTAAGTCACTTATTTTAGTACTGTCATAACTTCAAACAGTTGTTAAATGAATGGTCATAAGTCAAGGACTACCTGTAAAGACATTGACAACTAAGCAAATATCAGAAAAATAGAACTGTTTCTTCTTGCATAAACTGAATACTATTACTGAATAGAAAAGGGCTTAATCAATTTTACACTGAAGTCAATTCTTTCTGTTCCTACCCAAGCCAAGTAACATAGCTTTATGGTGGCAACATCCTTGTCTCTTGAGCAAAGGAAAGCCACCACATGGAGGATTATCAGATGGCCAATATCTGACATAATGTTCATTTTTTCAGAAAGATTGGAATGGGCTGTTGATTTCTAATGTAAGGTCACTACTCTCCTGGCCACAAAAGAAGCAGTATTCTAGTATCCAATTAGCTAGTAACACAGAGAATGCACAATGCTTACCAGTTAGCAAAGGCTTCCTGATGAAAGTTGCCAAATGCAAAACAGACTTCCTTGAGGCTGTGGCCATGGTAGCTGGTCAAAGAGTGGAATTTGGAGAAATCAATTCAAGTTTCATTCTTGTTTGAAAGTCAGCTCATTAGCTTAAATATGTTAAGTCAATAACAAGTCAATTACTCCAGTATTTCAACAGCTGTTCCATGCATTACTAGGGAGCAATTAACAATACAAAGTCTAATCATTGCCTGAGAATTCATTATTTTAATTCCATAGATGGGAACTTCTTCATATTCACAGTCATTATTGACTATTTCATTAGCCATAGTCCTCTAAACCAACCTTAAAAATTTCCAGGTACGTGGACTTCAGTTCCCAGAATTACCATCAATGGCCATATTGATTGTGGAATTTTGGATCTAAATCCACATACCTGGAAATTGCCATGGCTGAGAAGCACTTCTTGAAAGCCGCACATTTCCAAGGTAGAATTAGGATATTGCAAAAATAAGGAGAAACCAAAAGTTATATAAAGCATGCAAGAACTATTTTCCCCTTAATTTTAAACAGTTCTATTTAGTCTTTTTGTAATGAACAGTCAAAAATTGTCCCTCATTTAGTATAGCAGTATTTATATGCCTATCATATAAATTTAACTTTTATTTATTAATCAAATTTATATAGCTGCTCATCTCATGAAAAGTGACTGCATACAATCCAGTAAAACAGTAAATATATAAAACAGTCATGATCTAAAACCATGATATAATGATTATTAAAAAGCATTAAAACTATTTTTATTTATTTTTATCCTATCTTTATGTTTATAAATAAGTCAAGGTGGTGAACATACGTAATACAGTACTCCTTCCTCTCCTTCTATTTTCCCCACAACAATGACCCTACGTGGTTCCACCTGGGCTGAGAAAGAATGACTGGTCTAAAGTCACCAAAATCGGCTTTCATGGCTAAAGCGGGACACTCTCCCCATTTTCAAGGCCAGTATCTTAACTACTAGACCAAACTATAGAAGCAAAGTTAAAGAAGAAAATAATAGGCAGAAGATATTAATACAAAATCTGTTCTTTATCAAAATATTACTTGAATGCAGCAGCTATTGCTGCCATGGTGTGGCTTTAAACGAGTGCTCAAGTCTCTAGTCTTTCACCAGCCCCAAATCTAAGCAGAATTAACACAACTTGATTGCTTTTCAACTTATTTCCACCTTCAAGCCACCCCCTTAATTCCTGCACGTTCATCCTTGTTGTTCTTAGTATTTGTCCCAGTTATTTGCAGGATGCACTTGTTCTACATCGCGCTTGCCTAGTTCTTATCAATGCATGGTGTGACATGGGGTTTTGTTTTTCAGCCAGCTTGTCACTGTTAATTAGGCTGACAGGAGATGACTGGCCCAAAGTCATTCAGCTGGTTGCCATGCCTAGGGGAGGACTAGAAGCTGGCTCTCTCTGTTAACAGTCCAGCTACACAACTGGCGCTCTCTGCATCTTTATTCCAATATGGCTTTTAAAGTGACTTAAACAAACTAATGTTATAACGCATGAACAAATAATAAAAGTTAAAATGCTACTTTAGTATTTTAAAATAGATTTTTTTTTAAAGGATTTTAAGCCAACACTGAAAAGAGAAAGAAGCCTCATTAGGCAAGTATTTTAGGAAGGTAGTTCCATACAGTATCTGTGGGAAATGTAAAAATTCTGACTCTTATTGCCATCCATTTAGCTTGGAGAGTAGTATCATTTGAAATTCTCAGTGAAAGATTTCAAGGCAGAAGTGAGAAATCTGTGTCATTCCAAATCTTGCTAACAGGTGGTCACAATGACTGGATCAACTAAATCTTATAAGTGAGCACTATCTGGAAAGCAGAAGGTTTATCTCTTTCGGAACTTGGGTAAATTGATACAGGAAAAGGCAGGCTCTAACGTAGTTGTGCCTTGAGCTGTGAAATGAAATACTATGAACTGGTTTAGAATTAAACCATTAAATTCACAAACAAGTGTAATATGAATTATAGGGTTGTAATGATATTACACTTAAAATGATATTTAAATTCAGTTAAGTCTACGATAATAACCTACATATTGTAAATTCCTATGCAATTAGTCTTAAAACTTTATAATAAGTTGGCTTACACAACAGAGAAGGCAGAAATAACGACCTGTCTGCTAGGACTTATTGCTCTTTTTACTGATTTTACCTGATTCTAGTCAGTATTTATCAATCGTTTGGGGTAAAAAAATAACCTAATTTAGTCACCAAATTTGGTGCTAATTAATAATTTAATTTATATGCCGCCCGACTCCCAGCGACTCTGAGTGGTAAACTGTGTTGGACTACGAGTGCCATAGAATGGGAGATTCAACTAGGATGACAAAAGTGGAAGCTGCAGTCTAACACGTGGAGAATACCAGATACCAAAAGTGCCCAGCTACACTATTTAAACGGCATAAGCTAAAATTACTATATGAGGGCGCAACTTTTGCGAAAGGACAATAGGACGTGGCCAGACAGCCAAAAGTCTAATCCAGGGAAAAGAAATAACGCAGAAACGCTTACCAAATAGAGGACACCGGATATCTATGACATAGACGAATTTTCGGAACAACTTCCGGGAACCCCTCAAGATCCACCAAAGGACATTGGGAAATGTAGTTCGGATGAGAAGACTGTCCAATTGGTAACATCCGAGTGTGTAATGATAGATCTTAGCACAGGAGTCTTTCCGATTAGTTTCGTTTTCACAGTTTATCAGCGCAAACTGTCCTTCCTTCTTTCATAATCATAGTCTGGTTTGCATGGCATGGTGTGTGAAAATAGAACAGTTCAATCTGCAATAACACATGCTTGTGTTCAGATCTAACAGCCTGTTCTTTAATTCCAAGTAGATAATTCTATAACTGGTTTTGGCTGGAGGTTCTAACTTAAACAAAAATATATTTGATGGGCTTAAAGCCCTCCTACCCTGGTAGGTAGAGTGTAAGTCAATTTCTTGACTTGTGTGACTTGTGTTTCTACATTTGGAGAAATACTTGCTGCAATTGTAAAATATATAAATTCTAGGCATCTGCAAGATCCATTCTTAGCATCTCCAAATTAGTTTGGGAAAACTTAGAACCTGAAAATCAATGTAGGTGACATGGTTCATTTAATTTAAGTTTGTTTTGTGATCTATTGGACCATAGGTGAACATCCTAGGACCCACAATGAAAAAGTCCTCCAAATTCAGAACCACTAATATTTTGTTCCTTAAAAATACTCAGTGGCTGAAATGGTTGGCTGGTTTCAGATTTATTTGTCAAAATACAGACTTCATATTCCAGTGCTGTCAGATATAAGAATGGAAGGATAACATTCAGAAACTCTGGTGTAAAAGGAAAAGAGAGAGGCAGTACTAGATGGGAGGAGAGGAGAGGAGAAATAAGTTGGGAAATGGCACATCCAGTATTGTGGACAAGCTTCCAAAAAGTCTTGTTCAGCACACCTCCCTGCAGTGTCATTGTTGTATCTTCCTAACAGAAGCCCAGAATAAAAGAGCAATATTACTATAATATGTAAACATAGACCAAAAAAATCTTTAACACAGTGAAGAAAGATGTGGAGACAGCCTGTTTTAGAATTTAGAACAAATCAGAAATCATTCATGGTAGGCTGAAACAATAAAAAGAGGGTAACAGAATGTCCGTAGGGATGGAGAAATAGTACCATAAAGAAGAGGGAGTCAAGCTATTCTCCAAAGCATCTGAAGGCAGGACAAGAAGCAATGGATGGAAACTAATCAAGCAGAGAAGCAACCTAGACATTTCCTGACAGTGACAACAATTAATCAGTGGAACAACTTGCCTCCAGAAGTTGTGAATGCTTCAACAGTGGAAGTTTTAAAGAAGAGATTGGATAACCATTTGTCTGAAATGATATAGGGTTTCCTGCCTGAGCAAGGGGTTGGACTAGAAGAACTCCATGGTCCCTTCCAACTCTGTTATTCTGTTAAATAGTCCCCTTCAGTCTGACTTCACTGGCTACCTCTCTGTGAGAGCGGCCCATGAATGTTGATGCAGGGTAATTGATATTGGTGACATGCAAGTGTAGGAAGTTAGCACCCACTCATCTCCTAGAACAGGGGTCGGCAACCCACGGCTCTGGAGCTGCATGCGGCTCTTTGGACCCCCTGCTGTGGCTCACTGTCCCATCACTGGCTGGCCTCGCCCTCCCCTCCCTCACCTGGCCTGAGAAGGTAAGGGCGACGGCGTGAATGGAGAAGCGGGCGTGGCTGATTCTCCAGCGCTGGTTGAGGAACATAGCCACCCCCGGCCGAGGCTTCCCTTCTCCCTCCTCGCTCCTCCCCCTCTCGCGACTCCCTGGCTGGCTGTGGCGGGGGCAGGAGTGTGCACATGCGCGGGGAGACCCTCAAGCGAGCGCCAAGCGCAGCAAAGGCATGCTTGGAGGGCGGGCGGCTGTTCGCTTAAGGAGGTTCTTTGGACGCGGCTTCTCTCCTGCCCTAAGGATCTGGCCATTGCCTTGCCTTGTCCCGTCCCATCCCCCCGGCAGCTCTTCGGCCAAGCACGGTGGGCGTAAGCTCCAGCCCGAAGCAGCAGAAAGCAAAGGCTGCCTTCGCTCCGGCGACCCTCTTCCCCCTCCTTCTCCTCTCATGCGGGGTGGGGGGGGTGTAAGGCAAGGCGATGGCCGGATCCTTAGGACAGGAGAGAAGCGGCCCTGTAGCTGCCTTCACGCCACATTTGTGCGTAAGGCAGCCTTCGCTTCCTGCTGCTTCGGGCTGGAGCTCACGCCCTCCCCGCTTGGCCGAAGATCTGCAGGGGGGGACGGGGGACGGGACGGGACACGGCAAGGGCCACTTAGGGCAGGAGAGAAGCCGCGTCCAAAGACCCTCCTTAAGCGAGCAGCTGCTCGCCACCTGCCCTCCGCATGCGCCTTTGCGCCTTGAAGAGGTTCTCCCCGCATGTGCCACAGCCAGCCAGGGAGTCGCGAGAAGGGGAGGAGGGTCGCCCGAAGAGAAGCCGGGGGTGGCAATCATTCCTCAGCACACTCACAGAGAAGGGGAGAGAGAGGGAGAAAGAGAGAGATGAGGGAGGGAGAGGGAGAGAGAGAGATAGAGAGAGATGGGGAGAGGTAAAGAGAGAAAGAAAGATGAGAGGGAGAAAAAGAGATGGAGAGAGAAAGAGAGGGAAAAGAGAGAGACAGATATCTTTTTCTCATAGAAAACAGACCCACAAAACCTGGGTAGGCATAGCTGGGGGTCATGTGACTCGGTGGGAGTGACGTTGAGTTGGCCACGCCCACCCAGGTTTTATGGCTCCGGGTGTTTTGTTTTCTCTGGGAAACGAGTCCAAATGGCTCTGAGTTTTTAAGGTTGCCGACCCCTGTCCTAGAAGAATGAAATATTCTAGGAAATATTAAAAAGGCAGAATATTATATGTTCCCTAAAGGAGAAACATGTTTCTAAAGACACAAACTCAGAGCGTCAGCTCCCTGCCCCACCAGCAGATATTTTGGTGCCAACCTATCTACAAAACAAAAGGCTGGGCCAGCTTATCTACAAAACAAAAAACCTTCACCCTCAGGACATAATAGGATTAGCCCTCTACCCATCTCACCACATGGCACCTGGGAAAATTGCACCACCCAGCAAGGTTCAACCAAGCCTGGGACTCAAGACAGCCTACAAATTTACCCCTGCATAGCCCCCTGGGAGTCTGACAACCAATCAGAATACAAGCTCAAGTTCAAAGCCCAAGAGAGGGTATAAATCTCTTTCTCTCTCAACCATGTGCTCAATGGCCCAGGACCTCAAACCATGTGGTCCTGTCCACCATTAAACCATATTTCCAAACAGCCTCCATGTTTCCAGTGTCTTTCTGCCCACTTGGAACTGAACCCAGATGGACATTTCTTCCAACACAAGGATACTGAGTTTTATGTTCATGCAGTAGAAAATAAACAGAACCTTTTTCTAGAAAAAAAATACAAACCTAACTGCATTTAATATTGACAGGACATCTGTTCTTTAACTGATTTGCAAAAATTAGGTCTATTCTACACATGGAGTAGCATTAGTAGGCAAGCTATGCTTTCTAAGTATCTGAATTTGATAAATAATAAAATTAAATCAGTGGAAGTGGTGTGTACTTCTTTTTTTTGTTTCAAGTTTTTTATTTTGTTTTACATATATATTTCAATGCGTGAACAGTGTGGCACCTGGGTGTCATACATTCTAATACAAATAAAATTAGTAAAATTAATCATAGTTATTACATTCAACCAACTTATATATTTCTAATAATAATACACATTTATATTAAGTTATAGTCTATCATTTAATTATTCCATATTTTAATATATTGCTCTAATGCCACTCACCATATTATTTAATCATACATAATAATACCGCCATTCAATTTCTAAGCTTCCCTCTTATCAGCGGTGGGTTGCTCCCGGTTCGGCCCGGTTCTTAGAACCGGTAGCGGCGGCGGCGGGAGGCTCCACCCACCCATCTGGGATGCTTCTGTGCATGCGCAGAAGCATCGTGCGCGTGCGAACCGGTAGCACCACGGGCTGGTCCTTTGCTATTTCCAGGCTGGCCCTGCGGGCCAGATTTAAGCACCCCTCGGGCCGAATCCGGTCCGTGGGCCTTTGACACCCCTGCCATAGAAGGATCAAAATCTATAAGATGATAAATGTAGCATTATGTTCAAATAGGCTTGTAAAAAGGATGGGGCAAAGGTCCCAACCCCACACCCACCATCTTTCAGATGTTGACATCTTCCATTTATTGTTGCTGGCAATCCTTTCTGTCAACTTAATACAAGGCAGAGTTGAGTCATTCAGGCAGAGAGTTGCAGCATCGAGACCAATGCAATGGAAATAAGGTACTGTAGAATGGAGGCACTACTTTTCCCTGTATTGCTAGAGAGATTGGTGGTTTTTTCCCCTTGGATATTACTTAGGTGATGGTTTCATAATGTGGTTGCTGAATTGCATATTACTTTCTTTAAAGGTAACATTGCTTTTAAGCAGGGGTGAAATGTGAATTTTTTCCCTACTGGTTCTGTGGGTGTGGCTTATTTTGTGGGTGTGGCTTGGAGGTCAGATGGGCGTGGCTTCAGGTGGGCATGGCCATGTGGTCATGTGACTGGGTGGTCGTGGCCATGTGGTCATGTGACGGTGTGGGGGGGGGC